>AHAN01000771.1:0-579871 GCA_000260095.1 Tetrahymena borealis | reverse complement strand
ACCCCAACCCCAACCCCAACCCCAACCCCAACCCCAACCCCAACCCCTTAATTTTACTGTCTATTTCACTACCATGACAAGCAATAAATTTAATTTAGAAAGTTCACTAAACTTATGAAAAAATCTTTATAAAAGAAATATTTTTAATCTTGATTTTAATTTTTAATTAAGAAAGTATAAATTAGTCAAAAAATGAGATATAATTCGATATGCTATATTCTATTAAAAAATAGTGAAATAGATTGATTGTAAGTATTAATAGATAGAAGGTATGGAAGGAATTGCTAATATGGAGATTAACTAGATAGTAGAAAATTTATGATGTATTATATTTTTATTAAAATTAATAGAAGTTCCTTTTACTGATGCATTTTAAAAAGTTTTTCAAGAATTAAATTTTAGATCAAAATCAAAATAGAAAAGATACATGTAACCTTGAATTCAAAAAATGACGGCAATTTAGTATTGATAAAAAATTCTTATCTATGGCTGTAATTAACGGTGATAAATCTGTGGTTAGTCGAGAGCTATAGATATTATCATTAATTTGGATTAATAGCGTAAAAAATATTCAGAAAATCTAATTAAATATCAAAAAAATTTGTGATAATTATTTACTTATGTAAAGTCTTGTAAATTTTTAATTAGTTTGACTGATATGTTTTCATTCTTTCTTAATTTCTAAAAAAATTATAAATTAACTAGAGTCTGTGTAGACTAAATATTATCTGGCCATAAATTTAAATAAGAGCAAAGTTTGTTGAAATAGAATAGATTGGAATGTAAAAGTGCAACATCCAGTAAATTCTGTCAAAGTATAATAGATGGACAGCCATATATTTATTAATTTGAATTAGCTGGCTAGGGTTAATAAATTCGGAAAAAAATAATAGGATTAGAAAAATGAGACTGACCAAAATGAGTTAGGGGGAATTATTACTTAAGCCAGTAATTCAGTAAAAAAATAGGTTTAAATAAATGTATTAATTTCGCTGAACTGATTATTATATTTAAGTTTATAACAGATTTTAAATAATTTTAACTTTGGAGTTTGTAGGTTATAAATTGAATATATATATTATTTATTTAGTTCCAATTAAGATTTAGTAATTTTCATATCTTTAAATATGTAAGTTGACTTTATTAATTATGGAGTGGGTAGGGGGAAATTATGCTTACTTTTTTGAGGAAAAACACTTAAAATTAAAAATAAGTAATTCTTATCATAATAGTTAACAGAATAGCAAAAATTTCAATTCTGGGAAATGATATGTAGTTCAGAAAGTAAGGGTAAAAAGAAGAAGAAGAAGTGATAGTTGTTTGTAATGAGGGGATGACTCTTTTATATTTTAATTAATTATATGTAAATAGAATGAATAGAGAGGGAGAGAAAAATAGGTACAGTGAGATTGGCTGATTTGCAGGTAATTAAAAATCTTGGTTAATTAAATAAACAATAATATAAATAATGTTGTAGTGCGCTGCTCAAAAAAAGAAAGAAAATAATAATAAAAGTTAAATAATCTCATAAATTCAGAAAGTAAAAAGTAGAGAAGAAAGAAACAAGAGAAAGAAAGGATAATAAAAAAACTAATTCCCAGACAGATAGATATAGTTTGTTAAATTATTTATATACTATTCAAAAGTTATCCTTAATATAATCATCAAAATAAGACAAGGCAAAGAAGATACCTGACTGACTTTATTTATAATAATTTATTTATAAAAAAATAATAAATCTAGAATAATAATAATATTTATTCAACTCAAAAGTAACCAGTGAGCAAACATTTTAAAAGCAGTTAACCAGTAATAAGAAATACTTTTATAAGAATTTAAAGTAGTGTCTAAGTGAAGCATCAAAATTTAAGAGATAGAGATTAACTTTGTCTTAATATAATACATATACCAATAAAATAATAACTAAATTACTAAGAATTACCCAGTAGAAATATAAGATTAATTTTTTTAGGTAATTGAAATTTAATGAAAGTCGCATTTAATTACAAACAAACTAATAGATGGGAACCCGAGAACATATCCTATATATCTTAAGTCCCATCCCGTATGATCTCTCACGGAGAATTGACTATTATAGACTAGAATTCTATACTCGAGAAATTAAAATTATGCGAGAAAATGAGCTCATCATGCATTTCTATTAATCTATCACATCAATAATTGAAGAGGAATGATGGAATCAAGGAAAAGATTCGCTTGCAGAAACAACTCAAATTGGTAAAGATTATGGCTGTCAAGTAGCGTCGCTCTGAATTCAAGGACATCACTGAAATAGTATCTTCGTCCTCTGAGTATAAACACATCAATCCGATTTAAATTGTGAGTAGAGTTTATGACGATGTGCCTAATGATTTTGAGAGAATGTGCAAATACTATGCTTTAATAAATAATGATAATAATAGTAATTAAATTTCTAATAAAAATATAAATTACTAAATGGTCAATCCTTCTTCTCATAAAAAGAGCAATTAACTTGGCAGTCTTTTAGGCAAATAATCTTAATATGGAAAGAACATCCTTTTAAAGAAGGAAGAGTATGGTAACTGCGAGTAGTTCCAAAACCACTATAGTTAGACTGATTCCTCATTTTCACCAAATTAGGCTGTGAAATAACACTTTTCTATTTAAACTGCAAGAGAAAATTTTTAATCGAGAAGTAAAAATTATGAAGAAAAGAATTAAACGAGCAGTGACTCGTGCGCAAAAGTAATTTCTATTAATTCCCAAGCTAATTATATGGAAGCTAACAATTTAAATAAATTGCACAAGAATGATAATAAAAACATATAATTTTCTACAGGATACTAATCTCTTTGTAACAGGGAGAGTATTAAGTTGAATTATCAATCAAAAAAATCAAAAAAGGAATAATAGTAAGAGAGAAAGGTACTTTATGATTCATCTTTCTCGGACTCATTTTGTGAGAAACTTGGCAATAGATGTGAAAAACACAGAAAAGTGTAAATATTGAATGATCCTGCCTAAGAATAATTCATTGGTAGGAAAATTAAACAATCTCAAGACGGGTCTTAAAATACATAGTAAATTATCCTCCAAGATTTAAATCAGGGAAGAATTAAATAGGATTCTTGCAGAAAGTGCAATTAAAATTTAAATTTAGTCACTAAAAATTACAAACAAGGCAGTAATGGCTCTAACACGAAAGAAGAATTTTAAATTTTTCCAGTATCAATGAATATGGTAAATCAACAAAAATTATCTAATTTAATTGAAGACCTAGAAACTCTTAGCCAGGAGGGCGTTGACAGGTAAAAACAGGACAGGTTTTATTAATAACTATAGCTACTGGTAACATCCTAACAAGCTGGCCTCCATTAAAATTCGATAGAAGATTCCCTCTCAATCTTGTAAAAGTGTATATATTTGACATAGGCTAGCCACGCCCATTCTATAATGTCAAATTTATTAAATGATTTCAGTAATATTTCATCAATAAGCTCCTCATTGATCAGCGATGCTTAGAATCTGACAGAAGAGGACGAAGAGGAAGATGAAGCAGCGGGAACACTTTCAAAACAAAAGATAGGAAGTAGTTAAAGAATGTGTTGCAGAACTAATACTTCTTATTCAAGAAACTCGAGATCCAGTGTTACCACCTAACTCCCCTTCAGCAAGCCTTCTTCAACCCCTTCAATTAGCAACATCTTAGAGACATCACATTGTCAAGAGAGCACCAAGGCAGAAATGAGCGATATTGCAAATAATAATAATGATATTGATACAAACTGCGATATTAATAGTAGTAATAAAAAACAAGAAGAAACTAAAATTTCTTAATGTTAATAATAGATTGAATAACAATAACAATAACAATTAATAAACAAAATCCTTTCCGAGAAGAAAGAAACTGAAGACTTCATGCACTGTGAAGAAAAGAATGAGGAGAAAGAATAAAATTCCTTGAAGGATGACTCGTCTAAATTCGAAAACCTCTATGTCAGCTAGTGCAAGAACTTCTTTAGACTAAACAATTTGACTCAACAGTAGTTACATTAATTTCAATTTTCATAGTATAAAAAGAAAAATTTTACAGCAGCTGCTCCATCTAATAGCGCTGGTTGTAGTCCAAAAAATGCCTTAAATTAATAAGTGAATTAATCTATAGATGTAAATTCTAACAACAAACACGGCAATCCTAACGTTTCTAAATTCGGAAAGTATCACAACTACAACAAGCTCTTCATGTACAACATATTGAATATGTTCTAGCCTAATAACCTTGCCAACATGAACGTGCCTGAAGCGATCTCCAAGGAATTACAAATGTTAATAAGCAGAATCAAAACTTCAGCGAAAAATAACTATAAAGTAGAGGGTAAATATGCCTTCGACTACTTTTCTCATGCCCACTATAATGTCCTATTCCTTTAATTATCGCCTGAAAATATTGAAGCACTAAATCAGCAAGAGGAATATGTCAGTTTATACAAATCATGCTTCAATATAGATTTAACTGAAAATATTTCTAGTATGACTTTAACGTATATTAACCTTATTAAGGTATACTGCTATCAAATCTTTATTTAGTGTATTAGAGAAGAAAATATTAAAGTTGATAATTCTTTAACCCAAGAAAATTTAAAAAATTAATACACATTAAAAGTAATTAGAGGTATCAAAAAGCTTTCCCAAGGAATTATAATTAAGAGATTTTGAAGTTTAGAAATTTTTAAAAATTAATTTACATTAACTTTTGATTTGGAGATAAATTGTTTGAATGATTGCTCCAACTGTTAAAACAAACAAATAAATTAACACAAAATAAAAAAACATTAAAAATAGCTAAAATCCATTTATTATCATCACCCAACTAAACAAATAAACAAACTATCTATCTATCTTCCATCAAATTTCTCACTATTTACTTCCAAATAAAATTAGACAAGAAGGAAAAAAAAGTAAATTCTTGTTTAAAAAAGTCCTCTTATCTACTTATCAGCTAGCTAACCAAGTAAAGCAAAATTTCTAAGAAAATGAAAACTAATATTAATAATAATCAAACAAAAGAATGCATAGCCTTCTTTACTATTCAATTTTTTAAATCATCCAAATAATTACTTAACACCTAATTCACTAATTTAAAATATCCTCTTACTTAAATTACTACCCCAACCAAATAATTACCATATACAAACTTACCTCCCTCATCTTTTAAAAGTATGCAAAAACATAAAATTACTTATATTTTTATCCTCCTTCACCTTATTGTATATGTCCCACTTTTATATTATTTATAGTCGTCTTAATTTTAATTTATCTTTTAAGATCATTTTCTATTCATTCAATAATTTTACTGATATTTATCTTGTAATTATTGCATCCTCTGTAAATTAAATAAGTTTAAAAAATAATGTTAATCGCCAGTTAAATATTTTCTTTATTAAAGTAATGGTAGAGCAACCTCTATGACTATTTATTATGTTTTTTTTTCTAGAATTCTGAATTAGATGTCAAATGATTTATAAATTATGCCTAGCTCATGCATTTGATTAAGTTTAAAAGTATAAACAGTTAATTAAAAAAAATCACTAACCTTTTACTGTTTCTAAATTATCTTTCAGTAAAATAAAAATGATCTTAAAAAATTTGGTAAACAAATGTTTTGTTTAAATCAACTAGCGTGGATTATCATTTGTATCACTTTTTTGGAAAATCTATTAAAATTTGAGGTAGATTTTGATCAAATGTATCAGAACCAGTTAATATATTCCCATCTTCTTACAAGCCAGAATTAAATTTTTTAAATTAATATAAGTTTTACAAAAATGGACGCTGGGTTGTATCAAAGGATGATTAATTCCATTGTAATTCACCAAAATATTGTAATATACAGTTCTACTGATCGTTAGATTCTATATTATAAAAAGTTGCTTAACAAAATGTTCAGTTCGCATACTGTAACTCTAATTTCCATAATTTAAACTTGTCGAAAATCCTATGTCACTTGGACTTTTAAAAAAAGCTCTTGCTTACCTTGGATACTTTTGAATCAATGAAAAAAAAAGAAGAAAAAAATATTAGAAAATATGTAATAAATTCAAAAGCCTTCTAAGAGCAATTAAATTTTAAAAATAAAGGAGAAATATTATGTTCCCTATAATTTTTCGTTCTTTAAATAACTTTTTCTATAAAATTCATAAAATTTAGATTTTCCGTAAGATAATTAATAGAAAGCTTAAATATAGTGTGATATTTGAAAATTTCGCACTTCATTTAAATAGACTTTCATATAAAATTAAAAATCTCTTGATAAGTTGATTTGGTTTTTTTATTTTATTTTAAATTTTCTTTACAGATAACCCATTTCTATATATTTTGATTAATCAATATCACTTTCACTTTAATAATGAATAGCTCTAAAAATTTTCGAAAAAAAAGTTAAGAAGATATTAATAGGAATTCTTAGTCATTTTACTCTTAATAATACATGTCGGACTATGAATTTTTATTGGTTACCTAACCTTCACCTCTCTAAAAGTATTTTTTATTATTGATTTAGCTTAGAATATGCTTTCTTTTTAATGATACCTAATACATGCATACCAATAATGTTTGTATCTAGAAACTATTTTTTTTTCTTTCTTAAAAATAAAAAAGAAAAGCTTTAAAATCCTTGCTGATTAGAAATGCGGTTTATCTTTCTGGCAATTCCAATAAAATAAATATGCAACCACAGCATAGGATTACTATATTTATAATAGGTAAAAGTAAGAAATAGTGGATATAGGCTTATACATTTATAAAAAATAAGATTAATGACTTATAACGAGATTGAAAATCCAATGTTATTTTTAATATGAAAGATTAAGTAACAGTCTTATTGAAAATACTCAGAAAAATTTATGAAAGGTTCTTTCAGTGTAATTAATTTCTATTTGTTTATAATAATAAAAATGGCTGGTTCCAAAAAATTAAGCTAGCTTTTTAATTCTTTTCAATTTCTACAAATATGTAATTGATTATGAAAATATATGCTATTTGACTCAGTATTCACTTCAATAATAAAAAATAATAGTAATTTAAGAGTAAAAAAGGATGATTGACACAACATAATCCTTATTTTAGAATTATTGGTTGATAATAAAGCAAATAAGCAGTGGAGTGTTAAGTAATAATGAAAATGCACATAAAAAGTTAGGAAAAATTAAATTTGAATTTTATAAGTACCTCATTTACTTTTGATAAGTATTTTTTGAGATAATAGTTTGCAAAGTAAAATAAAAATAAATTATAATGTCAAATATGTATTATCCAATCATTCATTGAAGTTCGTTTAATAATCAAGTAATCTAGCAATCTCCTTTAACTTTACATACAAATTTAATATGATAATTCAAATTTAATAAAAATTAATAACAATATAATTCATTATTCAAAATAATAATCATTATTAAAATTAATTCAAAAAAATAAAAGAAAAGAATGAAGAGCTGGGCTGGGTTGGCTACCTACCTCTAATTTATTTTCATGCAAGAATAATAACAATTTCAAATTAATATGTTAAAATCAAATGAAAAATTCAAAGTTTTTTTGCCCTTGTTATTTTTAATATTCATTTTGTGAGTGCTTTTGTTTTATTACTTTAAATCTTAACAATTAAATCACATTATTTTTGAATCTTATTAAGTTTTTGTGCCAAAAATCTTATCTAGTAAAAAGAAAAGCATTTATTTAATTAGTATGTCAAGCCCTTAGCTGTCTGAAAATCCTGATTAGGAATAATAAGATGAAAGCGTTTAAGGAGACACTTTCATTTTTAGCGAATAGTAGAGTAAAGATATAATAACTCGATGATATTTTTAAATTTTAAAGCTGTTTTGCATGCCATTTTGAATTATTTAAGCTTTCATAGCCATAATATTTATATCTAATTACTTTTGTATGAATAATACAGTTTAGAGTAAAGAAGACTTAGATGAAGACTTACAGCTCAATAATGATGAATATTTATTAGGAGAAGATGAGGAGAGTTATAATGAAGAGGAAGATGATGATGATTTGTCAGATTAATTAGGAGAATTAGATGATTTAAATGACCCAATAGATTAAGAATAATACTTTGAAGAGAGGGCTTAGGAGTTTTATTTGTTTTCATTGAAGAAGAAATCTTTGGCTATTTTATATTAAAATTGTTAGGATGAATAGTCTAAAAAGGCTGTGCTATCATAGATATTAAGAATATTTGAAGTTAAAAACTATTTTAATTTATGGAAATGCCTTTCAAAGTAAGTTTGTATATAGGAGAGCACGAAGTAATATTAGTAGGACTATATAGCATAAAATGAATGTGATGATGAATAAATTTAAAATTCAAATGATTAAAATATAATTGCTTCTAATTTAAGTACCTCTAATAGAATCAATAGAGGAATAAGTCCTATTTTAGTTAGAGATTTTAATTCTAGCTCCATAAACTCAAGTTAAATAGATAGCTGTAATTTTGAAAGAAATGAAGGTGTTATGGAGAATGATAATACTTAGTAAAAAGGAAGTTCCTCTTTTCGAGATTTGAAAGGCAATTAATCAACAAATTCTATGAATGTATCTTAAAAAAATACTTTAAATGAAGAATTTTAGAACCTTAGATAAGAATCAGGACCCATGATAGAATAGTAATTGAAATCTAATTAAATATCCTTAATTGTAAATGTAAAAGAAGATGAATACAGAGAAAGTTGTTTAAAGGAATCTTTTTAGGGTGTAATAAGTGAAAATTAATTTATGGACTAAGATTAATTTGATGCATTATAAAGCGAATCTTCAAATTACAATTCTCTTTAGTAGGGAAAATCATTTTATGGATGCTCTAAGGAATATCCAAAGAAGGGAAGTAGTTAAAACCAAACTCATTTAGACAATTAAAATTCTTCTCAACAAACTGCTACTGATTATTTAATAAATTGTGTTGATAAGAAAAACAAGGACAGCGAGTCCAGTGCTGATTACAAAATGCAGTGCATCCTCGCTGCTGGAATTAATAATCAGCCCTAGAGTAATTTGCTGGATAAGTAAGATGAAGATTTAAATCTACTGAATAGTGACCACAAATTATAACAAGCTGTACTGACTGATGGAAGAATTTTTGACGAATAATAGCTCCATTCTGATTATTTCCAAGAAGAGTAGGATACCAATGAGCTTTAAGTTGAGTAGAGCATTTATGATGAAAAATCAATGGAAGTGCTGTCAACTAAAAAGGAGAGTCTTCATTCATCTAGAAATTTCCAAGTACTTTCTAATAGATCTAAGAATGAACTTGAGTCAGAAAGAAGAAGAGCTATTTACCCTTCATAAGAAAAAGAAAATGAAAAATCGTATCGCAAGGAGTCAACTATTAAATTAAATAATAGGAATAATTTTGGATTATAGAATAGCAAAGGTGATTAATTAACATAAACTAATAATAAAAATTAAAACTTATTGACATATACTAACACTTAATTGGAATTTAAAAATAATGAAAAGGATGTTGTAATAATAAATAGTATTACCCAGCCTACTTTTTAAAATTATAACGAAAAATTAATTATTTAAAATTTCAACGAAAATAATCCTTTCTATGATGACAGCAATTAACAGTATTGTTAATCAAATTACCATGAAGCAAATCAATAAAATTAATCATAAGAAATTCATAGAAATTGTATTGAGGGGAAAAATTAAGATATCTATGAATCCTAAATGCTTACTTTGAACAATTAATAAAATTCCATGTACTAAACTCAATATCAACAAGTGAATGAAGATGATTTCAGAAAATGTGGATAGTAAGAAGACGGATAAATAAATTCAGCAAGACAAAATTACTTCACGTAACGATGTAATAATAATGATCAGCGATTATCTCAAATTGAGGCTTTCTCTATTTCCAAAAATATTGAACTGACTCCCACTCAGCAATATATGATTCTATCTTCTCGTGGAAATGTTAATAATCTCAATCATGGCTAATCTGTTACTGACGAGCTCGAAGAATAGTAAGAATAAGAAGAAAATGAAGTTGCCCACGAGGTTGCCTTAGTTATTTTTGGAAAAAAATTATTCAGAAAGCTAAGACTTGCATATGTAAGTTTTTCATAGTTATATTTATTTTGATTCTTTCAAAACAATTTGAAGCGAATACTATCTTTTAAATAATATAATAAAGAAAACATCAAGAACTCTGGATAGACCTCAAAGTTCACGTTGTGTAAAGAAATTTTTCTTTTTTTTAGATCTGCTTTATTACTCCTTACAATTTTTTTGCTTTTTTCTTTTTCAATATTTTTTTATTGACACTAATTTCATTTTCTTTTCTTCCCATGATTTTTCATGATTGAATTATACTTCCGAGACTGTTAATAATAAGAAAAAAAACAGGGTGTTTCTTAGTTTTAATCATTTTTCTATTAAATATTAAATAAGCAGCATCTCACTCAATACAGCAGCAATGAATAGCTGAGATAATAATAAGAGAAGATCACTATTTTGAGAAAATGCTTTGAGAGGCTCAAAGAAATCAAAACCATCAATAAAAAGAAAAATGACATATAATCCAAACTTTTTAAGTATTACGAATTTCGTTATATTCGCCGTCCATTGTAAAAATGGTATGAAAATAACAAAATTTATAAAGCTTAAAAGATAAGTCTTTAAATAATAACCAATTCCATCTTGAAGATTAATATGAGTGCTGCATTCCAGAAGATATTCCAACATAGCTAAAAAAGGAAGAAGGAAACCACAGTTAATAACCTTCTCAAATATTACGAAAGGTAATCCTCTCTCGCCCATTAAAAACTCTATGTTCACGGAGAAGATAAAAATTCTAAAAATAATAAAGAAACTACTGAGAATTTTGGGAAGGAAAATGGCGGGTATCATAGAATTAGGAAAGAGGAGATGGATAAAAATGGAAAAGAGAAGTACCAACTCGAATTTGAGAATTCTGATAAGGAAAACAACATTAATCTAGGAAACGCTAAGTGCTCACTTTCGGAGGCTGGAAGGTATTCAAAGAACAAAGAGAATTAAAGTAATGCAGTGAAGTAATAAAGGCCTGATAAAAAAGAAATTCAGTAAGATAACCAGCAAGGAGATAAATTAATCCTATCTCTTAGACAAGGAGGATAATCTAATCTGGCTAAAGAAGAGTTTTACGATTCTTCTTAGGAATAAAATATCAGTAATACTTCCCCATGCTTATAGTCCTCTGATACCTTTGTATAGTTCCAACCTAAAACTTTTAAAGACATCCATTTAAACCAAAATTACAAGACTAATAGCTCCTATTCAGGGCATTACCAAAGTAACCTGAATGGATAAAAGTCAGGTAACTTGTCTAATTTCTAATCCATTCAAAGTACTGCTCTTGGCCACTATTTATCCACAGAAATCAGTGATAACGACTTGAATAACTTTTAAGCTAAGGTTTCTAATTTTGAATATCAATAATAATAATAACTTCCACAAACATCAAATTCATCTCAATAGCTTCAAGAAATTTATAATTTGATTAATGATAAATCTTCTATGGTATTTGATTATTCCAAAAAGGCTTACAATAATGCTAGCAGTGGTAATAGTAATATTAATTGCCAGTTAGCTTCATCCAATTCAGCTCGTTCCTCCTCTTCATGCTAATTAATCCAAAATAATCATACCAAAAAAGCACTTACCTATCATCCCTAGGAAACTGGGAAAATAGAAGATAAAACCAGCAACATGAATTTTTTAAAGTAAAATGCAAATTTAAATTTGGATAATATAGAGAAAAATCTACATTATGCCTAGATGCAAGTGCCATTGGAAGGAATATATTAGAAAACAATTAAATAAAATAATAATAGCAACTTAGGTTATAATCACTAAAGAAGTGCATCTAATATAGGTTAATTTTCAAATAGAGATGACACTTTCTCAGACAGAAACATCAATCAATCCTACTTGATTGATAACAGCAGAAAAGATTTACCCTTGGATTAAAAAATATAAGGCACTGGAAGTAAATTGAATTTATGCTTACCTTAATAAGAGCTTGCAATTGAAAATATTTAAAATATTGGCAACTAAGGCAATAATAATAACAACCCCATCTGTGGAAAAGAATACGATTTAGATGTTGTATCAAAGCAGGGTATTTTCTCTAAGAGTTTTTTAAATGAGTAAGTTTATTCAAAAGAGCCTACCTTAAAATATGAAATTGGGTAAACTCAAAGATAATAGTTATAAGAAATTAATTCCTCCAATATATCATTATCTCCTATTCCCCATAAAAATTAAAGACAAATCTCTACCCCCACTCCTGCTTAGATAATAAATAATTAAAAAAATTACTCCAATTAATACCTACTTAACAATTAAATCTCTTCAAATTAAGTATATGAAAATTCCAATGCTCTTTCCTTTACCTAGAGTTAAATTAAGAATTCTCTTAATGTTTCTTCAAACCAAAAAAGCAATCTCAACTTACTTCACAATGAAGATTAATCATATTAATATCAATTAAAGGATAGTGAAAGATAATAACCTCTACCCCTTATTCAAAATTAAAATTAAAATAGTAACAGGGAAGTAGGAAAAATCAAGCGTAATTCATCAAACTCCTAGAATCGCTCATATATAGACTCGAATAATGCTTTAGATACTAGCATTAATGATTAGAATACTATGTATGCAAGAAATAATCCATTTTAAAATAATATTTTTTATAAACAAGAAGTTAATTAGCCATTAAATAGTAGTATAATTAACAATAAAAATGGTTCAAGTATTATTTAAGATTTGAGTATCAACAGCAAGCAAATAAATAATGATAACAATAATAATAATAGAGGTTTAGTTTCATTTGTTGACAGAAATAACAGCAAAACTAGACTTAATCAGTAGCTTGAATAGCAGGCATAGGCGTTTAATTCTAGGAAGTTGAATTAAAGTAGAAACTTACCAATTAATCTTACTGGAGGAACAACATTTATTAGTACTCATTAATAGACAGACAGTAAGAATGAGTTTTTGATAACGCCTTAAACTGATTAAAACTATATCAACAATGGCTCTTTTTGTTTAAATCAGCAACACAAAGCAACTTTAAACAACAATTAATCTTCAAACTAAATATCAAAACCACCCATTTAGTTGAAATCCAATAAAATACCTGAATCTCAAATTACTAATAGGTCTAATTAAAAGCATAATTGTTTACAAAATAATGTAGATGAAATAGAGATACAGAAAATTTATAATTTAAGTCATAAAAATAACAATCAAACTTCTTTCAGCTAGATAAACCATAATGTTACTAATAATGAGCACAATTTATAGTAATAAAATTAAAAGGATATCTCATTGAAAGAAAATACTTATTCGAAGAAGGGAGATTAGATCATAAAAAATTCTACAAGAAATTGTAGTGAAATTCAACAATAAAATATCAAAGGTAATAAAGAAAATTCAAGTTACTTTAATTAAAATATAAATTACATTCAAATTTAAAGGGGGGAATAAGAAAAAATAAAAGGAAATAAAAACAATTGCAACCCTTAATACCCTTAAAATAATAAAATGGAATGTGATATCAAAAATAGTTAGTAAAATAAACAACATAGAAGCTCTTCTATGAGTAATAATAACTTACCCCAAAATTATTAAAATCATATAAAAAACAAAGAGTTTTCACAAAGTATTTTAGAAGTGGCTTCTTCTATAGGCTAAAACTCATAGCACATAAGTAAGAAAAAATAAGAATAAATTAATTAACTCAAATAGTATTAGTACTTTAAATAAGTACAAGCTTAAAAGCAATAATAAAACCAATCTATTAATAATAGCTTTTAGTAGAACAATAATAACAGCTTTTCAAGGATTAACCATAGTCGTGATTCACACAGAAATAATGATAATTCCTCTCGAAATATCTCGTTTGAGAGAAAACAATAACAAGAATTATCAAACGTTGGCTAGAATATTCAAAATATATTATATTTTGAGGCTAAAATTAGAAGCAAGAGGTTAGCTCGTAGCTAAGAACGAACTAAAAGTGATTCCAACGAGTTATGTAAAAAAATTGAAAATCTAGAAAGCTACATTTAATAAATAAATCATGAATTAATCTAAGAATAAGACAAAAGAGGCTATCTCTTAGAGTAGAATTAATAACTATTAGAATAAAGAGAGAAAAGTATAATTTATTGATTATTAATTCTAAAAAATAAATTAATTAGTTGGTTGGTTGGCTAACAAAAATAAAGATATTTTAATGTAAATATTTTTAAAATATGAGTATTTATTGATTGCTTGCTTGCTAACTAAAATAACATCAATCAATCTATCTGCTTTCTTAATTATTAATTCTCATTTCTTATAAATTGATTTACTTTCATAAAATAGATTGCAAAATGAAACCAATTTAGATATAAATTACGTTTTTATTAGCAAAATATATAATAATTTTTATCACAAATTTATTTTAAAAATGTTATAAACGGATGTTATATATCAAATCCAAGCTGTTTAAATTTTATAGCAATTTATTATCATATATCTTCATTATTTTATTTTAACTCAAAACTTTATATTCTTACTGAAAAATACTCAACTATGCTAGTAAATAACTTTTTTTTATAAAATTTATTATTAATTATCATAATCTTCAATTCAAAAATAATTAAAAGCAAAGGAAATGATGTAATAATCAATAGTATCATTCAAAAAACCTCTACCGAAATAATTCCTAAAATAGCAACAAAATTTATAAGAAATGTCAAATTCAAAAAAGTGTAAGGATAAATTGGAAAATAAGAAGGATAAGTCTCAAAAATAACTACTTCATTAAATAGCTTAAAAGGTCAATTTAGAATAAAAAATAAGAGAGGCAGAACAAAAAGTAATAGAGGTACGACAATTAGCAAATGAAAATATCCTTAAAGCAGAAGAAGAACTAAACCAATTAAAAAAGTAAGCATAAGAGATTGGAGTAGAAGAAGAAATAGATGAATTATAATAAAATAGTTCTAATGCTGAAAATTATGAAAATGATAAAAAATAAATTCCTGCTTTAAGTATAAGTTCTGTTTCAAAAGCAGAAAGCAATAATTCTAAAGATTTTTAGTCAATTAATAAACTTTTTGAAAATCTTCCTGAATTATTAGACTAGAATGCCAATGAAAGTTAAGAAATAAATTCGAATGATATATCATTTGAGAAACCAATACAAAATAAAAACATTTTTGAAACAAATTAGATTTCCACAAATACCTCAAAGAGAAAAGCTAATTAGAAAGGAGATGAACATTAGAAATTCTTTGATTAAGAAAATTCTGATGAAAAAATTATTGATAAAGAAAATCTGATGAATGAATCAACTAATTGAATCTATTATTATTAATATTAATCTTTTTATTTCAAATATGTATCCATAAAATGTATTAGATAATTTTTCTAATAAATTGACTTATTGATTTTTTTTTATTTTTTATTAATATTTTAATTATTAATTCTTACTGAATGTTGAAATTAAAATTATTTTGAGAGTATCTTATATTTGAAAATATAATTTACGAAATATTTCATGATTAAGATTACATCAATTATTAAATAGTTTATGATCAAATTATACTTATTATTAAATTTGAAAGAAATGTAATCAACGTTAATTTCTTACCTAGTGAGTTCAATGGATAATCAATAAAGAATAAAGAAAACGTTTGGTATAGCAGAGAGTTGGTAAAGATGTATAAAATTTGTATCATCAATTAATTGATTCTCCCCTTCTAATTAAAAAATAAATATGTTTGCTTATTTAGAAATTTAAATGTTGGGTGGATGAAGAAATTATTTAAAAATAAAATTCCTTTCGTTAGAATTAAAAAGATTAATTTACTTAACTTTTGTTTTAATATAATACAAAAAAACAAGCAAATAAGAAATAAAAGAATCATAAAATTAACTTAATGTATACATAATTTATATTCCTTGAATGTACTATTATTCTTTAGTAATAATTAAAAACAAACGAGAAATCAGTAAATAACTAAAAAAATAAACTGATAAAATTTGTAATCAAAGTAAACTCTTTTTACATTTTATATCAATCAATACATTATTATTAAATTAATTCTATGATAAAATGTAAATTTATTACAAATTACGTTGTTTCTGCTAATTATTTATAATATTTATTATTTAAAACCTTTAAATGCTATTTTTCTTCTATTTTCTACAGATATTTTTAACAAATTATTTATTTGTCTGTCATAATTTTATAAATAAGGAGGAAATTTTAAATAAATTGTTGAAAATGTAAACTAATTAAATAATTGCATGTCTTTTTTTAAATCTAAACTATTATCAATTCAATTCTGATATTCTTTATGATAGAATAATTAATTTGTCTTAAAACCTTAAATTTTAAAAGAATTTTTATTAAATAATTGATAAATTTAGAGATAAAATTAAACAGCTCTTAAGTATTCTTCAGAAATGTAGGAAATATCCACTTTATATGAAATATCATTGCAATATTCTTTGCTTTCTGCAATATTTATTATAAATCGCGTTTAAAATATCAAATATATTTAGAAAAAGAGGTAAAAAGAAAGAGAAAAGTTAATCAAGTAGTCTGCATAAAGCAAATTAAAGATAGCAGTAAATTAAAAATAATAGAAAGAAAGAAAGATAGATAGATATAAGCCAAAAAATGTCATAAGAAGATAGTATTTTCGAAATTGTAGAGAATTTCAATAGTGAAGAATTAAAGTACAATAACATTTTATTTAGATAGATTTTCTCATTATACTTTTCAAAAGTATTTTCAAAAAATATAATAGAAAAATATTAATTTACGCAATTTTAAATAAACAGTAAACTCAGTACAAAACTTGGTGAGTAGAATTTTAGAGAGAGTTTGATTTCCAAAAATGAATCAGGTTAGACCGTTTTGCATATGGCCTGCTAGTTGGGTTATACAAAAATGATTATTTAGATTCTTGAATATCTTGAAAAGCTATCTGTAATAAAACTTTCATTGAAATTTCACCTAGATTATTAGATTTTATAGTCATTTTACCAAATATTTACTCTATTATTAGGGTTTTAGTTTGCTAAAATTATTAATTTGAAAATAAAAATAGGCTTTGTCTGAGGTTATCGATGCATATGATAACAATTAATTCACACCTTTAATATTAGTTATTAAATCTACAGATGATGGTGTACCCGAAGCAGTAGAAGCCCTTTTAAAGCATTAAGCAAATCCAAATGTTTCTGATAAAGAAGGCAATACTGCTTTACATTATGCAGCATCAATGGGACAAGAAGAATGCTGTGAAATACTCCTAGCTAGTAATAGAATAAAAATCGACTCTCAAAACTTTGAAGGATGTAAGATTAACTAACTTATTTAATTGCTTGTAGTTATTTTATAAAATTTTTAAAATATAATAAAGAAACTCCTCTAATCCTAAGTATCATTGAAGGGTAGTTCAACATCATAAATATGCTGCTTAATCATAAAATTGACCTCGAAATTTAGGACAAAGTTAGATTTTTATCCAATTAGTTTCCTTCAAAATCTATGAAATTATCGATAAAATGATTTGTTTCAAGATTTCAGTTAATTTAATATATTAATAACATAACAATTATTTAAAGAAAGGAAGATCAGCCATTCATTATGCAGCAATTACAAAGGGAAACAGCCCAGCATATATTCGTATTCTTGCAGATAAATGTGATTTAAATAAACGTGATAATGATGGAAATACTCCATTACTTTTATCAGCATGCACTTCGTTGAAGAAACATTATAGAGCTATTGAAACTCTTATTACTCTTAGAGTAGATCTTTTAGCTAGAAATAAGTAGAATAAGTTAGCCTAAAATTATTTAGAGGACTTAGAAGAAGAAGCAAAGAAAACTGAATATTACACACTAATTAAAAATGCCTTCAAAAAGAAGGGTATCATCCTTTTGGAAGATAACACAAAAGAAAAAAGAGAAGGTCACATGAGATAATAAAGCGAAACAGAAGAAAAAAAATAAAATGAGGGTGAAGAACATTCACATGAAGAAGGTGGATGTGGTAGTTGTGGAGATGAAGATTAGAATGAATAAAACAGCGAAAAAAAGGAGTAATCTGCTAAGAAAAAAGGTGGATGCTGTGGTTCTAGTGGTGGTTGCTGCGGAGGTGATAAAAAAGAAGAAGGAAAGTCATGTGGAGATAAATGTGGTTGTGGCCCAAAAAGTAGTAAAACTGTTTAAAAAGAAGAAACAAATGTCTAAACTGACACAGCTGTTGCTAAGACCAAGAAGGGTTTAGACTTTTAGGAAAAATTCATGATTGCTGCTTTAGTACCCTTGAATATCCTTTTCTTCTACTTACTATTCTAAGTTTTTATGCAATCTAAGTGACAGAATGCTGTTAATTTTGATAACTCTTTCGAATGTTTTTTTAAGATTCTGGTAAAGTACTTTAGTGGAATGAATGCTAATAAGAATTAATTAAATCAACTGCAATTCAATTTCAAGAACTTGCACATAAAAAATAACAAATAAATCATTTGATCATTGAATGGTTAATTTTAAATCAATTCTAGGAAAAATATAATTATTAATTTATTCTAAAACTTTGTATGCATATTATCTATTCATCAATATATCAATTTATTATAAGCATTTATCAGTCTTAAATTTTATTTATCTTACTGGCTATTATTTTCAATCAAACTCAATCATGTTGAGAATTAAAACAGCTTAGCTACTTAAACAAATTATTTAAATCTAATCATAATTAATAATAATTCTTGAAAGAATCATTAATAATTTAAATATAACCACTAATAACTCAGTTTAAAAACATAAAGTATATAAAATTCTAAAGGCTAAAAGATGAAAAGAATTTTATTATGGAAGTGAAGTAAATATAATGAAGATAATAACTTTCAAATCAAATTCTATCCATTAGCTTTAAATCAAAAAATTATATCACTTTTTTAATTTTATTGACCTGTTTTTGCTCCTATGCATTGAATACTTTATTTATACCCTATGATTTTCTTATAAAAGCATTTTGAATTGAATGCTATCGAATAGAATGATAGGTAACTAACTCAATTTAATCCAAAAAATACAAAATATTCAAATAAAATTAATTTCTTTTCTTAAGTCAAAAATAAAGTGGTTTATAGATTACAAGTAAAATTTAAGTTCATTTTTAACAAGAAATTTAAAAAATAAGTTGTTAAGTACTTTATAATTAGAATGGCTCATCATACTATCAGAAAATAACACCAAAAACATTTAAAGATTTAAAAATATAAGCTTGAATGTCCATTCTCTAATACTGATGAAATTTATTGTCCATCTTTAATAAATTAATAGAAATCACGATGAAGAATTTATAGAATTTGATGGAAGTAGAACAATGAGACGCTCTACTTTTTAAATTATTGTAGGGATTTATGAAAACATCTACTGAAGTTCTATTTTATTAATTGAATCAATTTACAATTTTAATACAAAACTAAAAGATTATAATCACATAACAATTACTTGCTAACGCCAATCAATATTTTCTTTGCTTTTTTGTCTTTTATATTTATTTATTCAATCGAAAATTTAAAAATAAATTGATGATGCCTTGATATATACACATTTTCATTCATTCAGTAAAAATTTTCATATTTTCTATCAAGCCTTTAAACATCTCAATGGACTATTTTAAATTCATTTTAATAATAGTAATACTTTTCTTTTTATGATATACCTAATGAATTTAGATGCGCTACTAATTTTGAGCAAAATAAACATCTTTTTTTGAAACACTATCCAATCCTATATGTAATTTGGACTACTTCCATATCAATGATTATTTTAATAGGAAATGGGAATTTCCTCATACCTCAACACTAAATTGGTTACCAAAAGTATCAATCATCTTATTTAATACTAATATATGGAGTTTGACTCACTCTATTGAGTATCTTTCCAATTTTATAGAACTAAACTTCAATATTATAATACAGATTAATCTAATAGGAACTATTATTAAACATAAAAATATATTCAAAAGGGATTTAAAAAAATATTTCCTATATCTATTAGGAACAACCCTCTTTCAATTTTAAAGCTTTTAGTAGCGTTTATTCTTAGTTTTAAAGCATCTTTTTCATTGAGGTACTTAAACCAATAAAATATGTTTGTCGTAAAAGGAATTTACTGTTTTTTTATTTACATTGTTAAATTCTTGATAGAATGAAAAAATATATTTTAGTATTGCCAGTACAAACCAGCTTTAGCAAAATTGGCGCAGTAATAGAAATAGAAATACAACTTATATAAATAATAGAATTCGAGAAGAGGGAATTAAAAAGTTTCACTTTATATTACATAAGTTAACTGAAAGTTGTAATGGAATTTTAAAATATCTGAATGAAGAATATTTGATTTCATTTCCTACAAGATAAATTATATTTAGATGAGTTGTGTATGAGTGGTTAAATTGAATGAATTCCTTAGTAAAAACTAAACAAACTATAAAAACTCCATCGTCCCAAACTCCAATTAAATATTTACTAAAAACCCAAAAATAAAAATAATTGTAAAAACTATTTAAAAATATTCAAATAACATATTTGACAATTTATTTGGAAGGTTAATTTGAGAATATGAGTGTAATTTTCCAATTGAAACTCTCAGTAAGTTAATATATTCGATTCGATGATTTATATATCAATTAGGCAGATATGTGCCTCTCTCTGATTATATTTTAATTCAAAGTAATATACAATAAATAATGAAATAGATAAAATTACAAACATACATGTGATATGTATGATTAGTTATAATCTTTACTCTATCTATCTAAATCAACTTCATTAGAAAAATAACAACCCCCCCTAGCTTTCAGAAATCAAGATAATAAATAAGTCACTCTTTATTTTTTCTCAGCTATAAAATTTACAATTTTAAAGTATTCCCCAACCCCTTAACATAAGTAAATTACTAAACATTTAAACATATTTCCATTTGATCTTTATTACTGATGGAAAACTAAAACACAGAAGAAAGTAAGGAAGATTTAGAAAAAATAAAACAAAATATTCTTTGTCACTTATCGAAACGAAATAAATTAGGGATCGAAAAAATGAGGTTCAAATATTTGTGTTTTTGTTTGAAATCAAAAATGTATTTATTATTTTGAATAACTTTTTATATTCTGAACAAACGAATAATTAGCATATTATTCTATAATTATTTTGATTTCTTATTCAGGTTTGTTAGTTTTTATTATTATTTTTCTCACAATCATCATTTCACTCCAGGGTTATTCTTAAGTATCCTTCATTCATTCACTCCTTAGAGATTTAAAATGTATATGTATGTGAAAAATATTTTGTTTTCTCTCAAAAAATATAATTTAAAGCTGAAGAAGTAAAAACAAATAGAAGAATCAATAAAAGAGAAACTGAGATAATCTATAATCTCTTTCTTTCCTCTCTCAGTTCATAATTAACTTTTTTATCCTTCTCAAACTGATGTAGGAAATCTTTCTTGAGCTCTTCGTTTACTTTTGTTTATTCAAAATTTAAATTCACTTGAGCATGCACTTTTCCTTTAATTGTCCTAAGTTCTTCCTCTAATTTGGCATTGTGGAGAACTTACTATGTAACAGTTCCTTGTAGTTTCTCAATTTCGTGGACTAGCTTTTATTTTTCATTTTCTAGTATTATATTTATATCTTTAGATTTGGAGTAATCTTGACTATGTTATTTGCTGGCTAGGGTAAAGCTCTTTAAAACCTCTTCTAATTACTCTATTAATTAGTAATCTTCCTTTTAAGCTTTAATTAATTTTGATAATTTTTCTTATTCTTTCTATTCTTCATCTCTTTTCTATTCTATCTTTTAATATTTTATTAAAAGCTCACTTAGGCTACCCTACAGGTTACAATATTTTTAAGAAAGTTTTTAATACTCATAAACTTCCTTTTATTGTTTTTTAAATTCTTTATTTTCTTCCATAAGATCATAGTTTTCATGTTTTGTTTAATTCACCTCTATTTTTGCAAGCTATAATTCTTTATTCAGCTTACTTATCCTTTCATTACTCTTTTATTACTCCGATTTTTTAATCATAGCTACCCTAATCATCTCAAAAGCAAATTTCTTTTCCAAATTCTTGTAATTTTCAATGCATTTATTTGTCATAGATTCAGTTCTTTTCAATTATACATCAAACATTTCTTTCATCTATTTCTACGCTTTACCGTGATCTTGTAAAATCTATTGTATGCGCATTTCTAGCTCCTAATTAGTTTTTTTCTGATATGCAACTTCTTTTTTAAGTAAATCATTTTCGATTTCAAAATCAACTAACATTTTTTGTAAGTCTATTTTTTAGTATTATCTTTATTCCTTCTTTATTGATAAATCTTACTCAGCCACTCTAGTATCTTTTGGCCCAAAGTCTTTTAAATTTTAATCATCTTCCTCATCAAATCTATTAGATTCTATTCTGCTTTATTTTTCTTCCAATTTCTTGATTTAAAAGTTAGTAGTGAAGGGTTTACTAGAGAAATCTCCCAATCCTAGATCATCCTCTTCACTTTCATCCACATTAAGTTCTATCTTCTCTAAAGAATCAGTATTATTTACAATATTATTATTCTCTTCTTGAGAACTCTTTTAATCTGCCTTATTTACAGATACTTAATTACTCTCCAATATCCTCTCAGAGTCATCTCTTTTCTATTTAAAATATAAAAAAAATTTTCAATTTACTATATGATTTAGATATTTTTAAGTTATTCTCTTATTAATTTTTTAGCATGATCTAATTTACCTAAATTGGGCTCATTTCCCCTCCAAATAGTGGTGAATTTAGCTTTTCTTCTTAAGGAACAAGTCCAAATAAACCAATTTTATTATTATTTTACTACACATCTAATTTTTGAATTTTAACATCAGAAACAGTGGATTAGCTGGGTATAGGAGGTGGCTTTTATCCTTTATCGCTACTTTAGTCATTGTTGTCTTTTAAATAAGTTAATTGATGATATTATTTTAGATAATATTCACTAAATTTAAGTGAAAAATTCTGAATAATAAATATTTTATAGTATAATTACACCTGAATTTTCATTAAATTATTAGAATTCAAATATAATAAATATCAGATTTTATAAAAAAGCTAATAAAATAATTTTAAAGATTATTTTTACTCTATTAATTAGCAAATGGATATTAAGGAGATATAGATCTTGACTTATCTAAGCTTTAAGCAAATAAAGGAGATGTTTAATTTCCAAACAAATTCGTGTTTACATTTTCATTCCCTTGCTTTATTAAAATTAATAATTTTTATAAATCTTAGAATTCCATTAAGAAGTAATTTATATTATTTTTAAAAAGATTAAATGCCTTACCTTTACATTTTATGAGTTTGTTTAAGGAGAGAATATATTAGGCTAAGCATTTTATGAAAATATGCTACTAACTCCTTAACCCTAACCTATGGTAGGGTTTTGAGTTTAGTACTTAGAATCGAAAAATATGTTATTAATATCATTAGGCTTCTAATTACTACTTTAAAATATTTAGAGAGGAGCCTACTAAATAGATTAAGTATTAGACTAATTAAGTTATGTAGATTAATTTGGTAAAGGTTAAATAATATTATTTGTTGGATTATTTCCAAAAATGTTTTAAGAAGTATTTTAGAAGATGTTATTGCTCAATAAATTGGTTTAGCTAGTTCCTGATTAAAAGACTATATTTTATTAAAAAATGTTTAAGTTCAATCTTCATTTAAGAAGGATATAATATAATTAAGTGCCTGAATTTCCAGCTTGCCCAAATAAATTACTTCCTGTATTCAGTTTTGGCGTTAAACTCTTATTATCTTAATTTGTATTATCCTAAATCGGTAGATTATTGATTTGTTGAAATACTATTATAATATTTTAAAGTATTTAGTTTGAAATGTTGCTCTTCTTTGAACTTATTTTAATATTTAATACTTGAAGATGAACTTGGATTTGCGAATATGTTAGGAATCTTATTATCTGTTTAATTCCCTTCTTCGTTATTCTAAGTATTATTATTATTCTACTAAAACATCTTTTTATAATAACTATCAATCTATCTATTTATCTATCCTTGATCTTTTATTTCTATTAAATTTTTAATTTTTTGATTTAGGATATATAAATCAAATTAAAATACTGCCTTACAAGACACTAAATTCCAAACGAATCTATTTTTGTATTTATGGTAATATAATTTAATAATTAGATTTATTTTATTCTAAAATTTATAATCGACTCTATACTCTTCATTTAATTGATTGATTTATAAATAGTTTGTCAAGTACAACTTTGTTTTAATAAATTTATGTACTTGTCCTCTAAATATCTAGTTTTAACCATAGTGTTTATGCCTAAAATTCTAATAAACTTTTATAAATTAATTAAATATTCCTAAAGAATGTAGGAAGTTCAATATATCCGTTAAAAATTTAAATTAGATTTGAAGAAAAAAATTAAAAATAGATTAAAACTGTAAAGATAATTAAGTATCTGAAGAGGCATTAATGATAGCTTTATTAGTTTAAAATAATAGAATATTTATTCTAAATATAGTTATCAATTTAAATTTTAAAGAATATCTTTTCTACTTGAGCTATTGGATTCTTTAGGCTTTTGATGTTTTTAAATTCCCTAGAAAGTATTAAATATTAAAAAATTGAAAACCCTTTAAATTATTAATTGAATTAGTATCATTAAAAAGCAGTTTTAAAATGGCTGATAATTATACTCATCTTTCTCAGTAATTTGACTGTTTAACTAAAAACTTTAGTGAAAAGACTAGGGAACTTAAAATAGCAAAACCTCCTAAACCACAATCGGCTAGACCTTCGAAGCCATCTCAACAAGCTTCTGAATAAAAAAGTAATGCCTAGTTAAGTAAACAAAAGTCATAGAATGAAAATAATAATCCTAGCAAACAAGCTAGTGGATCAAAGCAGAATTCCTAAGTTTAATAATCGAAATAAGGGTCTTAAAATGAGCAATAAGCCTCCAAAGCAAGTACCCCTTATGTGAGTTCAAAATTAACAGAAAGTTAAAAAAAGCCTTCAATTTAACAATCATAATAGTAATCTTAATTAGAATCTCAACGCAATAAATCAGATAATATGAAATCAGTTTTAACAATGTCAGATGATTAATAATCTTAAGTAAGTAAGGCAAATACATTTTAAAGACCAAAATCATAATCCAGATTATGGTCTGAGCATACAATTTATACAGATAAAGAAAAGGTAAAAATATTTCCACTCTTTTTGCTTAAAAGAATTTAAAAAATAACTTTTGATTACAAAAAAACATCCGATTAATCCTCTTGATAGAAAAGTTTAAGTAAATATAATGTCTTAATAAAATAACTTATTAAAAATAAGGCTAGAAAAACTCAAGAAAAAAAGGAAAAAGATGAGGAGAAGCTGTAATGGCACTATCAAGGAAATTTAAAAGACAAGAAATCATTCGATTATTTTAAATCAACAAAGTAAATTTAATAAAATAATTAAAAATTAAATGATTAAAATTATTTTTAATTTGTAAATACAGAGTTGCAACATGCTCATATATTGAGAAAGTAGGAGATGTTCTTTTAGCTAAGCCATTCTATAAGGTATTTTTGTAATGTTTACTTTCAATTTTTCAATAATATTAAATAAAATTACAAGGCTCCATAAAGAGAAAAAGAATTGAAATTACAAAAAGAGAGTTTAAAGGCATAAGATTTTAAAGAAAGACCATCGACATGCACTTCAAGTTAAAAAAAACCACTTGAACCTTATAATCCAAATGCTGCAAGAAATGTATTAAAGATTCCTGATGTAAAAATGCCTCACAGGAATATAACAACATTTTAGTTAAGTGATGGAAGTGATACTAGAAATATGTATAAAAGTTATAATAAAAACATATATGGAAATTTCTCTAAAAATTATCATTCAAATAATCCTGCAATAGCTTCAGATTTAGCTAAGAGAATGCATGCTTAAAATTAAAAATGAATTCATTTCTGAATTAATTAATTGTATTTATTTAATCTATTTTTATATCAATATTTTTATCAAATTTATATTACTCATTATCTTTCTTTAATTATTAAATCCAAATTCATTGTTATTTACATCAGAATTACCTTAAAAATATGTATGATCGATCAATTAGTTAATAAATTTAAATAAATAAAATTATATTTATGGGAATTTTAATCATAAATCCTCATTTTTATTAGCTAAGTACTTTTGTTTTTAACTCAATTTTTAAAAAATGTTAATAAGAAATGATAGAATTATAACTGAATAAAGAAATTAATAAAATAAAAAAAGTTAGTATTGAAAGACATTAATTTAAAAAATGAATGGTTTAAAGTAATAAAATTAAGATTTAATTTGATAATTAATTTGGAATTATTTTTGATAACATTAGTCTAAGATTCATATTATAAAATTACTATGTTAATTTCAATTCATTAATTCTTTGAATTAAAGGCAGATATTATATTAGGAGATTAATATATAAAGGGATTTTCTATTTAGATGGAAAAATTCTCAAAATGATATTAAAGAGAATAGACAAATAGATAAAAATAATAGACACAGATAAGGAAACAATTATTAGAAAGTGTAGATTTAAGTCAATTATAAAATAATTAAGTATTCTATTAAATTATTAAATTCAATCAATTTCTTTTGGTAGTCATGTTGGGGTAAATCCATTCGGCACCAGGAGTGTATCCCAAAGTATTATATAAAGATTTTCTGGTTTACATGCTATTTTATTAAGAAAGAAAAAATTATTCTCTTAGTTACTCTTTTATTACCTATTTTTTTAATTTGTTCAAAGAAATAAAATTATAATTACTCGGGAAGGGATTTTTCTTGAGTACCATCAGCAGCAAGTTGCTTGAATAAATCATCAATAGCCTTATTAGCAACTCTCAAACTGGAGACAGGGTAGATAACGATATTGTAACCCCAAGATTTGAAGTCGTTTACGTGAATGTAAGGGGTCTTACCGAATTCAGTCATATTGGCAAGCAAGAAGGGACCTCCTTTAGGGCCATAACCCTTCAAAGCTTAAGCTACAACCTTGAATTCTTCAGCAGTATTTAAACCTAAATTTTAAAAATAATATTTAATTTATATAGTAATAATGCAAGTATTTATATTTATTTTCTTTCAAAGAAAAATTCTATTTTTTAGATTCTATTTTCAAATCCTATAAAGAATTTAAATTGTTTATTTTTCTTATTATTTAAATATGCATGTACCTTCGGGGAAGATCATATCAGCACCAGCGTCAATATAGAGCTTGGAACGTTCGATAACAGCATCGAGGCCTTCAACGGAACGGGCATCAGTTCTGGCACAGATGACGAATTCACCATCAGAGCATTACTTACTGGCTTGAACAGCAATGGAAACCTTCTTAGCAAAATCTTCCTTGGGAACCAAAGCCTTACCATCAAGATGGCCACATCTCTTAGGGAAGACTTGATCTTCAATGTGTAAACCTAAATGATTTATAAAAAACAATTCATCAGAAAATTGAAAATAGAAGAGCAAAATTATTAATATTCTTTAAAAATCAATTTTTGAAGAGGATTTGGTTGAATATGATGCAATAATTTTGTTTAGTAAAGTACTGTAATTTTATTAAAGTAACAAATCAAAGATAGATTATATCTGAGTAAAATAAAGTAGTTTCTCCTTTCTTTAAAAATTAAAATTATCTTTTTAACTACCAATCCTACAAAAAACGAATAAATTATATTAAATCTTCAATTTCATTACCAGAAGCACCAGCTTGGAAGTAATCCCAAACAGTTCTAGCGCACATTTCACCTTCACCAAAACCGGTATCGGCATCAGCAATAACGGGAAGACCACTGGCCATAGCAACTTCCTTAATGGTCTTGCAGAAACCATCTAAAGTAACTAAACTAATTATATTCAAATGGATTGATTAATGAATGCTAATTGAAAGTAATTATTTCTAAGAATTCTAATTCTAATAAATTTTATGAATATATACCCAATATCGGGAACACCGGTGGAAGCAGTAACGGCAGCACCAGAAACGTAAAGGGACTTGAAACCTATTTTAATAATTTAGATGAGTTAAATTTGCTTTCCAATTAAAATCTTTCTCTTTTAAAATGAAATGATTTCAAAAAAATAGCTCAAAATAAATTACCGTTTTCAGCAGCTAATCTAGCACTCATACCGTTGAAGGCACCAGGAACCATGATGCAATCATTGGTCATTACTTTTCTAAAATTTTTGCAGTTTTATAAGAAAGACATTCTTTGCTATTTTTGTTTGCTACTTTTTTGTTTGAAGGATATTTCTTTAAAAGGATATTTATTTATGATTTATTTATTATTATTATTTTTGTGGGAACACTCCCCTTTTTGATAATCAGGAAATCATTTGCATTATGTTTAAATGAATAAATGAAATATTCACTACAACTATTAAATGGAGATTAAAGGTCTTCACTTGATCATAAGTAGGATCAACACTAAACTCTATTCATTTTTAATAGAAGAATCTAGTAAAATTTCATTATCTATTCTTTTGGTTTATAAAATAATCGATTATTTACTTACAATTTTTAAGATTTCATCAAATCTGAATTTACCAAAAATATACTAATTATGTGCCATCATTTTATTCAGTATTTGTCATTTATTTATATGTTTTCATTCCAACGAACAATAAGAGAAACAAAATTTATCTTTTTGAATTGCTATCCTTCTGATATTAAAAGTAATAAAGAAACAAAGTAATTAGCGCTGTCCTCAAGAAAATATCCAGTCACTTAAATCAAAGTTTACAGCAATATATTTACAGAAATAGAAATTCCAGAAATTAATCGACATGATATAACCTAAAAAGTATGTAGATAAGCAAATTAAAATTTAGAAAGCAGATGTGAACCTTTCCACATTCGGATTCCTCTTTAGTTAGATAATTTAATACCATTCATCAAAAAAGCGTAATGTTGAAGAAGAATTGAGAAATATGGGCGAAAGCATTGGAGTTAGACTACTTGAATTAATTTATTTAAGATCAGGAAAGTTGAAAAAAGAAACAAAGCACTTAGACATGTTATAATTCATCGCAAATACAGTAAATTTATTTATTCTAATTAGATTTATAGAAAAAAACATTTTGAATTATTATTGAATTAATGATATTTAGAAATTAAAAATATTATTAAAATATTTAAATAGGTATGGAAAACATTATTTGGAAAGAATGCAGATGGTTTATTCCCCGAAGATGGTGTTAAATATGGGTATTTAATTAGAGATGATAGTCCAATAGTTTTGAGACATATTTCTGAAGTTTAAGGTTAGAATGGAGCTGCATTTATTGTAGGTATAATAAAAGGAATGTTAAATCACTCAGGATTTGAAGCAACCGTAGATTATGACACAATTTATAAAGATGATGAAAATGAAAAAGAAGTATCTTTATATCCTGCAACTTATTTCAGCATTAAATTTTCCCCTTCAGTTGTTGAAAGAGAAAAATGAGATTATATGGAAAGGAAATATAAATTTAAATAAAAATATCTATTATCAATTACTAATTATATATAATGTATATATTAGAATTATAAGCTTTCCCTTACTTGCTTACTTTCTTCCTTTCCTATTTATTCAACCATCAACCATCATCTTAATAATATATCTACATAAATCTTTAAAAAATAGTTTTAAGAATTTTTGATCATTTTAATAACTTAATAAATAAATGATAATTTATAATAGAAAATATTCATAATGTAAATTTTAATAATTAACAAAAATTAAGTAAAAAACCTCTAAATTTACTTTAGATATACTTTTTTGCTATTAATTTGCTCTATTTTAAGTTTACTATGTACATTTTTCTTAATATTAAACTAAAATTTGAATATATATTAATTATTAATTATTAATATTAAGATAAAATTTTTTGTAGTAGTATGTAAGGGTTTAATTATATATTAAAGCTGCTTACTATGATGATAGAAAAGGCTAATATTAATTTTATTATCTCATAATTGATAAAAAATAACCATACATTTATAGTTATTTGTTTTATTCAGTTACCTTAGATATTTTCACTGAGAAAACTGATTAATGTTTAAGAATAATATAACTTACTATAATTTATTTAAATTTAAGTATAAGTATCCTTATATTCCTTTATTTTATCATATATTTCTGCTTGTTTTGTTTAACTGAAAGTATATATTTGTTTTTAATTGAATAATTATTGTGTCAATCTTAAATAGATATTTTCATATTTGGAAGTTAAATTTATTTTAAAATTGTAATATTTTCTTTATTTTGTAAATATCTATCTATCTATAACTTTTGAATATTTTGGTAAGAAATGTAAATTTAATAGTTTTTTATTATATTTGAGATTATTTTTATCTGAACTTTATTTATAAAAATATAAAGTTTTAACAACATCATAAATTATTTAAATATGAAAATAATAATTAATATATTTGTTAACTTTTATCATTAGTTTTATTCTAATATTTTTAACTGATCTGATTAATGAGTTTGTTAACCTTTTCTAGAAGTTCTTTTTTTTTGTTAAAATAAATTATTAATAGTTTTTAAATATAAGATAATGAATGATTGGATGATAATAATAATACTTATTGAGATATCTTATTAGTTAATAAATGCTTTATTTATTTAGTTTAATTTTTTAATAAATGAATTTAAAATATATATTACTTATCTATTAATCCTTGCTCTTCAATTTTAGTACTATTTAAATAAAAATAAATAAAATGAGAAATTAAAGGATATACTATTCTATTAATTATTTTACTCAAGAATGTCTATCTCTCCTTATTCTATAGATTCAACATTAATAGCCATAGTAGGTGGTTATCTAAAATGTTTAAAAGAATAATTAACTATTATATTAATCCAAAAAATTTATACAAGGTAAAGAACTATTCGTCATCAAGAGTTTTCAAAGTATAATAATCTAAAGTATACTAAATTTATTCCTTTTCTTCTGAATCTTCACTGGAACTATCAGAATAATTGTTTCTAAAATCCCTGGCTTAAGAAGAGTAAATATGATTATCATATAAGTTTTGAATTATAGTATAGTCTTTTATATTAAAATCCAAATATACTTTCACCTCTTTGGCTTCATTTCTTAACACTTCGAAATTCTTTCTTACCATTAAACTTCCTATATTATAGAGTTTAAAAAATAATTTTTCTAGATGTAATTTGGAAAGTTTGAATAAGGTTACTTGCAACTTAATTTAATTATTCTTTTGTCCAAATAGTTTTTATTTTCTTATTCTATTTTTGATTATTTAAGAGTAGAGCTTACTCTTACTCTTCTAATTAAGGAAGTTTCAATATGTATTAATCTTACTCTAAGAAAAGATTCATATACTCTTTATCTATTTAGGTTTGGACAAAAGGCCATTTTTGTTTCGATAATCCCAAATAAGGAAGAAGTAAGAGTTTTTCAAGTGTTTTATTATTTCCTTAAAAAAAGTCAAAGTTATGCTCATATTAAATAAGATATTTAAATCTATCTTGCTCATCTCTGATTTATTCTTTTAAAGTCTTTTCATAATATTCTACAAGCACTTACTCATTCAAATTAGGACAATCTTTAAAAGTGAATAAGACAGGTACTTATTTATTAGTTAATTTTTACACGAAAGATGAGGAAACGCTTTCCACATTCCGTAACCCAATGAATAAAAATGTTTATTTGCTGTTGTTAAAGAAAGTTTAGCTTTCTAATATTTAAGTATCAACAATGTTTATATTTTTTCCCTCTAAAATGAGCCAAAGTGATAAAATTTCTTTATATTAGTATTTACTTAAAAATTTATCTAGAATACTAATTACTTGATTAAAATCAATAGTATCACTAATATTCGCTACTCTGATTTGTAAAAAATCTATATGCTGCATCTAGCTCAAACCTTCAAACAAATCACTTAAAAAAGAAGCCTTAAGATTAATGCAATTCTCAAAGGTGAAAATTAGTTCAGTTGAAGGGCAGTTGTATTTAATTAAATTCTAAGAAATGAATGTAATTCCGTGATTGAGCATAGATATATTACGGATATTCCACTCAATTATATTTCTATTTTTATCGAAATTGTTCTTTTATTTATTAGAATACTCATCATTTGTGTTTATGTTGAAAGAAATTAATTCAGAAAAGCATCTTGCTATTTGAACATTCATTAGTTTACAAGAGTCTAAGGTCATTATGACATTACTAGTCTTAATTTGATCGTTTTAGCTAAGAATATCTGTGAGTATCTTCACGGATTGATTGGAAACTTTATTTAATTTTATCAATTTAATCTAAGCTCCCACAAATAAAATTTTATTAGATTTAATTTATTCAGTCAATTTTAGTATAGATATATCGCTAATGTTTGGACAATTATTAATTTCTAAAGAAAATCCTTTCAGACTTGGTGTTGTATTTTTGAAAATGTTAGACATATTAAGAAGTGATTCTTCAATTCCATTAAAAGCTATATGAAGAGTCTGTGATTTAATAGATAAGTTTGATATATTTAATAGAAGATTTGGATTAATATTCTAACATTAATAGAACTCAAATCCAATAACATTAATTTATTTATTATTTATTTTCTTTTCTAAATCGAAATCATCTTCAAAGAAAATGTCAACAAATCTCATTATTAAAGTGTCTAGATTTAACGAATTTAAAGAATTGTAATTTTCCATATAAAGACTACTCCCCCTCGATTTATCAAGAATAATAAATAACCCTAACTAGTCCTATACTAAAGACTTATGTATTTATTTAATTTAATTTAAGGTTAACCAGTCTGTATTTGTCAGATCTAATATAAGTTTAATCAAACTTGGTAAACAATTTGAACAGATCTTATCAAAAATGCGCTAATCCTGAGTTAGACAAACCCTTTCATTTTATAATTTTTAAATATTAGTTACAATAATATAAATACTTTGAAAAATTAAATAAAATGAAACTTTTCAACTTCTTAATATTTGTATCTATCTATCTATCTATTTTTCTTTTAAAATATGTCTCTCTTTGAATAAAGAGATAAAGATCATTTTACAAAATAAAAAAAGTCTTTTTCAAATTAACTATGATAGGGATAGATTTGTTTGGTATTAATATTATTACCTCCATTCGAATTATTAAAGATTCTATAGATTGCTATACTCATATACTTAAGAAAACAGTTTAGCATACTTTTTAAGCTTTATTTCATCTGGTTTATTGTTGTAATATTATTCTATTAAAGCTGAAGTTTCTTCATCGCTATCATCAAAAAAATCAAGATCTTCTTCTTATTGATTTTCTTTTAAATTTTGGTCATATATATTAAGTATTTCTAATTCATTTGGAATTGATCTCAATTAAAACCAATTATTTAAATGCTTAGGTGAAATAATTTTGATGCACTTCTTAATGGCTGATGATAGACTTTTAAAGTATTTTCCAAAATTTAATTTCGATACTTATTAGCTCATTGATTCAATGTTAAAAGAAAAAGTTTCTACTAAGTAATCTAATTCCGAAGCTACTATTAAACTAGAAATTGTATAAATATTAATGCCTGTTGGCGTTATTTCATAATCCCTAAAGCTATCAAAGTATCCTACTTGGCTTTTTTCAAATAAAGTTCCTTTGAATACTATTTATTCCTCCTTTTCGTCACTGAGCAACTATGAGCAAATTTACAATAATTAAATGAAATTCTTTGAATGAGACAATTAGTTATTAATCGATTCTAACATAATTTGATCTAAATCTTTTATATTAATATCTTATTCTTTCTTTTTCAATAAATAAGAAAGCAGAATCTCTGTGTATCTTTAGATATCCTTCTTCTTATCATCAAATTCTTTAAGGATTAGATGAGATTATCCTTATTATTCCTTTTAATTTTTGAAATTTTTTAAGTATATTTTCATATCATGCCCTAATACAATATTCTCCGTGCAAATATTACCATGAAAGATTTTCTATTCATGGCAAGCTAATATCTTAATGAGAATTTCTATAAAGACAAAATTAATAAAACTATTGCATTCTAATAACTTCTCAACATCTATTATTTAAGATAATTTTGAACTATCTTCTTCTAATTTTAAACTAATTAGTATCTATTTTAAATCGCAAATGTAATTCTACTAATAAAATGCTTTAGAATAATTTTTACTATTTATTTCTACCTCATCATGTATTTATAATATAATATTCTGCAGCTTTGGAGTTAATTATTAATTATATTAAAGCACTTTAATTTCCTTTTTATCTGATACAAATTTCCAAACCATTAGACTCTTCAATTCATTGGAATACTCAATTTTTGGTATCAATATTTTATCATTAATGTAGTTGTTATTATTACTATTACTCTAGCAATATTCATTTAGAATATTCTCTATCTCCTCCTTCTATTATTTCTAAGCGATGGTCCTTAATAAAAAATTTAAAGAAAGCATTAACTTCAATAAACTTTCATCAATTCTATTGTATTATTTATTTATTACATAAAGAAAATTTAAATTACATTTTAGACTTTAAAGTTGAAAAGAAATTATTTCTAAATTAAATCTATTTAATGATTTAGGTATTTTTTGGTTTTTATTAATTTTTGTTCAGAAACGGAAGATTCTCAAAAGTTAATAATCAAAAACAATTTTTAAATTTTGACTGATAGGTAATAAATACTCGACTCAAACTCCTAATTTATCTCTAATTTATGAATGATCATAATAATTCTATCTAAATCTATATAAACAGACTAAATATTTTTCTGTTAAATTTTACATTTATTTATTTGGATTGAATTGGATTAGATAAAGATTGGATTGGATTAGATAAGGATTCGATTGGATTATTGATATTCCTATGATCTAATAAATTTAATTGGTATTTTCGTTTTTAGATTTTATTTTATCCTTATTATTAAATACAAAATATTACTTATAATAATTATAATTTAAGAATTATTTCTATAAGATAATGTATTGTTCTAATTATATAATAAATATTCTTTTATCACTATATATATATTTCTTTTATCATCTTTCATAATTTATTTAAATTAACTTTCACACTCTCCTTATTGTATTTAAACTTATTTGCAATGTAATAGATCCATTTATTTTAATGCTTTAGATATTTAGCAATTTTGAAAATTTTTAGTTAAAACTCTACTTAAAAAGAATCCTAGAATGCTAGTGATATTTTTAATCATAGAAAGGAAGATTTACTAGTATAAAAAAAATATAAAAGAAAATACTTTATAGATGGATAACTTTAAGGATAATTATGAAAATAGGTAGAGTTAGACGAATTAAAATATGGTGCAAAATATTTATTTATAGGGAATTAAGATTAAATTTATATTTTGCTTAAGCGTTTATATAGTATTTTTGAAAATGAAAAAGTAATGTAAGTTTAATTATTTATAATAACACAAATGATTGATAAAATTTACAGTAAGTCCTCTTATTTAGAGACTAATATAATTAAATCAACCAAAGTAGCTAAATGAATTAGTAATAGTAGTAATTTCAACAAGAAAATTAAATTTAGTTAGAAACTCACATAAAAAGATAGAAAATTAAAACTATAATAACTAGAATGTTAATGATAAGAGTAAACGATTGAACTAATGCAAATAGATCAATCAATCAATAAAAATAAAAGATTTAGAACTTTTGATGATTGTCTGCAAAATTATTTAATATCTATAAAAAAAGACAGAGAGACGGATAGATAGATATCTATCATTGATTAAGGATATAAGGTTTTGGCACAATAATATTAAAATAAATATCTAAAAGATAATATAGTAAATTTGATTTACTACTAATATACATAAGAAAAAGCATAACCTATATATATTCATATATTTTACAATAATCACACGCTACCTCTACCATCCCATTTAACTCATTTTATTCATTGACCACTTAATTTATTCAATATCTCCTCTTAGTTATCAATAAATATGAAAGCCTCATATAACATAAAGGTATTATAATTTAATTTAGTTCATTTTTATTTTAATACTTTTGAGATGTTTATCTTACATTATATTTTATCAAAAGGAAGTTGATAGGATTTTTAAGAATCCAAACAAAACATAACAAGATGTAGAGGTGATTTAATAATATCTCTATGGATTACCTTATTTTTAGAACTTGTTTGATGAAATTCACACTTCTCTAATTCCCAAATTAATTCGAAAATTCCATTATGGGTAGTGCTAGTCCGGAGGTGCTATCATTGAAAATGGTACTCTTATAATCATCTTTAATTAAAAGGAAAAATGAATAAATTATCATTAATATAGGTAATAAAATAAAAGACTTCTTTATCATTCTTGAAGGTACATGCCTTGAAATGAGTAAGAATAAGCAGTAGGAATAAGATCATCCTTAATTGATTGAGGACTTAGACAAAACTCCCTTCTTAAAAATCCTAAAATAAAGCGAAGAAAGAAAGAAAAGCCTTCTATTCCAACACTCTACCACACAATAACACTCTATTAGGAATCAAAGCTCAAAATTTAAAGAAGAGAGTAAGAACAATTTATAATTTCTCACAAAAGGATTTCCAAATATATTTAAAATTAAAAAATTGAGAGCAAATTTTACAAGAGTGTAAGAAAGAAAAGTGGAAGGATTTGAATTCATTTAAAATTCATATTTGCCTTAGATTTTAAGAAGATTTAATTATGTAATCAAATCCTCTTTCTATATTAAATAAACATGAGATAATGAACATGATATAGATTAATTTTGAAAATTTGATAAAATCATAGAAAATAACAGTTTTAAAAGTGTAACTCTTCAAAATTAATAAAATTGCTAAAAATTTACTTTCATTAATACAAAATAATCTAAGTTTGGTTAGAATTTACAATATGATCAATTCTGCTAGAAGTTTAACAAAGAAAAAGCAGAAGTTGATGAAAGGATTAAAAAAACTTAAGTTTTGATTTTACAAATCTTTTCATTCACAAATTTATATTATTGGATTATTTTTAAAGCAAAAAGTTTTTATATTTTTTAATTATGATAATTGAGCACTTGAATTCAACTAAATCTAAATATTTAAATTTAATTTTTTCTTATTAATTAGATCTTTTATTTAAGATTGATTCCGTTGATGAAACTGAACAAACTGCTGCTACTTAATCCCCTGCTATTTAACAAAAATCTTTATTCCATTCTAATTTGAATAATTCCAGGCCTGAATTAGAGGAATATTTTGTCTAATAGTATAAGAAGAAGTATGAAAAAAAAGGTTATAGCATTCAAAATACACTTAAAGAGGGAGATTATTTTGGAGGAATAACAAAGAAGGGAGCAGAACAGACCTTTTCAGATATAGTCTGCTGTTCTAAAGTTGAATACGTTTGCCTTGCTTATGAAGATTATTGGAACATTTTATCATAGTACTAATTAAGAATGTGTGAATAAAAAATATCTTTCCTCCGTTCTTATAGATTTCTATCTATATATACAGACCATTATCTCAATAAAAGATTGAATATGTTTGAAGAAATCTCTTTTCATAGAAATCAATCTCTCTTTGAAGAGAGGGAAGATCCAAACTATATCTACTTCATAATCGAGGGAGAGTTAGTAATGCATAAAAATATTGATTTCAAAAGATATTTGGACAACATCTTAGACGATAATAAGGATTCACCTGTGAATAATGATGAAAATAATAATAGAAAGAGTAAATCTCTTTAACGTCAGAGTATTAACTTAGAATAAAGAACTGCTGAATGTGAAGACAATAATTTCTAAAATAACTATAATAGTCAATTCAGGAAGAATATAATAATCTCCTATTTGAACTAAGGTAGCTATATAGGATTGTCTGAGATTTTGACTGACTCAATATATACTTACACAGTTTCTTGCTACTCTACAAATGCTAAAGCATATAGACTTTATAGATCAGTAAATTTATTCAATTTAATTATATTCTGTTTTATTTAAAATTAATACAAATTTATTCTAAAAGAAGTTTCTATATTAAATTATTTTTAATAAGATAAGGCTTTTAAAGAATAAAAGAAAATGGGAACTTATTTATTTAATTGACTTTTGCATTCAAATATAATTATTTTACAAAATATTTTTATTAGACTTTAAATTTCGAATAACTTAATTTATTATATCCTCAATTATAATCTTAAAAATGCATCGTAGTAATAAATAAAGAAGAAATTTTGGAATTATTTTAATTAAGAATTTTTGAGCCTTAAATTCATCTCCTATGCAAATAATTTTATACTCAGCCCAAATTATATAGTTATATTTAAATTTAGTAGAATAAATTTTATTACTTCTTTAACTAATGAGATTTTTAAAATTTTGAATTATAGAACTTTGAGAAATATTTCTAGTGCGAGGCAAATATTGAAATTATGGCTTAGGAATGCTTGGGAAAGGAGAAGATTTACGATGATATTTTGCAAAATCATGTAACTATGATGAAAGAAGAATATTTGAAATATGGATAGTGGAATAATGATAAAAGTGTTTAACAAATATTCGAAACAAATAAAAAGAGAAATTGTAATAACCTTGATATAAATATACCTTCCTAATAGAATACTTCCAATTCTAGATAGAATAGAAAGCCGACTGTGATGGAGCAAAGAATTAAAGAGTAAATATCTTTTATATAACTATTAAAACACTATGATTTTAATAATTAATCCAATCAAACAATCAAACAAACAAAAAATCCCCAGATAGTTTGTGAGGTTAATTAATTGATTAGATTACTTCTAAACCGGAGTTTTTCTTTTTAATTAAATTAATGTATTTGCTTATTTATTAGAGTAAGTAACCCTTATTCAAATATTTTTATTATAAAAGTAAATTGAAAAGCTAGAGTGTGAAATTCAGCAAGTAAGATATTTAGAGAGAGAAAGCTCAACATCTCTAAGATACAATTCTTAATTCAATCCACAATGATCCTTATTTTAGAAGAAAGTTATTAAGCAATTTGTCATCACTAGGATTTTAAATAAATCAAGAGAATTGCAATATTTATAATGAGTTAAAATTAAAAACAAGCACTCCTATTAGCAGGACTAGTAGTCTTGCTAATCTTTAATAATATACAGCTAAATAAAAACCTGAAATTACTCAACACCAAGTCCAAGTTCAAAATTAGTTAGAAAAAATACCAGAAGACATACCTACATCAAAAATTTCAATTGCAAATAACTAAAATTAAAGTAGTTAAGCATTAAATAATCAGCTTTCTTCTAGAACTACTCTAAGACAAAATTTTTTCAGCCCTACTGGTCAATAAGAATTATAGAAGCAAAGACTTTCTTTTATATTAGGCAAGAAAGAAAATAAACTTACCTTTAAAAAATCAAGCACTAATTTTTAACATTAACGTTAAATTAGTAATGACCTCTAGCAGCAATAATCTAAACCTCATCATTAAAATACTCCAAGTATAGAAGATTTGAAATGTTTTGAAAATAATATCACTTACAGAAAAGAAAATGAAAGTGAACCTTGCTCTCCATAGGCATAAAATGAATATTCTAACTTCAATTCTAGGACTAGTATCATTTCCAACAATATTGAAAATGAATTTTTAACAGCAGCTGTGCAATATGAAACAAAACCCTTAATAATCTAGGAGAATATTGAATAATAATAATAATAATAAAGAATGAGTTCACTCTCCCCAGAATCAACATTTGTTGCATTCTAAGACACAAACCTAAAACTATAAAATTAACAATAACATCAATAACTATCATAAAATAACTAAAAATATAGCTCATAGAGTAAGAAAGTCCCATTTATAAGCAGAAAAATGAAAATGGAAGCTGCTTTATCAAACGAAAACAAATAAAAGATTTAATTAACTCCAAAGATTACATAAGAGGAAGAGTTTACTTCTCCTATAGTTTCTCCATTCTAAACTTTCAGATAATAACTGTTGAACAATTTAAATAAAGGAATGATCTCCTAATAACCAGAAATGGAATCGCCAATTAAAATATCTTAATAAGCAAATACAACTACTCATCATAACATGATTTCATTCAATAATTTAAATCTGTAACAATTGAATAGCTAAACTTAAAGATCAAATAGCTAATTGTCTTTTAAATTCAACCAAATCAATAATAACGAAACTTTAATGTCTTCTCCTACAGATCCATCGGATAGAAGGAAATTACAATTTCCTAACAATAACAACAACAATAATTCATCTTTATAGCAACAAGAATTATAAACAAAAATAGTGGTAAGCTAATGCCCTCTTAATAAGAATAGCCATAGGATGAAATCAAGTGCATCAGTGAACTCCTCCCTTTCTAAGAGATAGAATTTAGTTAAAACTATTTAATTCAATTTATAAGGAGGAAATACAAATAATAATAACATACCTTCTGATCTTAGATAATTCAAAGAAAGTTGTTTAATTACCTAAAATAATCAATAGATTTAAGGTATCAACAACATTCATACCATGATGAAATCTCAAAAGAGTTTTAGAGACAAATTATATAATCTCGTTGACAAACATATTCAAGAGAATATCAACAGTAAGAAATCATATATGATAAATAATAATAACAATCCAATTAATTCAAAGTAAAATTAATAATCAGCAGATTAAGTTAATCCTGTTTTGAGATCAAATCATACCAGCTAGAGTTCAAGATTATAAGCTACAAATCCCATCTAATTGGAGACATTCTAAACTACAACAAATAGATTTTTTCCTAGTTAAGAAAATCATAATCATCCAACTATTAACTCAGAGTAAACATCTCCTAAATTGTTAACCATCAAAAAAAAGAAACAAAAATCTTTTTTGGCTTTCTAAAGTATGTCTAGCTATACTTAAATTACAGAATAATAAGAATCAACAACGAATAATAACCATATTAATACTACTGTTTAGTCTCCCATAGCTAGTAAATAGACATCTAGAGTATTATTTAAACGTTTTTCAATTCCTTTACTGTCGCCCACTTCCACAAAAGTAACATAGTTGAGTACTGCTCATAGTCCTTCATTTTCATCCTTCCAAACTGTTTATAATAAAAATCATTCCAGAATTCCTAGCGATTAATCTTGCTCAAATATCATTTAAAATTTAGTAAAAAATTAAATAATATGATTATTTTAATTTAAACACCTATACCACTACCACCACCATCATCACCTATTTTTTCTTTGCTAAAATGGAATAGTGCATTTGCACTAAAATAATTTTAGCTAGTGTTTTATAAAATATTCTCTTTTAATTATAATAAATTAGTAAATTAATTAAATATTAATATAGTTAGTTGATCGATCTACTTCATATATAAATTAACTCAGTTTAAATTGCATTTTATGTTATTTATGTTTCAAAGTATATTTTTAATTTAAACTTTTTTTAATTATCTATTAAATTAACTAACACTTATTTTAGTTCTTAGTATAATTTTAAATAGTATCTTCAAAATCTAAAACCATTTATATAAATTATTATTTTAAATACACTCACTCACCTATTTACCTATTTGTTCATAAAATGGATGGAATATTGGAATAGTACCAAAATAATTTTTGCAAACCTTTTACAGATTATAAAATATTTCCTTTTAATATAATAAATTAGTAAATTAAACTTTAATTTTGTTAGTTGATTGATCTACTTCATTTTTAAATTTATTTAATTCAAATTACATCTTTAATTTATTTTTTTTGTTTCAAAATATGCTTTTAATTTAAACTTTTTATAATATTCTTTTAAATTTATAAAGTAATTAAAGATTAAATAATATTATGATTTTCTTTATTATCTATCAAAAATATTTTGTTTCAATTTTTCATAATGATAAAATGTTAAATTAATTACTATTTAAAAATAAGCTTTAAGGAAGGGTTGGTTGATTAGAGGAATTATTTATTGGAAACGAATTACTACATTAATATATATACAATTTATTCTTACATAATTTAATTTTTCAATTTCTTTTAACTTTTTTAGTTGGATTAGCACCCTTATTCTTATTAAATTTATTTCCACCTTAATTTTGTTATCTTTTGTTGTTATATTTAGAAATAGTTTATTTTAATCTCTCCTTTTCTTGTCTTTCGATTTAAGGATCTAAAGAAAGTTTTTAATGATGCAATAATTCTCTAATATTTTTTAAATCGGACATGTCATCTATTCTTTCGAGCTTGGATTTATTCTTTTCTAATTCTTTTGATCTCTTTTTATCAGCCTTTGTAGTGGGTAATCTAACAAAATTAGATTCTTCATATTCTCTAATTTCCTATTTAATTTAAATTGGCATGATATTAGATATATTAATAATAAAATTAAAATTGTTTACTCTTTCTCTTCTTGCCATTTTATCTTTTTCACCAAATCTCTAGACTGCTGGCTTGTCATTCTTGAATTCATTGATATCACTGTTGAAGTTATTACTTAATTATCTGATTAAATAATTAGTTCTTCTTTTCTTTTCAACTTCCATTTTTCTTTCTAAGGTATCCTTTTCTTGATAAACGGCTTGTGTTTTAGGAGCTACGTACTATTTTATTATTAAATTTTTGGAAATTACTAAAAGTTATTTTTACATTTCTTAATAAAGTATAATTAAAAATTGATTATTTATTTTAATTAACAGATAATTGAATGAAATTCTACCTTAACTGGTTTCTTAGCTTAGGTTTTCTTAGGCTTTTCTTCATCTTCAGAAACATTAGAGACATTTTCAGAGATGTCTTCTTAATCTCCTTCCTCATCATCAAGTAATTCAGGACGAGGCTTGAAATTAATAGGATCTTATGAAATAGTAGAGGTTACTGCTTTAGATCCTTTACCTAATTCAGAAGCCTTTAGAGATAATTTCATGAGTTTAGAAATTTAATATTCCATTTTTTATTCAATAGGTTTGAGCTTAGATAAAAGAGTTTTATAATAGATGAGCTTCTTGACAACTGGAGAATCCTTAAGAGAGATACCATTTAACTTATAGAGCATATAAAAATGTAAGCAGATGAGATAGTTAGCAAATATTTCATTCTTTGAATTTAATATACTGATGCCCTATTCAAAATGTAAGTTTTTCGATTTAGTTAATTTAGTTAATGGATGCAATTTGCCTTCTTCGTCTTTTGAATTCTTAGCCATTTCTTCAATTATTTTTTTAAATTCTCCTTCATCATTTTTATAAATTTCTTCCTTATCAAGATCTACCTTCAATAAAGGTTTCTTCTTTAAAAAATCGGCAACTAATTCAACATCTTCAATCTAAGAGAGGTTTTGTTTACTGATCTTCAAGATCTTTTCAAAATAATTAGAACTGTTAACATTTTATTAGAATAATTCCTTGTCTTATTCATCATTCTCATCTTCTTCAGAATACTCTGCTTCAATATTATCTAAATCATGTTCTTGATCATCACTATCCAATTCAGATTCTTCTTCTTCATCGTCATCATCCTCATCATGTAAATCCCCAAGAACAGAGTTTGAATCATCATTAACATTATTTTTTAAATTTTGTTTCTTTTTAGATCTTTCTTCGTCTTCATCTTCAGTAATACTCAAATTAGGTATTTCATCTGAATTAAGACTTTCATCTGAATCGTAATCTCCGTTTAATTCTTCTTATTCGTCTTCATCATTGTCATCTTCTTCATCCTCCTCTATATTATTGACTAAATCATCACTATCTTCTAATTAATTTAATTGGTCGCTATCAAGTTCCATTTCTTCATCTTCCTCTTCTTCATCTGAGGATGGTTGCTAGACCTTTTTTATGGGTTTTTATTTATTAGGAGCCATGTTTGAATTGTTATTTGATATTCTATTTAATATTTCTTCTAGTTTGATATATCTTTTCTACTTTTAATTTATTAATGTTTGTCTAGGTTTTTGGCTTTATTTATCATAAAATTAGCTTTGATAGAGATCTTGATAAAAACTGCTACTTTTATCAATCAAATACAAGCAAATATTATTAACCAATCTTAGTACATAATCAGTATTCATTAAAAATTATAAAAATTATGAAAATTTAACAAAAATACATGAATTTAATTATTGGTTTTCGATAGTTATTGAAGAGGTGAATTGTTAATTGAATAATAATTTTATAAATTTAAATCAATTGAATTAAATTATAGATTACAAGGATATGTTTTAGGCATACAAATGATGATAAATTTATTATTTATAGAGTATTAAAATATATTTTTTTAAATTATTTTTTATAAATCAATTTTTATTAATAAAGTAATTATTTTTAGAGAGATTGAATTTATTATTCATTTCACATTTTTAGTATCTGAAATAAGTTAATTAAAGTTCCAATTTTTATTATTCTTTGGCTTTCTTTCATCCATTTATGCACACTGAAATTGCAATCACAATTCCAGGGAATATAGCCATAACAAGATTTAAAGGAGAAGTGCATATCCCAATACATATGAGAAGGATCGTTTTTAAAATTTCTATGAATAAATTATTACTATAGTAGTATTCTTTTTTTATTGTAAAGTAGAGAATTGTGGGAAAAGCAATACTTATTAATGCTAAGGCAAGAGGAGCTAGAGCAATAGCAAAAACTATCAAGAAGAAATATCCCAATACAATTAACGACATTTTTAGAATAACCCAGAATCTGAAGCATGGAGGTATCCTGTTTGAAAACATAAGCCCTGGACACCCTCTTACATTGGAAGAAGAGAAATGTCCGGCTCTATACTTCTTGGTACAAAGCCAGCAAAACTCGTAAGTACATCTCGGACAAGTCATATGATTGCATCCATCATTTTTTTATATTTTAGATTTACATTATGGGCAGTATTTAACTTTAAAATTTTTAGCCATTTTTTTGTAATCTTCGTCAATTGCTTCTTCGCATGAGTACCCTTCATGCCATTCATTTGTGCAGAAATAGCAAATAATCATTTAACATTAGTCACACACCAATTTAGGGTTATTCTTTTATCCTTTAATTGTATTATTACAACTAGGTCTAATGCACCTAATTAATTTTTAAAAATATTTAATCTTTTTCTCTTTTCAAATTATTAATTTTTAATCTAGTTGAGTCAAATACTTAGTTACAATTACAAAAAGAATAACTTATTTTAAAATAAATTGAAAAATATGAATTACCATCTAATATCTGGGTCTAGCTATAATTATTATCTTTACTTAAATTTAATATATCTTTCCATTTAGTATTCATCTTGAATTATATCTCCTATCTATTGCTCATTATACTCCTCTTTGCATCCTTCCTAAGGGCAATTTATTTAGATCACCTGACAGCAATTGATTTTATTTAAAATGTATTGCTTAAGACATTCTGAGCAGAATTAATGATTGCAACTAAGCAAGCGTTTTTAGCTGAAGATTTCATATTATTCACAGCATATAGCACATTCAAAGAATTACTGTGTATTGTTACTAGATAAAATAAGAGAAGATTTGATTAGATCCTAATTAATATTGTGCTTCTATTTAAAATTATTGCCGCTGTTATAATATTAGGAACTAGAAGATAGCGCTCTTCTTTATTTAGTACTACTATCTCTTATCCTTCTGTTGAATACTAGGTTATCTGAAGGAAAGACTTCTTAACTGTGATTGTACTAATGATCGAAAGAAGACTTCTACCATTTTGAAAATTTATTTTTTCCAAATTCATAAATGGATTTTGCTCTATTTACTATATTTTAAAATTCTACAGTGTCTTCCCCCATTTCAAAGATTTCCATCTCGTCAGGAATATTGTTGGCAGCAATTTGTAATATTTCTGTTTTTGAGAGCTATTCGATGTTTTCAATTCTCTCAATACAAAAGATAATATTGTTGTCATTAAACTGCATTTTTTACAATTAGTTAAACACCCATTTCTTTTTATATCTAATATTTTCTGGATCATTCATTCCTATGCTTTAGTATGAAAAGATATTTTCTTCATCTCCTATTTGAGCTCCCATTCCTTCATAAAAACTATTGCTATGTTATGGAATTTATTCTGAATGATGAATATTATTATTTTATCTTTCGCTCATAAAAATACTTCTTAAACCCTTTTTTATAGTATCTAGGCTCGAATTCTCCTAACTTATCTACCCTTAGTCTTCTTTATCTTCCTCATCATGAATATCGTCCATTTACTATAATTTACTGATCTAATTTCAAACTTAAATAAGCTAATTTTTAAAAAATCAGTAATTATATGTGATACTTTGAAAAGACTTTTCTGATTACAAAGATTTATAAAATAAATCCTTTCATTCTAGAAATGTACTTATTTAAAAGAAATAATTAAATAGGAAATAGCTTCAATATTATAATTGATGTAGTTAATAAAACATTGATTCTAACAAAATCTAAAGAAAAATTGAAATTAATTATAAAAATATCTATATAAACATCAAAAAAGAAATATATATAGAGATAGACAATTATATATAAAAATTTAGTAAATCAATCAATCTATTGATTTTTTTTAGATGGGGAGTAACTTAGTATCAACTTGCGCAAACACCTAAAAGCTTAAAAAATTAAAAAAAAGGAAAACACAGTAAGAATTAAGATTGGAAATCATATGTAAACATTCATTAGTAGTGATAGAGGTTTATTTTTATTACCTGAGTTTAATTTATTTCCAATAAAAAAAATTTTTAAAAAGAAAATGTTTTAATGTTTATGATTATTTTTATGCATAATTTATTGTTTAAGAGTTGTAGTTTTTAATGTTTTTTTCTTTGCATTTTTTTGTTGCTTTAATTAATCAAAGATGTGCGTAGACTGTTAGGTGATTGCATATTTTTATTAATTAACTATTAACATAATATCTTCAATGGATATCAAATTAAATTAAAATTTCTACACATGTTAGTTAAATGGTTAAAGTTAAATATAATTTATCTAAGAACACTTAAAAAAACGACTAGATTTAACAACATATTTTGTAAGTAATTTACATTCATCTTATAATATTTTTTAAAAGGAATGCTAATTTTTTAGTTGACAAGTTTCTTGCCTGTTTAATTAATATCACATCACTGGATTCTATACTTTTTACATGTAAGTCAATCAACTTTCTTTTTTCTCTTTTCTATTAGTAAAATAAGGTTCCTTATTATAATTTTTAGATGTGGTAACAACAGATTATTTTCTTAATTGAAAAGCATATTTATAAATAAGCATATATAAATAAGAGAAAAATAGAAATTCATGCTTAAAATGTTAAAATTATAAGATAAGATAAATATAAAATTACAGTTGATTCTAATCATGATGAGTATTTAGTAAAAATGTTTGGTGTGTCGATTTAATTAAAAGTAATAATTGGAAACAATAATGATAGCCAAGATTTCAATCAGGAAATTTTTAAAATTAGTAGAGATTATTTGTTACCTTTATAGGATTATGGAAGATGAAATTTATATATAATTCCTAGAATTTCATGTGATTAGAGTAATTGTTAAAAAAGGGGCGATGATCAATGATTAAGAGGAAAGGTTTAAGTCCCTAAAATATGTATTATTTTCCTAAGTATATACATCAATTAAATAATTACATTCCCAAAACCAAAAACAATTAATAAGAAAGGGAAGAAATGTGTCATTCTGTGTTAATTACAGAGGAAAATTGAATAAATTTTTAATAAAAAGATGTTTTGTAATTATAACAAATTTTCTTGTCGCTTGGTATTATGACAACCCAAATAAAACAAAGGGAAAAGCTAAAACCTATAAAAAATAATAATAAATAACAAAAATATCAATCTTTTTATTTATAAAAATAAAAAAAATTATACATAAAAAATGATGAACCTACCACAAACTGAGCAACTGGTTAATGCAATTGCTAAATAGAACTACGACTAGAATAATTATGAATCCGTAAAATCAGGATGGAAGAACTTTTCATTTATCCCTGAAAAGTTTTCTCTTACAGACATCAAGGTTACTATGAGAAAAGATTTTAATCACCAATCTAACTCTTGTTATAAGTGGTTCAGAAATCTGATCATCCCAAAAATAAATATTATACTTAAGAGTAATACTGAATCAATTACTACAGGTATCGGGTACGAAGAGAACTTTGAAAACATTTTCGCAGTCTTCTCTTGTTTCAAATACCACGAAAATGCTTCATACAATGTACAATAAGTACCTATGAAAGGTAAGGTAGTTCAAGCCTTCTCTCTTAATTAAAAGTAAAAGACAAAGAAGAAATTTAATTAACTTAAATTGCTCCAAGCCTATTCAAAGAATCTCTAATTCTCCCAGAGTCATATTCAAAACAGAGTAATTTGATAGTTTAATAATTTTCAAAAATTTTTTTCAAAGAGTAGGGGATCACAGCTTCATGGAGTTATTTAACTCTAAGAATAGAATTCCCTCTGTATTTTTATGTTAGAATCATTTTGTTACAATCAAAAGAAAAAATGGTCTGCTATAATTAATTATTAATTTTTCTCACTTTTAAAAAATAGAAAATTTATTACTGTCTTTGTATTACAATCTGTAAGATGGACAACCATCAAGTCACATAAGAATTAATGTCCTCGCTTCTTATGCCCATCTTAGTAGAGAATCGTAAAAAATCTCTTCAAAATAGAGTAATTCTTTTTTATTTTTATCTATCATTTTATATGAAACACGATACTTGAAGAAAATTTAAAAAATGGTTGGGATTAATTCCCCTATTTATTTATGCGTAAATAATTGCAAAAGAAAAATTAACATATGAAAATTGAAAAATAAATCTTTGCTTAATTTCCCTACGAATTAAATAAATAATCATTTAATGTATGTATGTATAATAATGATAGACCAATAAATTCATGAAGTATATCGAATTCTTACCTATTGAGTTTTAAAGACCTCTTTTACTCCCTCTTCAAGAGAATAAGGATGACAATGTTTTCAAGTACTGCATTGAAAATCATATTAAAAATGAAGCGTAGCGTTTTCTATAATATCAAAATGATGACTTTTCTAAGAGTTCATCAGACAACTTGCCTATTGATTCTCCCTTTAATAAGTAATTATTTCTTCACTGTTTTTTAATTTCTATCCTTCGTTTTATTTTATTTGCATTCTTGCCCATTTAATTAGTAAGGGTATGTAAAATTGAGCTAATATTTTTTTTTTCCTTCATTTTAAGTAGCTTTGGATAATTCTATTTGAAGGAAGGCCACTATTCTTCTAGCGATCAAAATTAATTGCAATCTTCTGGAGATGAATACAAATAAATTAAAAAACAGATAAGATCTTTGAATTCAGATAGCTCAAAAATGTAATAAGAAGAAAAAGATGAGATACTCTTAACTGATGATTTGATCAGCGCACTTATCTACCTTTCTTCTAAAACTATTAGACATAAAATTTACCATCCTTTCTTCTTGAGTTATCGTTTTTCTTAAGCATTTGATTTAAGATTTAAATCAGATATCATTAACTAACAAGAGAAAAAAACTTCTCTTCTCGCAATGCAAGAAATATTCCTAAACAGTATTTTCTTCCCCAAATCTCATGATAAGCAACCCGAAGACTTTTAATTCAAAAATCAACCAATTTGCCTCCTTATTAAACCTAGTTTTAAGGAATAATCTATTGATTCAATCTTCTATCACAAAATCTCATCATAAGTAAAAATATTTAATTTATTAAATCCTTCCTATATTCAATTTTCTTTATCATATTTAGATTGCTAACTATTTATAATGCATTTAGACTAAAGATGGTCTTTTTGTTGGTTTTGAAGAGTAAATTCCTAATATTAAAGCTTACCAATAAGTTATTTTCGATGTAAAATTGATTAATTACATTAATAAAATCAATATTAAACAAATTTATATTTCATAATAGTAATATGATTATAAAACTTGCTATGATGAGTTGACTAGAATTCCTATTAAACTTCAACAAAATAAAGATTTGCTTAAATAAAAAGGCAATTGTACTCATCATGAAGTTCAAATCAATCCTACATTTAAAGAAGGCATGAAGAACTTCGAAGAAGGTGGATTAAATATTTATAGAACCATCGTTAACTGCACAGTTAATGATGAATAGGCCAGAAGAAAACTTAAAAAGGTCTAATTAGATGGCTATTCTTCATCAGATAGTGAAAGGTAACTTTAGTTTTACTTTTATTCTGCAATAAATAAATTAATTCAAGATTATAAACATTTTTTTGTTTCTTAAATTTTGATATTTTTTGATAATTTGTACATGCAAAAAATAATAAATTTTAAAAATAGAAGAAATAAATAATAGGAAACAATAAATAATTAAATATCTCATAATAAAAATAATCTATCAACTATTAATAATAATATAAAAAATAGTCAAAATAGTAACCAAATTGACTCTTGTAACAACAACAAAAGCAGTAAAAAATAAAGTGAAAAATCTAGGTCTAAGAAAGATTTAAGTGGTAAAATTATCAATTTTTCTTTTTAATGAAGCTTTGAATAAACTCTCCTCAGACTTTTTTAGATTGTATCATAAGTATTAATACAAAAAAGTCTGAATTCTCTTTTTTCAACAGCTTTTTATTATCTCCCACCTACCCACCACCTCACTCATATTTTAATTTTGATATATTCTCAATTATTATGCTTCTATGCATTATTATTATAGACACGGTTTTTAATTCACTCTTCTCTTATTTATTTCATTATTTCCTGATCCTTTCATTCGACTATTCCATTAGCTTTATAATCACCAACTCATCCAATTGCTTTTAAAATATTCAATTCATCTTATTTACTTATTTATCCTTATTTAAATCTTACCTAATGTCATTTTGCATTCAAATAATAATAATAATACGAAAATAAAAATTTTTCTTTTTAATTCATTTTCAATTTTTCATAATCTTTATTAAAATCTTCCTAATTTCTTTAAAAGTCAATAATGCAAATTACAACTAAAATTTATCATAAATCAACTTAAATAAATTATAATCATCAAAAAATCAACTTTAATCATCAATATCAATTACCCAAAAGCCAATTAATATACTAAATCCTTAGAAGAGCGTCCCTTCATCATCCTCATTGAAAGAGTTTGAAATTTAAAATTCATGTGCAGAAGAATAAAATCTTGATAATAACATTGATATCATCAACAATAATGAAATGGCTATTGAAGAGGAAGCCTAAGCTAATCAAGATAATGTATAATAAACCATGGCTTAAAATAATAGCTCTGATTCTTTATAACAAGCTACAGATAATGAGCTTTAAGAAATCCTATTAGAAAGCAAATTGATTTAAGAAACAAATAATAATCAAAATCCTATTAACAATAATTATAACTCCATAAATAATAATTAAATTCCTAATCAAGGTTTCTTTAATCCTATTAATCCTTTTGGTTTCTAATATTTCCCTTAATACTTCTCTTTAAATTAAAATATGAATCCTTATATGATGAACGGTATGTTTTAATTCCCATAAATGAGTCTTAATTCTTTCTAAAATAACAATAATAATAATAATAATAATAACAATCAAAATTCAAACTAGCCCTAATAATAATAATAGTAATAATAATAACAGTAGTAGTAATAATAATTATAATAGTAATAAGTTCAATAACAATAATAGAATTAAAAATAAAAGCCATAACAATAAGAGGAATAGTAAAATTAATAATAACCAATAGGTTTCATTACAATTCCTATATACTGCAACAACAACAACAACAATAATAATAACAACAACAACAGCAACGCTCCATAATAATAAAACAATGAATAATAAATTACGAGTAACTGAAAAAATAAAATTAATCGCAATTCTAAACATATAATGAATTGATTGATTAATTAGTTTATTATAAAAAAATAAATTATTAACAACATAAAAAACCACTATAATAACATATAAATTAATTATGAAAGTATTGAATGAATAATACAATCTCACTATACATATCCTCTTCTTTCTTTTCTTCTTTTTCTATCACTCTTCTAACTTTAGTATATTTCTTCAGAATTTTCTAAATATATTTTTCAATTTATTACTTACAATTTCAATCAAAATTTCCTTCAAAAAATAAAGTCTACTTTTATATTGTTTCACTCATTTTTGAATGAATATTTTTTATGTTATCATTTATTTTAGAATTCTTTATTTTAAAAATTTGTTTCAAAACTGAAAAAAAAAAATTGAATTTTTAAACCAACTTAGAATAGATTTAATTAGGCATTAAATTCAAAAAAAATCTTAGAAACAAAGAAGTAAACAGTATATAATTATTAATATTATTTAAAAATACAATTATATTTTTTGTAAGCCTGACTTATTGGTTGATTTTAAATAATATCTAAAATTAATTTAGTAAATTTAGAATCTGTAAGTCATACAAATTTATCTATCTAGTATATGTTAGTAGGAGCTTTTGTATCTTACAAGTTGGTAAAAATTTAAAAATTGATACACTAATGCAATAAATTGGTATTTAAAAATTTAATATAAAATTTTTATTTTGATTAGGAATATATGTATTTTAAAGAATATAAAATTAAATTTTAAATTAAAATATAATAAAGTTATTTATAATAAACTTATATCTAATAAAGTTAATTATTGAATTCATTTTCTATATAATCATTAAATATGCGAGGTTTATAAAGATCCTATGAGATTTGAATCTTATTTTAAATTGATAATATTATATTCTTAATTTAAATGTAAATATTGTGATTTAAGATAAAATTATTTAGTTAAAATGAATGAATAGAATGAAAATTAAATTTTTATTTATTTTAGATTAATTAATTAATAAGGAAGGAAGGAATAATTCTAGAATATTATGAATCTATTAAAATTAAAATTAATTTATAATAGTTTCTTTTGCTATTTATTATTTAATTATACTTTAAATATCTTAGAATTATCTTTATATTTTCTTCATCAGTAGTATTTATAGTATTTATTGATCATATTGTAAAATTACACTAATTATTAAATGTACATTTCATATTAGATTAAATGACTGAATAATATATAAATAATCCTTATAAAGAAGAGTATAAATGAATTGATATTATTATGAGTTAAGCAAATCAGAAGCTATTAAAAATCTATAAAATAGGTATTTTTATATAATTTTTTAATTTTAAATTGAAATACAATTAGCTAGTTAGTTATTAAAGATAGATGATTAGAGTAATGGAGAAAAATATATTTAAAATTATATCAAATCATATAAAGGAACATAAAATAACTCATATTAATTTCATTTTACGCATAACTCTCATGAATTCATCTTTTGAAACTCTTTGATCATCATCCAAGTCAGCAGCAAAAATCATATCCTTTAGTGTCTTATCATCAACTTCTTCACCTAAATCAACAGCTACTTTTTTAAGCTTTTCTATATCTATAAATCCTTCGTTGTTTTCATCAAAGAAGTTAAAAGCTTTTTCAATTTCTTCTTCTACATTTTTATCTTCTAACTAAAAATATTGTAATAATATTATATTAAACTTAGAATTTATTAATTATATATTCATTTAATCACTGACTTGTGTATTGTTTTTACAATCAACCTATCCTTTAATCTTTAAATCTATTAATTCAATAATATAATTACCATTTTCTTTTTCATCATAACCAGAAATTCTTCAAATTCAATCATACCTGAACCATCTTTATCAACCTATTCAATAAGTTATTTAACTTCTTCCTTTTTCGATTCAAAACCCAAAGCTTTCATTGCATCTCTTAATTCTTTCTCATCAATAGCACCTGAACCATCAGTATCGAATAGATCAAATGCTTATTTGAGTACATCAATTTATTCCTATGTTAATTTTGTTCTTTTCTTTTTTTATTTAATCTTAGGCTTAGGTCCAACTTTAACTCCCAGATCATCATCTTGATGACTTTTTACTGAATGATTCTCGTTCATTAGATTAGAATTATTTTTTATTTAAGTATACTATGTCTTTTTCTATAATTCCTTATTTTTATAAATAATAACCAATTATTAGTTAATTAATTTTTTAAAAATGTGTTTATTATTATTATTATTATTCAAACAATAATTAAATTGAAGTAATCAATCAGAAGATCTACTTTTACATTCTATTATAAGCGTAAGTAATATGAATCAATATTTGTTATTTTTAATGATTATTAGTTTATTATCTATCTCAAAAAATAAAATAAAATAGAAGGTATTACATTTAAATCTATAAAATATACTTTGAAGAAGTATTTTAATTTTATAACCTCAAACTTAAATTTAATTAATTATTTTTTTATTTATTTGTTGATTCATTCATTAACTTATCTTTTAAATATTTTAATTTTTTACTTTAATAATATAATTAATTGAATTACCAGTTTCTTATTTGATAGAATAAAAAAATCTTCTATTTAGAACATACCTGAGCCATACATATCAGCCTATTGGATAAGTTATTTAACTTCTTCATTATTCGATTCAATACCTAAAGCTTTTATTGCATCTCTTAAATCTTTCTCACTAAAAGTACCTGTTTTTAGTATCAAATAGATCTAATCCTTATCTTAGTGCATCATATTATTCTTATGTTAATTAAATTTTTTTTATTTATTTAATATTAGACTTATGTCCATCTTTAACTTCTAGATCTTCATCTTGAAAATTTTTAGCTGATTAATTCTTGTTCATTAAATTAAAATTATACTTTATCTAAGCATACTTTGTCCTATCTAGTATTCCTTGTTTATATCAATTAATTGATCAATTTTTTAGATCTTATTTTTTTTTATGTATTTATTATTATTCAAATAGTTATTTAATAGAATTAATTAACCAATCAATTAGAAGATTATAATCATAATAAAAATGAATCTAAATTTGTTATTTTTAATGATGATTTAGATATTATCTATCTCTATAAGAAATATAAAATAGAAATTGCTTTATGATCCAAAAATCATAATAAAATATTTTTTAAAAATATAATTTAAGAATGTTGTTTTGTAATATTTTAATTATAGAAATAGGTAAAATTTAAAATTGCTACATGATTAAATTTATAAAATAACAATTTAAATAATATTCTATCCAATCCTTAATTTTACATCTCATTAAAATCTTAGATTTCATTTTAACTTTATTTTAAATTTTGTTATCATATCACTAAAATTGAAATAAGAATCTTAAATTATACCAAAAACCTTTTAGAAGGTTTCTTTTTATTAGTTTCATGTAATTACTTAAGATTAATGTGTGAAATATTAAATTAATGTTATGTTACAGATGAAAAGGATATTTTAATATCTGGATAGATAATTATTAATATCTATCTATAGACATCATATTTAATTTTATTTAAAGTTTTATACGAATTAATTAGGTATATTAAATATGGAAAAATACAATCATTTATTTATTACTCAGGTTAATCAGGTTAAAGATGAAATATATAAATAATCCCAGTTTGTTAAAGTTGAAGCTACCATTTCTTTTGGAAATTTTAGCATCATTTTATTTCTTGCCAAAATTGTTAGAATTTGATTTCTAACTTAAATATAGTAGAGCATAAATGGGGTATAGCAGTCTTACCAATTTTCACTTCTAATTTTTATATGATGAATTTTTATACAAGAAGTTACTATCCCATGCGTTAAAGAGAATAAGCTCTTATTAAAAGTTGCATTATTCTAGTAAATATCAATTTTAAAAGAGCAAAGATGCTCCATATTTACAATAGCTTCAGGGAAAGCTTCAAAAGGATTGATAGGATTATTAACTGAAGGATTACTAGAAAATTACTATCTGTTGCTTTGCATTTAAGACAATAAATGAATTATAGATGGTTATGAATGATTATGTTAATGTGTAGGTTAGGGTTTTTCTTATTATCTTTCTTGTATGATCTATTGAGTTAATAATTGGATTGAGGGAGGTTTAGGAAGAGATTAAATGGAAGTTACAGAAGGTCCTTTAGAGTGACCTGGTACTAATACTACTTGATTCGATTATTCTCCTTCAGCCTATAAATTAATAGGAGTTCCAGTCTTTTCTCCTTCATTAACAATATTAATAAGATTTTACTATTATTGTTGTAGATACTGTTAAGAATTCTAATTATACTATCTGCCAAATGATCTCTCTAAAACATTACCACTTAAATCAAGAGATATATCTAGAATATTTGTTAGCTTTGACATTCTCTAAAATAAAGCATTGCACATAGAAGGAGTTATACTTGTTTTTCTCAAATTGAGTAAAATATATTTTAATTAACATTTAACGGGGATTAAGCAGGCAAATACTTGTGGAGATATTTCGGATAACGAATTTTTTGACAGATTCAAATCTAATTCAGTTAATTCAGTCAATTCTTGAATTGTATAAAATAAGGTCTAGAAAGAACCTTCATCGAGAGTATTTGAAGAGATATTTAGTTTTAATTATTTTAAGCACCCACTTAACCCTCTCAGATTATTTGCTATACTAATCAAGCTTGAAGAATCAATTCCGTTAGATTCTAAATTCAAATTTAGAGCCTCTAATTTTGGTTCTATATAGGAGATAGACTATCCTATATTTGCACCTCCATTTTTATCAAAACAACAATTTTTAAGATTGATCGATAATGACTTTAAATTAATTAGTTCACTTAATTTCTCTATTCCTTGCACATTCCTTAATTGTAAGTTTTAAAAGTCTAATTTTAAATTACTAAGCAGTAAACATTTAGATATGCTCAAAAAGAGTTTATTTATTTATGAATCTTGGAGTTGGTTTGATTAATTCATAAATAAAGAAAAGGATTTGAGGGTTTGATTCAGGAATAGTAAATTGTTAGCTATGCTCATGATGGACATATCATCTAAGGTATTATCCTCAAAATGTAGAGATAGATCTTCAATAATCATATTTTAGAAATAATTATTTGCTTGAACTAATGAGACATTCAGATTCTAATTAAATTTTAAATTTAGTTTTAAGACTTTTAATGAGTAAGATAAACCATTTATTGCAAGAAATAATTGAGTGAAGCTCTCTATTGAGCACTGTCTAAAACTAAGATTTAATTCTCTTAGATTTGGTTTATTTACCAAACATTATATAAACGATTAAATACCTTAAGATCCTATAGAATTACGTGATAAGCAAACATAAAGAACTTGTAAAAGAGGCATTTGAGAAATAGATTTACTCAGTGGAAGTAAAGCATTATCAGGAATACTGACAAGTACTGGACTAGCAAATCCATGAATAGGTGTATTCATGCTTTGCAGCACCAAACTTTACTGCTTAGCATATGTATTTGTCTGCTGCTACTACTATTGAATAGTATTAGTATTACTAGTCATTCCTAATAAATTTAGATTGGATAATTAGCTTGGTCCTATTATATTTGACTATGCCATGCCTAATTATAAATCCTTAAATTGATATTATTGAATATCATTCATATTTTCATTTTCATTACTTTACTAGTATTAGATCTGATCAATTTCTGAATGACCATATTCTAAAGACTGAGGAGACTAGAGATTAATAATAGATATCTGCTACTATTATATTAGCTAAGTAGATTGGTTGGAATTTGGTTAATTTTTTCTAAATAGATTTGTCTAAGTATTTTGATTATTTAAGCTGAGCATATTCTCACCTTCATCGAATTGAACCATTGAATTCACTCCCACTTTAAAACAAAAAATTTTCAAATTCATAAGTTTCCTCAGATTTTTTAATGATTCTCCTAGCATAACAAATCCTGTATTTCCTAACTAGTTTTCAAAAAAAGAAAGTTCAAGCTCAATAATTTCACTTAAGTATTAAATGTTTTGGAAGAGATTGTTCATAGAGGTATACTATAGCATGATATAGTTAAAATTGAGACTCAACTTTCTCAAACCTAATAATGATCCTAAATGAAAATCTATAAAGTCCCTGGAACCAATATTATAATAGCTCTTCTCACAATTAATATCCAATTCAATACAATCTTTCAGCAGCATTATGGATTCTGCCAATATTTTGAAATTTACTAGATCTTTATTTTAAGCAATCTTTAATTAGAGATATTTAATTCTATCTCGTTAAATGGATAGTCTTTCGCAAAAATCCTCCAAATGTTCCTCTTACAAATCAGTTTTATTTAAGTTGAGATAAATTAAATTAAGTTAAGGGTTATTAACAAAAGAAAAAGGGTTCTTTTTTGAATTCTATCTTCTTCTATTTTCAGTTTTAATTTCTTCATCTATTCTTCTTAAGCTTGAAATCTTACTCTGTTAGTTATTTATCTATCTATTTTACTTTTACTGTAATAAAGAAGAGGAGCTAATTTTTTAATCTTTAAATGAGCTGCTTCCAAAAGGAAATGGACTTTAATCGGATTTATTATTTGATTTAGCCTCGCCATTAAAGATACTTCCAGACTCTTATCTTTCATCTAGATTTTAATTAAATGAATTTTTTGTTCCATAAAATCCTTTTATCTTAGTTTAGGTAGCTCTAGATGAATTTTCATCAATTTCTTCTATAAGTGATGGAGGAGGTGGAAGAGGATCTCCACTAGGATTTTATACAATAATAGTTCCAGTTTAAGGAAACTTGTCAAGCTCATTAATTAGATTTTTATAGAATTCAGTTTTATTTTTTTCTGCATTTATTCTTTCAGTTCTTTTGAACTCTGCTTTATTGACATTTTATTTCTTCATTAAACTATTATAGCTTAAATCAAGCTTTATTTCAGTAAGATTATCCAAATAGACTAAATATTCTGTAGCTAAGAATCCATCATACTCTATATAACACTTGCTTAAGGAGAGATTTAAACTAGAAATATATGAAAGGGAAGAAATTCCAACCATTAAATCGGAATAGCCAAGATTGCTGATATAATTATTTGATAAATTCAAATTTAACTATTAAAGCATTTGCAATTTGGATATTCCCTCTGCTAAATCTTCTACCTCTGTTTTAGTTATTTGATTATTTTCTAGATCTAGATGAAGTATGATCAAAATATTTTGCTGGTTAATTAAAAATTATTTCAAATAATGGTATTGATTGCTGATGTAATTGTTTTTTAGCTCAAGCTTTAGATTAATAAACTCAAATTGAGAAAAATAAGTCTAAAAATAATGCCAAAAATTGCTGTCAATTAAATTGTCTTTCCATTTCAATGATAAATTATCTAACATCCTGCATGAATTAGCCACTTCTAAAAAGATATCACTAGCTCTTGAAGATTGGATCATATTGGATTCACTTTTAAGTTCTAGAGATTTTAATTCTATCATTTTTCTAATCTCCTCACAAACTGTTTTCCAAAGTACATCTTCCTTCCCTTCTATTTCTAAGTTTAATTCATGTGGCTTGTACTTCTTTAACTATTCTACCAAATCCTTTTTATTAAATATTGAAAGAGGAAGTTATAAATAAGCAAACATTCTTGATATAAAAAAAGAAAATAGAATTTACATGCTGATTCTTTAAATTTATTTTAATATTTATTTCTTCTATAATTTTGGTAAAAAGATATCCACCATCCAAATCTTTGATTGTATTTGACAGATGATAGAATTTCTAGTAGAATTCATTGTTTAAGTTTTATTCCATATATTATTATATTTGTTAAATCAATCTCCAACTTTTCTAATGCTTCGATCTTAACACAGAAACTATTTTAAATTATTAAAATTATAATTGGTAGTTAACTCAACTTATACTTAAGTGACATTAATTAAATTTCTTTATAAAAGTGAGAATCTTTAATTTATTTGACTTTGAACTGTGCGTGTATAATTAATTACCTTCGTTTGAGCGGAATATTTTTTAAATTATAACTAATAAAAGTTAATAGATTTAGTTTAATTCATGTTGTATTGGCATGGGATGGTCATAAAAGCCTATACTTTCATAAGATGCCCACTTATAGTCATTTTCTACTTTATATATGTGATCAATATCAATAGTAACTGATAATCCCTTTTTCCTTAAGAATTCTAACCCTTAAATCATATCTTCTATTAATTTCAAGAATTCATCATCTGAATAAACTTAGTTTTTAAGTTCCATTCCTCTCAATTCTTGCAGTAGGGTACCTTAGATATTCTCAATAATAAATACTTATTATAATACAGATTTAGACTCATCCCAGCTATATATGTCATAGATTTTTATAATATTTTTATGCGGTTCTAAATTCAATAATTTCTCATCTTTAGGAAGATAAGATCCAATAACATTTCCTGGATAAATAATATGATTTTCAAATTTAACAGTTAAAATCTTGCCATCAATATTCTCTTCTTCTCCTTTCATCTTTTTCCCATGCACATATACTCCATTCTACTTATTTCTCTTTCCATTTATATTTTAATTCTTTTTTATTCTGTAAAGCTTATACTTTTCTGTCATTTCAATTAACTCAGCCTATTCCATATCAAAATCTAGCTCAAACATTTCTTTCGTTTTAGGTCCTACCTCATCTATTTTTGTGCAGACTGCACCCCCCATTTATTTTCTATATTTTCTTTCACTTAGATTTGATATAATTTATCTAATTACTATTATAAATAATTGTTTTTAAGATTCTGTTTACTTTTAATAAACTCTATATTTTTTGAGTAACTTCTCAAATTTCTATCCCCAAAAGTTATTAAAAGTAAATTCTACCTATTTTTGAAATATTATCTCATAAACTTCAACCAAAAATTGAAAAAGGAATTAAATATGTCACAAAAACATCTACTGGTATTCATTACGAATCTATTTGATAATCCAAATTGGTATTGTAAAGTATCACCTTTATTCTTAAAAAGTAAAATAAATATAAGCTGACAATAATAGGATTTTGAAGCATTATCATATATTCCAATAAATTTCATATTTGTCAATTCCTGTATATATTATTAAGAATCTATTTACTAAAATAAAAATTCGTTGATCTATTATTAATTTTAGAATTTTGTTAAAATTATATAAATTTTCTTAACTGAAATACATACATAGACACTTAAATATAGTTGATAAAATTTAATCAAGGCTTTCTAAGGTAAGTTACTACTAAGGAAATACATATTTATTGTAAAAATGAATGATTACATATACAGTATTATTTTAATATAAGAAAGAAAATATAAAGATAGAAAATAGTAGGATAATTAATTGAATTAATTTAGAATTCAAATTTGCCCTTCACTATATTCGTCAGAAATATCTTTCCATATATCATCACCCACGTATTTATTTGGCTAGTTTTTATCACCATATTTCTTGTTGTTTTATTATTATCTTTAATCAATACTTTTTCTTCTGCTATAATCTTAGGAAATTTCATGACTCTATGATAACTCTCCTTAACTAAGGGCTGATTTATTATTATTCAGATAATAGTCATTTTAGACTTTTATATTACTAACTTATTTTCTTCCTGGAACTGAAACCTAACCTTCACTTCTTGAATCCTAACTCTAAAAGATAGAATCAGCATATGATCTATTACTTTTGGCATCAAACTAACTCATATTCATACTACTTTAATTAATGACAGTATCAGTATCGCTTAGCTAGAATTCTCTGTAATAGTCATTCAAATTTATTCTTGTATCATTCATATCTTAATCTTATTTATTATTTTTGTTATTATTTTATTATTACATATTATTAGGAACTGGAGGAGGCATCATCCAAGTTGCAGGCATCATCATTCCAGGATAAATTGGCATTGGCATGTTTCCTCCACCCATCATCATCATTTGTTATTATTGTTAATAAGGATTTAAAGTCATACCAAATGGTTGTTGTTGTTATTATTATTATTATAAAGGATATCTGCTAAAATTTTAGTAAGGCATTTACTACCCATACATACTTTATTAGTTATTAAGTTAAGATGGCCTTTATTTTATATGCTAAATACCTGCTTCCATACTATCATCTTCCAAGCTACCTTCGGAAACTTCTTCTATATCTAATCCAACTTTATTTTTTTAAATCATGAATTAAATACTTAATAAAATAGCATATCCATAAATAATATAAGAATAATTTACATTTCTTGGAAGGTTGAGCTTTATTAACAGCTTAATTAACAGAAGCTAAAGTAGAATTAATTACATTTAAAAAGTTTAATGCTAAATCTTAAGACTACTATTAAATGTTGATATTATTTTAATTGTTATTTTAATCGTTGTTGGATGAAGCATTGCTATTTTATCTATTATTCTACTATTATTACTATTACTGTTGTTGTTATTGTTATCCTTGATTAATCTAGTTTATGAACGAACTATTCTTTAAAGGCGATGTTGAAACTATTATCAAAAGTAGTTGAATTTAAAAATGAATTAATTTAATAAGTAAGAATGTTACTTTCTTTATTATCTTTGTTTACGATGAGATCACTTAGTTTTCTTCTTCCTCCTTAATCGTTTTGTTAATTTCCATTATTTTGATTATTTTAATTATTGTCTTGAAGGAGATTTCCAAAAATTTATTCTTTATTTTCTTGGAGAACTTCTAAGAAAATACTCTTCAAAGTGTTTCTATCCATAGGCTGTTGTTGCTGTTATTGTTATTCTAACATTTAATTATTAGAAAATTAAATTTATACTTATTCTTCTGGTAATAATTTCTTTTAGAAAGTATAATTTTAATCTTTTTAAGGATTGATGATATTCTATGCTCTTTATTAATCCAATTAAATTTAAAGATATCTTTCGTAGCCATCATCAAATTGTTCATAGCCTTCAATCTCATCATCCAAATCTTTTTCTACTAAAGATTTAATTGGATTTTTTTTCTTTAGACTGCCTTGCTTATTTTAATTATTTCCAGTGGACTATTTACGTCTTATTTCTGACATTGATGATACATTTGATTTTGGGTAAATATTTGTATTCGATTATGCAGTTATTTTAGGATAAGGGGCAGGTTTACTGATTTCTGGAATATCCGATAAAGAACTTTAAATTTTTTATTATTGAAAATCATTCTTATCTATCAATAGAGTATCATATTGCATCTTAGGAGGTTAATCTTTTTTCTCAAACTTAATTTCCTTCTAACATGGCACTGGCTCAGACTTTAAGACATCTAAATTTTTAGGCTTCAATGTTTAATTCTTTGCATAATTAGTAACAGGATCGGGATCCTATCTAGCCATTCCAATATAATTCTATTATTATTCCCTTTATTTTATTCTCATATTTGGATTTTTCATAGGCTTGCTAGGATCTAATCCTAGTCTAGCTTTTATATCCTCTAAGACACTAGGCATCTTATAACTAATATCATTTATTTCTTGCTGAGTAAGTGGTATTTTAGGTATTTGAATAGCATGAGTATTTAAGTCTGACTAATATTCTCTCCAAAGTAATTCAATATCAGAAGTTATTTCATTTAAAGAGTCACAGTATTCATCATAGTCCATTTCTCCACCTAACTATAATTTAAATTGCATAATATTTTTAAAAATTAATATATTTTGATCAATTTTATCATACCTTATTATTTACAATTTAACGAGATGAGACAAAATCAATATTCTCAACTTAAGCTTGAACATTCTCTTAAATTGGAAGAAGAATTGATTACTATTTAGGAAGTCTATTAAGCTTTTCTTATCTTTCCTCTAATTCAAGCTCTGCTTTTTGTGCATCCCTTTGCAATTCTAGAATTTAATTCTTTAAATTATTTATTGTCTTTGTATATATATCTATGTTAAAGTTTGTCATATTTGCAAAAGCACTAATATTTTCAGGAAGATAACCATTCAAATTCTGTGATGCAGCTTCTAATTTATTCTTCAAAGTGGAATTAGCCTTCTAAAAATCTTAAAAGTTTTAATTCAATTAAGGAGATTATCCTGTCAAATTAGGAGATTTATCCATCTAAAACTAAATGTCTTATTAGCTTTTCTTGGCTTACTCATAAATTCCCTTAATATCTTATATCTATTCGTTAATGGGTGCGAGCAATTTTTAAAGTTCTCTCTTATTCTACTCAATCAATTCATTTTTACTAAAATACAATAAAGGAAAAAATGATCATAAATCAAAATGAATAATTGTTAATTGTTTACTGCTTTTGAAGCTTATCGTCATTTTATAATTTCTGCATCAAGACAGCTAATTACTTTTGATTTTCATTCAATACTTCATTTTACTCTTTTAATATTTATGCTTGAGAATTTAACATGCCGATTGAGACCTACTCTAAATTTACATTTGAAAGATTATTTTTAATCATGAATTATTCATACATCATAAAATTAAATTTACTTTTATTTATATTGTTCAACTCATTTTCCATTTATTTAAGGAATTAGTCTACTTTTTAATCAGGAATTTAATTATATATTTATTAAAACTAAGACTGAGTGTTTGCATTTTATATTTAATTCTATTGCTATTATTGCGGTTATGGCTACTAATTCACAATTTATTAGTTTTAAGGAGGTTGTTAAGAAGAGGAACGTGCTGGCTTATTCACATTCATTGTGTTTATTTATTTCTTTTATGTCGATCCTTGCCCATTATTTGCATATAATTTATTTCTAAGCTTCTCTTCCTTTTATGATGGTGTAAAGGTTTTAATAACCACTGTTGAATTACTTTATGCCATAATAAATAAATAGATTTCAAAATTGTTATTAATATTTTTGTGAATATAATTCAAATTTTAGATATATAAAACTTACGAAAAATCAACTCTTTCGATATTAATTAATTCAATAAATTATCTTACGAATTACCAATGAATAAATAAACAATTTTTATTCTGTTTAATACATTTAAAGAAAGATATTTAAATTAACAAACAACCAACACACTTATTTATTATTGCAAATTAATTCTAATTATTTGCTGATCCAATTAATTAGTTTGTATCTTACATTTCAAAGATTGTTTGTTTAAAATTAATTTTTTGTTAGTCCTAACCTATAATAATAACAACATTTAATCTACTATAATTTGAATTAGAAATTAACAATATATTTTTAAATTTAATAATCAATCTCCTTCTCAACATCTATAACAACACATCTATTTTTAAACATGAAATTAACAGGATATATATTCATAACATTGAACAGAGTAATGACAAAAATAATGAGTAATTGAATGACATTTGTACTAAGGGATACATACCTCTTCTATTATCAATGAGCACCTATATTTGTAATTTGGATAATAATAGCTATTTAGATTTCTATCATTTTAATATTACAAGCTATTTTCCTCTTCCTATTGCTATTATTCGTCTGGCTCTTAATTAATTTCAGAATCTTATTATAAGCTTAATTTCTAAGTTTCCATAAACTAATCAAAATCATGTTCATCATATTCAGTTATTTTAATGAGATTTTAGTTATTTATTTAAATTATTGAATCTTCATAAATTAGGTTTTGATAATCTGATTCATCTTTGTATTGCTACCAATTTAAGTCTCCTCCACATTTATAGTAATATTCAGTAGTGTTGTGAATCATATCAGTTTTAATTAAATTTTAACAATAATTTATTTCATATAGATCCTTATCTGAGTTATTACTTTAGTTTTTTAATAAGCTCTCAAATTAAGACTGTATTATTAAATCTCTTTCATTGCTTATTTCTGTAACATTCATACTAGTATTGTTGTCAAATTTCTTTGAATATATTCTTTATTGATATATATTTGGTTTCTAAGGCAATCTTTTTATGATTAAAGTAATGGCTAATACTAACATGATAGTCAATATAAATAAAGATAGATAAATTACAATACTTCCTCTCTTTTTTTTATCATTCGTAGCTTAATTTTACATAATGATGTCAGGATTGAATTTTTAGATTGATACTTCCATCTTATATTTTATTTGTATTGGTAAATATTTAATTATATATTTTTGTTATTTACTTCAATTATTCATCATTATATTTAAATAGGAATAGTATTATTATCTACAAAAGATTTCTATAAATAGATTTCTTTAATTAGATTTATAACTAAACTAACTCTTATGATACTATAACAAATCAGTTCTAATAATATAGTTGTTTATTCTAATTATAGCTGTTTAAAATAAGTTTTAGTTTATTTAAGCATAATGATGACCTAATTTAATAAATTTAAAAACGAACTTTCTTTATTTATCTTTATTATTCGTTACAAATTAGAAACATTAGAATGCTATAAAAATAACATTTTTTGGATGAAATATCATAAAACTCATGAATTATATTCAGTTCTAGAAATTTAAATCCTAATTTCAGTACATCCTTAAAATAAAAGATTTATAAGTGCTGAAATAAATTGCACTATATCAGCATCCTAATTTAAATGATTAGTATAAGTCTGATTATTATCACGAAGGTGAGATTATTTTTTATGAATTCTTTAAGGCTTAATTTATTAAATTTAATTTTGTCCGAATACTTTATCTAAAAATATTTTTAAAAAATAATAATTTGTAAGAAAAGTAAACATTTAAATTGAAATTTTAAGCATTTAGATTTCTTAACTTTATACTCTAGCAAGAGTATGTCATTCCTAAATATTTTCCAATTTTAAATTTTTTAAAAAGAACTTTGTAATCTTGAGACATTTCTTTTACCTCCTTTCAAGGTATTAATTAAGTGATATTACAAATATTTAAATGATCAGTTTGAGCAAACAAAATATTAGAAAAATTTTGAAAATACTAAATTGATACCTAAAAAGAATTGATTATAACAGGTATTTAACAGATTTAAGGATTTTTAAATAAAATATGATTGTTAGAGAATATAATAAATGAAGAAGGATGGATATTGGCGCAAAGTGACAATCCGTTTGAAAATTAAATTTTTAAAATGAAGAAAAAAGACGAAAAATATAAACAAATTTTGAATATAATAAATATTAATATTTTGTTTGGATTTGAGATGAAACTCAACGAGTAAGATTCGCTTTTTGAGAAATACTAAGGAAATTAGAGATATTTGATAAGGAGTAGTGAAAAACTTAAGCAGATACATAAATAAAAACTTAGTCATTCTAAATAGCTTGGCAATAACTTAACGAATAAAAGATCTTTCATTCAATAATAAAAGCAGTAGAACTCATCAAAATGGAACTCATCTAGTGAATATTCTAACTAATCTTCCGTGATTATTCTTACTCCATCGCGGAGGCATAATAAAAATCTGAAATCTAAGACTCTTCCATTTCTCACTTAGGAGAACGATTAGTCCAGTTCATTAAACGAAAAAAATAATAATCCTAAATTAATCTAAAGAAATCTACAAGTTAAAGGTAGTAAGGTAAATCAATAAAAGTAAAATTGTTCTATCCATAGCTATTAAATTTTGAGCGACGAGGAGAAGAGTTGCTAAGAATAGATTTATGCTTCAATGGTATTAGTGACAGAAAAGAAGAAGTAATTAGATAATTCAAATGATTATCATCAAAAAAATCAGTATAATTACATTGATTTGCTATCTTCTGAAAATAAAATAATTCCTCATGAATCCTCTCCAGATGATGATCAAGAAAGTAGCGTTCAAGAATTCTACTTAAGTAATAATAATTCCCACTTGAACTCTAAGAAGGAGCCATAACTAAATTAAAATAATTAAAAATTCCCTAGTCAAATATACAACAGAATGCCTCTACAACCTTTAGAATCTAATATAATATAAAATATATAAACTCCCAAATAATTGCGGAATAATGATCATCATTAGAACAGCGAATAGGTTTTATGCATGGGTCACACTCCTTATAGCTCTATAAAGAAAAGATTATTTGATACGTAACATGATTTTATTGGATCGCAGCAGGAGAATATTGACTTCATGATTCGAGAAATATAATCTGCTTCTACGAAAGACAATAATATCAACAAAAAATTAACATTTAAGTCTTCCTCGAATAATTCAATTGCACATTAAAATAAAACTTTCGAAGAAGGTAATCGCTAACACATTGTGGAAGTTCTTGAAGTAGTAAAAATAAAAAATTCTTCAACAAAGCTTGCTAAAGTGTCAGTTTTCATAGAAAATGCAGCGTAGTTGTAAATAAAATACGTTCATACTTTAGAAATACGTTAAACTCATCCAGAGTTACTCATATAATATTACGAAGATACATTCGATCCATATTTTCTTGAAATTAAGGAATTATTTTGAAGTCTGATTTCTTCTCTCGTTCTCCTTCTGCTCCTACTACTTCTTCTACTTCTTTTCTATTTGTTATCAGTTAGTTATCTCATATTGATCTGCACAATTAATAATAATTATTTCAATTAACTATATAATAAAATTTATCTATTCCATTAAGTTTTCAATATAAAACAAATCTTACATAGATTTATTTCTGAGATATCCTTCTCAAATTCCCCTTAAGAGGATATTTTTCATTAAGTAAAAATTAATTGGAATTGTTAATCAATTAAATTATAATAAAATTAATCAGTTAATAATTTTGATAATTAATTAATCAGTCATTAATCTATATTTATATATTCAAAACAATCTGTACATCCATAATTAATGTTTATTTAATGTTTTTACTAACAACAAATAATATCCTATTTAAGATAAATAAGTTAATTTCTACCCCTCAAAATACGAAATAGTAACCTAACATAAATAAAAATATTATTAATATAAGTTGAATATAAATAAAAATAAGAATATGAATTCAATTATTATAATGTTTATTTAAAAAGTGAAAGTAACTTAAAAAATGTAGGCTAAAGTTATGCGTTTTTCTGGTACCAAAAATGGTCCTAGTCTATATCTCTTTCATATAAATCAGTTTTATACAAATCTATAATTAATTAATTACTACTCTTTTTTCTTTATTAATTTAAATATTAAAGTTTAACTTCTTTATTATTATAATTTATTCTCAAATCATTAAAATAATTTAATTGTAACTAACTTTATTGGATGAATAAAATCATATTTTGTTTAACATTTCTTTTAGCTATTGAGTTGGTATTATCTTGTAAGTGCAAAGGAAAATCTTCTAAGAATACTTGTAATTGTAATGGAGCATGCACTTGTGCTTTTGTAGATTAATGTTTTTGTGGAGGTTCAAATCTAAATAGTCTACTATTTTAAGCTGCCATGCCATATTAAACTAATTACAGTATGATCTCTAAGCTTTTAAAAAGAAAACTATATTTAAATAAAGAAAATTCCGATATCTATTAAAGTGATTAAATTTAGTAATTTAACAATGAGAATAGCAATTTTTCTTTTAACTAATAGCAATAATAATAGCCAGCAAAGGTACATTAATAATATGTCTCTACACCTTAATATTCAAACCTCTCTATACTTAATTACTAGAATACTTAGTAAGGAAACATTAACAATGATTAATATTAAAGTTAAATTCATTCTAATAATATTAAAAATTAATTAAGATATAATTAGATAGAAAATTAAATCAAATATGAATAAGAAAGAAGATTTTTGTAATCTTACTAATTATATCCATCTCATAAGCCTTTTAATTAATGAAATCAGCCCTAATAATACAAAAATAATGCAAATAAACCTATTAAAAATATTTTCATTTAATATATTGTTGTAATAATTAAAAATAATATAAATTTACTAATAGAAATAATTAAACTTACTATTAGAATCAATTACTAATTTTATTTACATTTTATAATTACTAAATAAAAACAACAAAATTTATAACATTTTTAAATTATGTATTTAATAATCACAATTCTCACAACTGTAAATTCAATAGATATATATATGGGTAAGCAAAGGTGCATGCATAAATCGTTTTTATTAACCTTTCTAGTTTCAGAAGATTTTATCTATTTCCCATACTTTCTTTTTAGTTTATATCCTCAAGATACTATAGATTTTTATAATAATTCTTTGTATTTTTTGTTATTTTTGATTTAATTATTTATTTATTATTTGAAATCATTTTTTATGATAATATACTTTAAAAACATAAGCATTTTAAAATTTATAAAAAGACATTTCTCATAATTTTATTGTTTATATTTTAAAATTAAAATTTTTTTTTATTTTAATTGGAATTAATAAAAGAAGATAATCTTGATAATATACGGTCCTTTATATTCTCTTCCTTCATTTACTACTAGTTTTGAAAAAGAGAAGCCCAAGTGGTATATTTAGAGTTTCGTAAATATTTTTTGGACACATTAAGTGTAACTAGGCAGATAATATCGAGGTATAAAAATTTGAATGCTTAGGAGCTACCCTACTCTTATAATGTCCATTATTTTAATCCAAATTATATCTGTTTAACATCTTCCTAGAAATTTCAAAATAAGGTGAGGGTTCATGATTTATTTTAGGGGGTAGTTCTTCTAGATTTGGGATATTTGAATTTAGTGATATAGAACCTTTTAGAACTATAGCCCATTTTACTATTAAAAGTTTCTTTCTCTTTTAGTATTGCTAAATGTTTTTCCCACTTTTTCTGAATCCTCTTTCCTTATCCAATAAATTTTATATACTTTTTATAAATTTATTTGTTATTTACTCAGAAACAATAACCTTTTGACATTTAGTAATTCTTCTTATTTTTGAGAATAATAATGGTAGGAAATTTATGATAAGAATTTAGAAATTAACTTAGATGAAACATCTATGAGCAGAGATTTCTCAGGAAAAACAACTATTACCAAAAAAGTAAATAGAATGTGATTATAAAAATAAATGGTAAGGATAAATTAAGCAATTCTATTGGATTAACTATTAACATAAATTGAAATAAACTCCCTTAAGTGATAATTTTGAAATCTAAGAGTATAAAGAATCTCTTTAAAATATAGATCCCATAGAATACTAGAATATTCTATAGAAATGATGGTTCATATTTTGATTCTTAAATGTTTAAAATTTGGGTTCAAGATGTGTTGACTGTATATTCTAAGTAGTTAATAGTAATAAACGCTGTTTGTTAATTATTAATAATTTTAGAAGTCACAATTATGATGATTTTAAAAAAGATTTGATAAATATCAATTTTTATGTACAATATTATTTACCTCCAAACACTACAAATAAGCTTTAACTAATGGATGTGGGTATGAATAAATTATATAAAGAATAATATAAAAAGAAAGGGATAGTACCTCAATGTAGAAGGAAATTAGAGTTAATTAAATAAAGATTTTCTTTTAATGATATCTTAAGTTTGGGATGAGATTAAAATAGATGACATACAGTCATCATGGAATGTTAATAGAAATTCATAAGAAGAAAAAGTTTGTTTATTTTAAAAAATATAATAATAGATTATAATTTATAAAATAGTGGTTGAATAAGAATTTATACTATAAATCTTCATTAATTAGCACCCCCCCTCCCCCCCCCCCCACTTTTTTGACCTCACTAAGAAAATGGTAAAAATATTATTTGGGATCATTGGTCACTAAAAATTAATTCAAAGACTTCTTTTCTATTATTCTCAGATATATTAATAGTCAATTTGAGCTTAAAACTATAAATTTGAGAGTATTAGAAGCAAATGAAAAGACAAGCGATGTACTACATAATGATTTATAATAAGTATTGATTTATTATAATTTGTTTAATCTTTAAGATAATTGTGAAGTATATAAATCTTTTTGTACATCAGATATGTATTATGCAAATTTTAAGGCAATATAAGATTCCAAATTCTGTTATGAAAGAGCATTAATTATTCTGCCTTGCTCATACTTTAAATAATTCAATAATTGAAGCTCTTTCAAAATCAAAATTTAATAATTTACAACTAAAAGTTAACTCTAATAATGTCTGGTTTAGAGATAGTAATCAAAGAATGGTAGAATTATTGAAAATATTTAATTAAATGAATGCTAAATACACTATAACTAGCAACAACAATGAAATAATTTTGAATGATTAGAATGATTTTGATATTATTAATAAACAAGTTTTTATAAAACTTAAACTATATTGAACTTCCCGTTGGCGGTCATTAAATTCAATGTCGCATTCACTCATTTCAAATTTTCAATCATATAAAAGTTCTATAAGCCGAATAAAACTGTGCTCATCAAAAATCAAGTCATAACTGAAGAACAAATCACTATTAAATATAGGATTGTTTGACTAGCTTTTGGATTGTTCTGTTTCTCTATATGACAAAAAATATCAAACAATAACTAAATTAATGCCAACTATCAACATGATCATAGATTAAATACTACAAATTTAAGAGACAGATAATGAAATGTTATAAGAATTTAAATTAATTTTAATTAAAGTCTTTAATATGAAGATTGAGAAAATTATTAATTATAATTAATTCTACTAAAAATAGCTAGTTACCTTGACCTAGAATATTGTGATCATATAATTTAAACATATCCTTAAGATATTGATGAAATGTAATAATTTCTTATTAATTTGATATTCTAATAATAAATTTAAGATGATTAATGCTGAAAAAGAGTCAAACATTACAAACATCGATAAAGTTTGCTTATTAAATTTATTGCAAGTAAAATGAAAGAAAAAGAACCTATCACAGATTAAATTGATTTAAATTAAAAAGAATTGCTCAAAAATGATGTTTAGGCTTACCATCAATATCCTTTCAAAGACTATTTTGAAAACTGACTAGATTTTTATAAAGATATAAATGCATTTTTTCTTCATTATCTTAGTTTATCAAGAATCTCTATTCTTTGGCTCCAACTAGCATATACCCTGAACAATAGTTTTCTCAGACGAGAAATTAAATCAATCATATGTAAACTTAAAAAACATCTCAGAAAGTTGAATAAAGTTCATATATTAAATTAAACATTTATAATAAAATTTTAGATTTAGAAGAAAATAGAAAATTATTTTATAAACTAAATTGAATATTTTAAATAATTTATTTTCTATAAATAATTATCTAATTCTTTAATTGTAATCTATTAACACATCAGTTTATTAAAATAAAATTTTTGCTGATTCAATTTCCGATTTATTTATAAGAACTTAATTTTGATCCGATTTTCTATATCGATTCCCTCCTCTAATGAAAATATAGTTTTAATTATATATTGTTGGGTTTTTTAACCAGAAAAAGATGGTCTCAAAATATATTTTTATTTAATTAAACCTCTTAATTTATTTTTGATATAAACTTCCTCATAAATATTAATCCTACCCAATAAAATTTATTTTAAATAAATAATATTACTAGAATTATTAGAAAAAAAATAGCAAGTGAAAAATTAGAAATATTTATGAACAAAAAGAGTGAAAATACTATATTATATGAATGAATGAATTACCATAAAATAAAGAAATAATGATGAAATAAAAAGAAAAATAACAGTTCAAATGAGTGATTATTAATTATAATTTAAATTATAAATATTGTTGACATCCTAATTATAAATATTATCTAATTCTTATTTTATATATTAGATCTCTTCATCCCTTTAATTCAGTATATACTAAAGAGTATCTTTATAAGATTACAATTATTTTTTGTTTAAATTATTAATTTATTATTAATCTTACAATTTTTTTAATTTTTATTTAAGCTACTTCTCATATAAACTCTAAACTTGACCTCTACGTTAGTCATTAGAGGAATTATTTTCTTATTAGAATTACATATATTATGACTATATATTTTATTAGTAAGTAGGAAGACTTTCAACATTTTGTTAATCATAGTTTATAGTGTTAGGGTTAACCTGTTCATATTCTTAATTATTTACCCAAGTCTACTAAGTTGATTATCCTTAGTTGAATTTCGGAGGTATTAAATGAATTTTATTATTCTCTTCATTTTAATTAAGATACATTTTATTCAAATGATCCCTATTAATGAAAGATCCTTGATTGAAGTTTGGAGGTATTGATTGAATTTTATTTATTTCTTCTTGTTAACTAAGATTATTTTTATCCATTTATTCTTAGTCAGTGAAAAAATGTTCAAACTATTTTATTTAAGGTTAATTTTCATGCTAAGTATCATTCTCTAATTATGGTTTTTACTTATTTTTTTTGTATTAATCTTTTAGAGAAATAATTCTATCTTTAATAATTTAATCATTTAAAAAAGGAAGGTTTATGTCACTTTATGGTTTCTTTAAGTTTTGTAAGTTCTCTTATAACTATTAGGTACCAGATTGATTTGTTTCAATAAAGCAAAGTGTTATTATTACTAAATAATTTAATTTCATTTTTGCATTTAATGAGTTTGTTTTTCAGAAATTAATTATTTGTTTTATCAAATTACTAAAGTGTACCGCTGATTTTTTTACTTTTATAAACTTTTAATCACTTTAATTAATTTTTTACAAATTATCAATAGTTATTGATTATCTATTTTATAAATAAATTATAACTTTTAATTAAATTTTTCTGTTTTATTATAATAATTTCAATTTTTAGTTGATTAACCTAAGCACAAATTAAACATATTATAATAATTAAGTTTTTTAACAATTCATCTATTTGAACGCAAAGTCAGTTAAATAAATTTATAAAAAATTTATCATATTCAATGCAAATAATAATGAAATTGATTTAAATTAAGGGTAAAAATTTAAATAAAATAGAAAATGAAGTAAAACAAAATAACTTTGCATCAGTTAATCAATCAATCTATAAAGTTATTTCTAAAAGATATAAAATACGTTATTTTAATTAAGCAGTTTATATACTTCGAGATATCGTTGCAATAAAAAAAATGTTTTTAAATCAAATAAAAATAATTAGACTTAAAATAAACTAAAAAAAAATTAAATGAGCATCAAATAAACAATTTCAAGTTTGGCTATCATATCTATTTTAGTAATGACAAATGTTTCTGCTAAATATCATAAGAAAAGATTCCTTTGTAGTTTTGGTGGTGGTGGCGGTGGTTCCTCCTCTAACTCTAATTAGGATTTAACTGCTATCCTAACTATGATGAGCATATTATCCAATTAATAAGCTGCTAATAATAACTTGAATGGTCGTCTAAGCATTAATTCTGGAGTCGATATCAACCACTCAAGCAGTGTTAATTTAATGAACTAAGTGAATTCTTAAGAATAAGTTATTTAATAAATGCAATAAAATCTATAAAATGAAAGAGACAACCTAATGAGAGAATAGTAAAGAACAGAATCGCTAAGGAATTAACAAATTGAATTGCAAAATGAGGCAATTAGATAACAAAGAGATCAATTTTAATCAATCATAGGTAGGTAAGCTGATGCTAATGTCTTTACTTAAAAATTGTTAAACTAATAAGTTAATAATAATAATAATAACGGTGGTTCTAATTCAATCTATTGAAAAAATATTTATCTATATTATCCAATAATAAATAACTAATTTATTAAATAGATGGATGGAAGTAGGGCAAAAGCTACAAACTAGAATAAATATTTATTATGAATATTGAAAGCAATATTTATTTATCAATTTATGCTATATCATTTATAAAAATATATTTTCACTTTAATTCTGAATTAGATTTATTTACTTTTATGGCTCGTCTATCAATCTATTTATTTTTCTATCTATCTATTTATCTATTTATTTTTCTATTTTTTATATTCTTTAAATTGTAGAGAGAGGGAAACAAAATTACTTTTTAAAGGAATCAATTTTAAAATTAAATAATGCTCTTTAAATTTAATTTAATTAATTATTATTTAATTCAAAGACATAGTAAGATCACTAACTCACTTCTTATTTTATTAAGATTCTAAATTAATCCTATTAAATTTGACAGGTTTAAATTATTAAAACTTAGTTTTAAACATTCTCGAAATGATTAATAAAATATTTTTTTTAAAAATTAGTAAAAATCAAAGTATTAATTAACACAGAAAAGAAATGGAATTAGTTAAATATTTCCTTTTTATTATTGTCATTTTCATTATTTCAACTCCATCAAAATCCTATGAAATTAGCAAGAACTCAATGAGAAAGCTAAAACTCCTAGATGCAAAGAATCAGCAGACTGGAAAAGGAAATTATAAAATGGGCATACCAATTTATGATAATGGTGAAAAAGAATTAGTTTAATTATAACTAGTTAGCTCTCCTGACTAGAAATTATAAGATTTTTTGTTTTAGAAGAAGACAAAACAATATTAATTTATTAAAACTAGTACAAACATTATCAAACCTAATAATAATAATAATAATATTCTATAAAAGTTAATTTAAAAATAAAAATCTAATTAATAAATTTAATAAAAACCTCCTCAAATTGAAGAATAAAATACTTAAAATAATCTACATAAACTTAATCAAATTAAATTTATTACTAAGAAACCTCCATAACTTCTTAAATCTAATCCTTTATAGTAAATCCTAGAATCTAAATAATTGGAGAAACCCTATTAGATTTAACCAATCTAAGAATAACCTAACTTAACTATAGAAGAATTGGCTAATCAAACAGGGCCTAGAATCTAAGAATAGCCACAACAACTTGAATAAAGATAGGAAGAAGTTTCTTAAAATTAATAAGAAGAATTACATTAACACCAATAGTAATAATAATAGAATCAATAAAATTAAGAATAACAATAATTGCATCAATAAGATTTAAATAATTAATAATAATTTATTGGTGACAAAGGAGATTTTAGATAAAAAGCATTTAATGAAAAAGAAGATTTATCATAATAAAAATAGATATAATAAGGATAAATTCCCCTCTAACATTAGGAATAGTAAAATTAATAAATCTTAGAATAATAATAACAACAGTAATAGCAATAACAATAATAAAATCAAAGCTAATAAAAGGAAATTATTCCAAGTGAACTAGATTTTTATAAAATTTATAAATAAATGGAATAGAAATAAATTGATTTATAAGTTATTTAATAAAAATAAATGATAGCTGATGCAAGATAAAGCAAATAAAGTTACTAAAGTTAGATGGATAAACTAAATTAAGAAATATCACATTTACAACACTTGCTTAAGTTATCAATGTAATAATAAAATTCGTTTGCAAATGTATCAAACCATTAGACAAGCAATTCAGGTTAACCCGATCCAGAAAAGATAGGTTGATTAAAAACAAATTTAAATCCCTACCTGCCTAGCTTCCTACTTAATTTTATTTTATTTAAGACTTTCACCTAAAATTAAATAATGTATGTAATTTTCATATCAATCAATATATGTATGTATCATGCAATTCATTCATTCCTTTTATTATTATGCATCAACTAAAATAGTTGTAAAGAGTAAAATATTCTCTTAAAATAGTTTATTAGCATTTGTCTTTCTCTACTTTTAATATTTTAATTAAAATAACATTCAATCTGAATTATTAAAATAGATAATTTTGAAAGAGAAATTAAACTAAATAATAAAGTAATTTTAATATTAAATCTATTTTATTATATAAATCTATTAAATCAATCATTATTTGTCATTTATAGATTCTCAAAATAATTTAAAAATATATAAAATTTATAATTTATTATTCTTAAGTTTAATCAATTTATTCTTCACTTATTTTATTAATTAAATATAAATATTCTTCATTATTCCTTCATTTATACATTTTTATTTACTAATCATTAATAACATAATTTAATTATTTTATTAAGATTATGTAGAAATTCTAGAAAAGAAAAAAAATAGGAAAAAGAATTAGGTAGGTAGTTGATGGGTAAGTAAGTAAGTAAGTGGATAGATAGGTAGAAATATAAAAGATTTCAAAATGAAATACAATAATTAGTAAATATAAAATATTAAATTTAATAGTAAGTTATAAATTATAGGTGGGATATCAATCAATCAATTAATTAATTAATTTAAAATAGATTCTTTCATTTTTTCAATTTCATTTTAGACAAATTCTCAAAATCTATCCCATAATTAATTCATTCTATAGTTTTTTTAATTTTTGATTATCGTTGAATAATAGGTTTCGTTGCTAAATGTAATAAAAAAGTTTATTAAGCTATCTCGGTTCTCATTGGATTAGTTAAGCAGAACTATAGTTATTGCTATAACTTTTAGTAGTATTTAAATTACTCACACTTCCTTTTTGCTTATATTTACCTCTTCTTTTCTATTAAATGATAATAAAAATAGATTTTAATTTAAAAATAACAATTAAAAATAAATATTAATTACTTCTTCAAGTTCTTTTAGCTTTTCTTATTTAATTTTTAACTATTCTTATTTATTCATTAGTTTCTCTTATTCCTGTCTTTTCTTTTTTACTTCAGGAAGATTTTCATAATTCTTTTTAGTTAATGCATACATTTCTTTCTCACTGATCTAATGATTAAGATAATATAGATTTAGATTTATTATAAAATCAAATTAATATAATTATATTATGTACCTTTGGTTTAACTCCTTGAGCTAATCTTATCATTAAATCCTCTCTCTTTTTTGAGTAGGCTGGTGATTTCATTCTTTAAGTTCCATTAAGCATTTCTAAATTAATTTATTCCTATTCAGCTTATAGCTTTTGTTGAGTCTTTGCTTTTAATTTAGGGTTTACTCTATTACCGTATTCCTTCATCTCCTAACGAAGCTTCATAATATCTTCCTTAGATCTTTTAGCCTTACTTTCTTTTTAAAATGTTGATTATCCTATTGCAAGATCATCTCCACCCATTAATTGGGAATTATCCTCTTCTTTAACTTTTTCTTCTGCCCTCTATGAACTAAATCCTCTTTTCTATCCATCCAACTTCATAGCTAGTTTTTTTCTTCTCTCTTAGAATATCTCTGCTAAGCTTTTTTGTTATCCTTCATTTTTATTTTAAGTGGAAAAATCAATATCTTATTATTCATTCCCTTGATCAACATTAGAAGAATTTTCTATATTTGTATTTCTGATAATCTCATCAAACTAAATATTAATAAAAGTTTTTAAAACTTGACTATTTAATTTAAAATATTTTCATTAAATTACATTAGAGTTTAGCAATTATTAATTTTTTCCTCCTTTATTTTGTCTAAATGTGAAGGTGTCTTTATCTTGAGTTGAGGATCTACCATTAAATCTCTTACTATCAGCATTTAAGTTACTTCTAGTTTAAATAGATAAAGGCTTATTGGCATTAGTGTTATCTTAACTGCCTGTTGCTTTATTACCACCTTTAATTTCTTCAAAATCTTCATTGGCAATGTTAATATCAAAGTCATCATCATCATCGTCATAATTGCCACCTTTACCAAATAAATTGTTCTTTTTTATATTTTATTTAGGGTCTTCTTATTTATTCCATTTGTTGTTTTTATTGTTTTCCTCAATTTAACTTATTGAAGTTTCTAAGATTTTATTCTCATTATTCTTATAAGTATTTTTTAAATTATTTTTAGCTTCATCACTGTTATGAGAGCTGTTAATATTGAAAGAGAGGCTTTGCATGTTTTTCAATTTATCATCTGATATCTCACGGCTTAAAATTATATTCTTATTGTTATTGATTTCAAATCCATTTTTAGTCTTATTCTAAGTTATTATTTATGACAAATTTAATATAAAAAATGATGTTAATATATAAAGCTTACTCTTTTAGGAGAGACTACATTATTATTGATAATGATAGGGAAGGGTTGACTGTTATTTCCATGGGTTTGGTGGATTAAATACTACTATTATTACTAAGTATTAGGGAAAACATTCGTCAATTATTAGTTATAAACATTAATTTGGTTGTTATCAATATTTAGGAATTCTAATTACTCCTAATGATTAGAAATATTAGAGAGAGTTGTCTTATTTTGAACAGCAGAAGAAGGAACTAATGCCTATGGATTAGGATAGTATAAGGGAACAAAGGGATTAGCTTTATCTACAGGAGTAGCTAAATGTTGATTTGTATAATTACCAATAATATGAGATTATGCAATATGAGATTAAAGATAGGGCTAATTAGGATTATTGTAGAGTAAGTTATAGGGAGGGGGAAGGATTTAAACAGGTTAATGCTACTATTATTATTATTATAATAATAGACTCTAAATCTAAGTTTAATGATTCTATTAAGTTTATGCTAAGGCTATTTGTTATTAAATTAATTATTACTAGATTTACTAAATCTATTATTAAGTTGAGTTATATTGAGTTTAAAGTTAAGGCTATGGACTAGTAATCCCATATTAATTGAATTATCCTTATTGTAATCCTACATTAAAGCTGCTATTATTTTAGCAAACTGACAAATTTGATTAATTTCTATTGATTAAATTATTTCCATCCCTAAAAAGTAAAATAAAGATTATTAAATTTAAATAGATTAATTAAGTAATTAGATAAATTCAATCTAAAAAATTACATTAAATGTTTAATTTAGCATGTATGGTTGTGAGATTAGTGAGGATTGAGTCTAGAAGATGTGATTTGAGGATTTGATTGCTAATTCATGCAGCTTACACAACTGTTAGTTGATTAGATACCATTGTGAAAGCAACTTATATTGGAGCATTAATGAGGTAATAAATTACATTGCTTGTGTTGGATGCTTTATTAAGAGAATTGAGAGTTTTATTGGTGATGATGATGATTTGTATTTGATCTTGAGCTGAATCTTTCTTCTATTAAGTTCTATTGAGGATAGCAATTTTATTATTATTAAGGTTAATTAGAATTATAGTTTGAATGAGGAGCTGTGTGACTTTAATAAGTATCTTCGGTCAAAGACATTTGAGGGATATTAGTAAGTTACTCACTCGTTTTCTTAGAAAGAATATTTTTCTAAGATTTTTCTTACTACTTTTAATCGTAAGGATTTTATTTGCTTTTCCCTCTTTTATTGTAGATAACTTTAGCTCTATGAGAATCTTCTTAACACGAATCATGAGAAGAGAGAGAAGGAGAGGAGGAACTAGATGATGATGAAGAAGAAGAAGATGAGTAATGTTTTCTATTCTATTTCTTCTTCATACTCTTAGATTTAGTTTTTTTACTTGCTAAATCATCTTCTTTAAAGTGCTTAGAAGGAACGGTTCTTTAAGTAGAAGATATTTCATTTCTCTTAGAACTCTTAGAGCGATGCTATTATAGAAGATTACTATTCTTGACTTAATTCACTAATTCATCTTAATCGTGTCTATCTTATTTATTCACTTTAAATGCATCCTTTACAGGTATTTAATTATTGGATATTGGAATAATATTATACTGAGAGTATATTTGTTTATCTTCTCCAAGAACAGTAGGCTTACTCAGTGTTCTGAATTTTTCCATATTCTTCTATATATCATTTTTAACGCTTTATTTATAATCATATTGTTCTTCTCCGCACATATTTTCTTTATCTTCTCCATAACGTTTTGAAATCTTTTAATCATCAACCTTAAAATTGGATGATTTATATCCCAAATTCTATGAATAAGTATGAGGTGGTTTAGAAATTCCAAAACTTCCCTATAATTGATGTTCTTAAGAAAGTTAATTGATCCCACTTTGCAAATATCTAAATCCTATATCGTTACTATTGGAGTGCTAGTGAATAGAAGAGAATTGGGAACTTTTTCCTATTTATTAAGAAGATAACAGATAGATAAATAAATCTCATTATAATATGATAAATGTTGTAATTTAATATATTACTAGAGTCAATATCAGCTTTCTTGTATTACTAGCTCATATCTTGCAAAACAGCTATTAATTTTTAAAAATTAAGAAAGATATATTTTTAAAATTGATTGTATGATCAATTGATTAAATAAAGGCGATTCAAATAATGCTTATCGTTAGCAATAAATAAGGAAATGAATTTATTTATTACATTTCTCAGTTTGATTGCATGCTTGGTTTTGCTTTGATGGAGAGAAATTGAGAGCTAGATTTTCATCATCGTCGTCTTAGTCCAAGAATTTCTCTTTTATATTAAATTAATTATGTTATTTATTGTTGTGATGTCTATAACGTTATATTCATATTCGTAATTTTTGGATTCGATAAAGTAATAGAAATTAAATCTTCTACCCTTAACTCTAGTAGAGAGTTTACAATTAGATGATGGACGCTGTAATTATTTGCTGACACTAGAAGGGACAGTAATTATCTCCTAAAGTACCTCTCTAGATTAATTACTGCTCATAAATATTTATTCCTTATTTACTGTATCCTAGAAATATTTATAATTATTGTAAATCTTAAATAGTCAAAAGTGAAATATATCATTAAGCTGAACTTATAAATTATGAAAGAAATTTCAATGATTTATTTACCTGATTTCTTTAAAATATTAATGTATTTAAGGGATTCATATCCTCTGTGGCAAAATTATGATATTTTAATTCGCTTATTATTGAGATGGATGAAGGAGCTCTTGATAATTCTGATCTTGAATCATAAGCATCCTTCTGCATTGAGACTTATGATGTATTCAATGATACTATGTTGAATTGATTTGTATAAGACAACCCTTTGTATTCCTATTAAGGCTCTTTATGTTAAGACTCTACATATAAATCTTAATTATTCCTTTACTAAACAGGAGAGGAATATGACTATTATTGCTACTACTAATTCATATCTACAGTCGAACGCTCGTCTGTATTGCAACTAATACCTTAACCCATTCCTTATATTTTATTTACTTTGACACTATCTTTTTTAATCTATGTTGTTAATAGTTGTTTATTAGTGAATTGAGTTATTATTATTTTCTTTTTCAAATTTGAAGTTAAGTAGATTTTGTTTGATCTGAATTAAAATTGAGTTTTCTTATCATTTAAATAAATGTTCCACAATAATAACAACGATGATGCATCCATGCATCTATCTCATTTCATAGAATAATAAAAATATCAATATATACCAACTTGATCACAAATCAACATTCTTAACCAATCCTAATCTTATTTCTTTTTTAAATTATCATTTAAATCATTAGTCAAATTACCTCAAAACTGATTAAAATCAAATTAATTTGGAATTATAACTTATTTAATTTCTACTATTATCTATTATTTATTTTTTCAATAAATAAATTATTAAAATTAAAATTTTTTTAATAAAATCTTTAAAGATATCATTTGTTATATATTACAAAAAATAATAATTGAATTTTACAATTTTAATTAAAATTTTATTTATAGCAAAATAAATATTATAATTTGTATCTTTAGCAATCAAAAGAAATATTTAAAATTGAATTTTATTTAATTTATTATTTTATTTATTAGAAGATAAATTAGATTTATCCAAAAATCTTTGTTTATTTAATATGAAGGTTTTATAATTTATTCATATTTTAAAAGAGATAGAATAAATATATAAGAAGACTCTTGAATAAATTTAGAGTTTATATGGTTATTACACCCATCTTATTTAGATATTATAAAGGTAGAAAATAAAATTAATATTCTGTAGAATAAAATGTTGATCCAACCTATTATTATCCTATCTAAAATTTACTTAAAAAATAACTATTCATTATAATCAATTAAATACTTGTAAAATATTAGTTATAAATTAAATTTTTATTGTCTAGAAATAAATTTATTATAAGAAATTATATCTAAAATATCCTATTACATTCACTACTCATTTAATACTAATATTATTAGTTAGTAAAACACTTCCTAAACCAATATCTTGAATTGATGTTCATCCTATTAATTCCTAAGCACCATTTTAATGTAATTTTTTAATTTTAATTAGAAATATATTTATTTAAAAATCTCTCTTATTTTTGACAATAATTAAGAATATTAATCTATATATTCTACTATAGATACTATTTCTTTAGATTATATTTCTAATAAAGAAATAAAATATCAAAAAATGTTTATAATTCTTATTGACATCAATGATTTTAATATCTAAGGATAGGCGCAGTATAGAGGTGATGAAATTTATGTCAGAATAATAATATTAAAAATGAAGAAGTTACTCATAAATTCAATATTACTAACAATACTGATAGCTTTAATTAATCTGATGAAAATATAAATTGATTGTTTTATTTTATTAGAAATAAAAATAAGTATAGAGTTTTAGTATGTTAACTTGTTTGAATAAAGTACAACAGAAAGTACTAAAATATTTGTTTTGAATAGAATTATTTTTAAATTCTTGAATCCTTTTTCTAATAATTCAGATAGATATTTGAGATTTAAATGCTATCGGTAAAAACTAAAAAAGGTTATTAATGATGCAAAAATTATAACAAGAGAGAATAAAATTGAATAAGAAAGGATCAAATTAGTGAATTTGGTAATAGTCTTAGTATTATCCTAATAAGTAGAATGAAGATTGTATTTATCAAATCAAATTATAATGGTGGAAAAAATGATAGTCTTAATTAAAAACAATTCAATACTGCATCATATAGTACAATTTCAATTAATTTTAAAGAAATAATTATTGCGATTACTAATTGTAATTATTATGTAACAATGATGATATCCAAAAAATAAAGTAGATTCAGTAAATCATTATCAATTTAATAATAAGATTCTTAAGTGACGCCAATTCAATCAGTGTTTTTAAACCTAACTCATCAGTATTTTTATTTTATCCAATATTAATAATAAATTTAACCACATTGTATCCCGTGCAAAATACTATAATAAGTAAGTTAACATAAAAACCATAATGACACAGAGTGTTCAATTTGTAAAAAAACTGATATTTTCTCTGAGTAATATGTAGATATGATATTTATTTATAGCCTTACTTTTGCCAAAATGGTATTCAAATTAATAGAATATTTATATTGAGGAAAGTCACTATGTAATTACGCAGCACATTATAAAGACGTATCCTACGAGAAAATTTCTACTTAAGGGAATAGAGTGCTTTAAAATTTAATAAAGAAAGTAAATTTAATTGTAAATTTAAGAAATTTTGCAAGTATTCATCTAAAAAAATAAAAAAATTAAAATTGTATGATGCATTTTTGTAACAAACGACTAAACAAATTAACAATTTAATTACAAATTTTGAACGCCTTTCTTAAATTTTTTAGCTAAAATATTACGCATTTCTATCAGATTAAAGAGATTCTACTTTAAATGGAATGATGATTTACATTCCAATCAGATAAATAAAATTATTCAAAAACATAATAAAAATAAAAAAAGTTAGTATTAATAATATTAATTAAGCAAAAAAAAATAAACATCTACCCTTTCATAATAAAAATGGCATCATTAATTTACTAATTATTTTCAGGTTTCGGAGGAGATCACAGCTTTAAGTACAACAAAGTTTACAGTGAAGCAAAGGAAGGAGAAACTGCTGTTTATAGAGCAGAAAGTTCATTTGAAGGATTGAAGGTTTCTCCTGACAACGAGTGTTTCACAATGTAAGACATCTTCTTAAGATCTTGCAGACTCTATCCCCATAAGAAATTTTTAGGTACAATCGACCCTTCCCAAAAGCATTACAACTGGAAGAACTTTAAGGAGATCAAGCAAGCTGCTGAATACCTAGGGTCTCATGTTAACCAAAAGAAGCTCTTCACCCGTGCCAACGATTTCGAAAACTTTGACATGAACTTAGTAGGTGTCTTCTCTAAGAATAGAGAAGAATGGCTCTTACTCGAATACTCTAACTTCTTATATCGTAAAACCATGGTTCCTTTGTAAGTTTATTTTTAGATTAATACAAACATTGAGTGCTATCCTAGTATATGTATTATTGAACTTGAAATATTGCAAATTCTAAAAAATTGAAAAGAATGCATTTATTTACTTGATAAATTCTACATATCTCTTTCAATAGAATCCCTTATTAATTTTAATTTTATAATATTTAGATATGATACTCTTGGTCCTGAATCTATTACCTACATTTTGCAATAAACAGGTATTGAAACAGTTTTTAGTGCTATTGAAGGTGTTGATGCTATCTTGAAGAGTACCGATTTTGCTAAACTCAAGAACATTGTTCTCTTCGATCCTATTTGTGATGAAAAGAGAGACAAGTTAGTATAAAAAGGTTTTGCTCTCTACTAATTCAGTGATTTACTTACCCCCATTGAAGTTGAAGAATATACAAAGACTGTTCCTGAAGATATTGTTACTTTCTCTTATACCTCAGGCACAACTGGTTTCCCCAAAGGTGCTTTGATCACTCACAAGAATTTAGTCTCTGTTGTAGCAATTGCAAAAGAAGAAGGTATTTAATCTACCGATGTTTACTTATCCTACTTACCTCTTCCTCATATCTTAGAACGTATTGCAGTCTGCTCTTTCCTTTGCTTCGGTAGTCAAATTGGTTTCTACAGAGGTAATTATTTAAGGATTTCTTTAAATTATAAAAATAAATAGTTAATAGATAATAGCTATAGATAGTCTATAAAACATAGGCATAGAATATTATATAATATTTATAAATATTCAATTTAGGCAATACAATTTAACAGACAATAATTGTTTAATTATATAACAATTTTTAACCAATTCTTGATTTGATTAAATTTAAAGCCAAAAATTAAAAAAATAAGCCAAATTAATTATCTTTCTATAATTTTTATAATTAATCAGTACAAATCACCTAAGAAGCAATTAAATTAATCTTTTTATCTAAAACAATTAGGTGATACCAGATAACTAAAGGAAGATTTAGAATTATTAAAACCCACTATATTTGCAAGTGTCCCTAGAGTCTACAATAGATTCTATGATATCATCAAAGGTAAGTTTGCTAAAACTACTGGATTCTAAGGCTGGCTATTAGCTAAAGGTTTGGCTACTAAATTAGAAAATTCTAAGAAGGGTATTTATACTCATGCAGTTTGGGACAGATTAATTTTCAATAAAGTTAAATAAGCTCTTGGTGGTAATGTCAGATACGCTTTAGTCGGTGGTGCTCCCATCAGCGGTGAAGTCCTCACATTTATGAGAGCTGCACTTAGTATTCCTATCCTAGAAGGTTATGGTCAAACAGAAAGTACCGGTGCTTCTTTCAGTACTCATGCTGCTGATGGTTCTGTTGGACACATTGGTGGTTGTAGAGGTCATATGGAATTCAAGCTTGTTGATATCCCTGAAATGGGTTACACTTCCAAGGATGTTGATAAAAATGGTAAACCCACACCTAGAGGAGAAATCTGTGTTAAAGGAAATGGTGTTTTTGCAGGATACTACAAGCAATTGGACAAAACTGCAGAAATCTTAGATGCTGAAGGATGGTTGCACAGTGGTGATGTTGGTATGATCAATCCTGAAAGAGGTTGTTTAACTATTATAGATAGAAAGAAAAATATATTCAAACTTGCTTAAGGTGAATATATTGCTCCCGATAAAATTGAAAACATTTACATGAGAGCTTAAGGTGTTGAAGAAGTCTTCGTTTATGGTGATTCCTTATAATCTACATTAGTATCAATAGTAGTTCCTAATAAAGATTTCTTAAAGAAGTTCGCTGAAAGTAAAGGCCTTGAGAATAATGTAGAATAACTTTGCCAAAATAAGGAACTCATTAAGACTATCTTAGATAATATGGTTAAGTTAGGTAAAAATGAAGGACTCTATTCATTTGAATAAGCTAAAAGCTTACACCTCTATCCTGAATCCTTACAAACTATTGACTGTATGACAAATACCCTCAAAATTAAGCGTAAAGAATGCAGAGACCACTTCAGAGAAGTTATTGATAAGTTGTACGCTGAATAGCCTCCTTCCTAATGATTAGTTTTAATTTAAAATTTATTTTTCCCCATTTTAATAATGTATTCAATTCTTTTACTTCAAGTATTTCTAACACATTTATTATAGCACCTTTATAAGAAACTAAATTTATAATATAATTGTTTTTAATATTTTCATACTAATTTTTAATTAAGTTATAAGAAGATAGTGTATTACTTTCTTTCTACATATAGCCAGTTATTATATTATGGTTTAAAACTTAATACTCTATTTACCAATAAAAAATTTTAAAAAAATTAGTTTTATGTTATATTTTAAAAGGCTTCTTATAATTTTAAAAAACAAAAATCAAAGTAAATATTAGTTAACTGGGTAATATTTAACATTTTTGTTTTTTAGTAGTGAGAGATAATCTTTTATAATTTATTTAAATTTTACCTTTATAAACTCTCATTCTGATTCAATAAAAACTGATAAGTTATATCTACTAACCTGCTGGATATTGATATATCTTTTAAATAATATACTATTATTATTTTTTTTTGATATAAAATCACAACCTAAAATTTTTAATCTTATCTTTTTTATTAAATGTCTTGAACAGCTTTCAAACTGTATATCATTCACAAAAATCCCATGAATACTTTCATAATTAGAAGAAATATAAAATTAAATTTTTAGAAAAAAATATACTAGTAAAATTTTATTTTGTGCTTATGTAAAATAACATTGAGGAATTAAAAGAAAGAAATCTTAAGAAATATAAAGTAGTAGATCTACATAGCTAAGGTAAGACTGGCTACTAAATTGCATAAGAGCTAGGTATCCACTAACAAGAAGTATAATTTTTAGTGTTATAAATTTTATTATTTTTGAATCACAAATCTAATTATTAAGAAATATTATTTATATTTCATATTTTATAAGATATTTCATAATTCACATGCTATTTCGCATTTTAATAAACTTTCAGGTCCTTTTTTTATTAGTCGCATAATCAAAAATAAGGGTAATATTCGATTTAACTCATTTTTAATAAAATTGTAAAATCTTTGTTATTAATCATTTATAATTCTCTAAAAAATAGATAGATAAACACTCTCTAAAATCATTAAAATAATAATTTTACATATGAATAAAATCTGAATCAAATTATTTGCACATAAAAAGCATTTATTTCTTTAAAGTCTACAATCTAATTAAATTATTTACAAACAATAGAAATTCTTGTATGATTATTTATTAGAAAAAACTAATTAAAATTATTAGATAGAAATCATATAAGCATAAAATAAATCTAACCTATTATAAAATAAAAAGTATTTAAGAAATAATTTTAAAAAGATTTGAAAAATAACAGAATTCTGATAGCAATTATCATTCAATAAAAGAAAGTTACATAGAATCATGAATAGTAACACTTCTATATAGAATTAGAATAATCTCAATTTTGAACATCCTTAAGGTAATTTGGAGCAAAATAACCTAAATTACTATGATGTTGAAAGCAGTTTTAGATATTCTTAAAATTATTCTGCATAGATTGATTATCAAAATATGCTCGGTGGATCATAGAAATCAATTAAAGTTGAATTATTAGATAAATATGAAATATAAAGAAATATTTAATTGAGCAATAATGATGATAAAACGATTGCTAAAGGTTTTAAAATTTAATCTGATAGTTAAACTCAAGATTAATCTAATAAATAAATTTAATTCAAAGATACTTTTAAAAATTAACCTTAGAAATAATAATTTTATAGATAATTCGAAGAATTATTCTTTACATTAAAAAGGAATATTAAACAGAAATATGATCCAAAAATAGAATAAGATATTTTTAACTTGCTTGCTGATTAAAACTACTATTTAAATCGTTATTTAGCTTCTGGTACTTTTGGAGATGTCTTTTCAGGATAAAAAGTTAATGAAGAAGGTAAAGGTGTGGAATATGCTTTTAAAATATAATTTCTTGACTTAATAGATGAGGATTTTTAAAAAGAGATAGATATTATGTAATCTTTTGAAAAGCATTTTAATGTTGTTAAGCTTATTGAAGTTATTTAATCAAAAAATATTTGCATATTAGTATTAGAAAAGTGCTAATATAGCTTATCAGATGAACTAGCAAAGGTAAGCCATAGAGAAATGTAATTTAATGATTTAGATTTTGTATAACTTATATTTGATTTATTAGATGGACTCATAGAATTAAATATTTATAATATCGTGCATTTAGATATTAAGCCTGCAAATATTTTAAAAAATTAAAATGGATTTTATGTATACACTGATTTTGGATGTTCTTACAAATTAAAAAAAGAAGAGACTTTAAAACATGGAAGTGGCTTTACCCTAAAATATGCCTCATTTGAGTAATTAAATGAGGAAGCAATAAATTATAAATCAGATATATAATCTCTTGGTAAAACTTTATTATAAGTCATAAATATTATTGAATAACAGTAACAGGTTTAATTAGATTTTGTAAAGAAAGTAAAAGAAATAATAGAAAACCATATGAATTAAGATAACTAATTTTTAAGAAAAGAATGCTTAAATCTTCATGAAGAAATATTCAAATTACTTTCAGAAAAATATAATAAATTATTAATGCATATCTATAAAAATAAAATAAATAAAATTATTAACTAATTTGATTATGATATTAATAAAGATATTAAATATTTCTCTGATATTTAGTTGTACTATCTCAAACTATATCTTAATATTCTATAAACAGAACATTAAATTAATTAAGAATCTTAAGTTATTAATCCAGTTTTTGATCATCAGCTTGATAATAATAACCTTAATATTTAAAGTTAATAGTAAGAAAATGAGCAAACTGCTAAAGCATTGAATTCTAATTCGAAAGATCAAAATGCTGTTACAGAATTTGAATAAATCCACTCATAGAATGTTTAAATAATTTAAACTTAAGAATACTAAAAAATAAATGATATTTCTGAAGTATATTATAAAATTGCATAGTGCTACAATAAAGTTGGTGATTCTAAAAGTGCTTTAGAATTTGCATTAAAATCTCTTGAAATGGATTAATAAATTTCTAAAGAAAATCATCATTCAATTTCATCTTCTCTATTTTTGGTAGGATAGTGCTATTCAGATTTTGGTAATTCATAAAAAGCTTTGGAATTTGCATTAAAATCTCTTAAAATGTTTTAAGAAATTTATTAAGGAAATAACAGTTGGATTTCTTCTTCTCTATATTTGATAGGCTAATGCTACAATTAGTTAGGTAATTCTTAAAAAGCTCTGGAATTCGTATTAAAAGCTCTAGAAATGCATGAAAAACTTTTTAAAGAAAACCATCCTTCAATTTCTTATTCTCTATTTTTGATAGGATAATGCTACAATAAACTAGGCGATTAATAAAAAGCTTTGGAATTTGCATTAAAATCTCTAGAAATGGGTAGATAAATTTTTAAAGGAAATCATCCCTCAATTTCATCCTCATTGTTTTTGATAGGAAATTGCTATTCTGAACTTGGAGATTATTAAAAAGCTTTGGAATTTGCGTAAAAATCTCTAGAGATGAACAAATAGCTTTTTAAGGGAAATCATCCTTCTATCTCATATTCTCTTTAATTGATAGGGTAATGCTATTCCGAACTTGGCGATTCATCAAATGCTTTGGAATTTGCTTAAAAATCTCTTGAAATGTTTTAATAACTTTTTCAAGGAAACCATCCTTCAATTTCATCTTCACTATTTTTGATAGGATAATGCTATTCTAAAGTTGGTGATTCAAAAAATGCTTTGGAATTTGCATTGAAATCACTTGAAATGAAAACAAAACTTTTTAAAGGAAATCATCCTACAATTTCAAATTCTTTATTTTTGATAGGATAGTGCTACAATAAACTAGGTGAATAATAAAATGCTTTGGAATTTGGATTAAAATCTCTTCAAATGTTCTAATAAGTTTATGAAGCAAACCATCCTTCGATTTCATCTTCTCTATATTTAATAGGATAGTGCTATTCAGAACTTGGTGATTCGTAAAAGGCTTTGGATTATGCATTAAAATCTCTTGAAATGTTTTAATAACTTTATAAAGGAAATCATCCTTCGATTTCTTCGTCTCTATTTTTGATAGGATAGTGCTACAATAAACTTGGGGATCCAGAAAATGCTTTGAAATATGCTTTAAAATCTCTTGAAATGTTTTAAAAACTTTTTAAAGGATAACACCCATCAATTTCATATTCTCTATATTTGATAGGACAGTGCTATTCTGAACTTGGAAATTCATAAAAGGCTTTGGAATATGCTTTGAAATCTCTTGAAATGTTTGAATAACTTTTTAAAGGAAATCATCCTTAGATTTCTTCTTCTCTATATTTGATAGGATAGTGTTACTCTGATATTGGTGATTCATAGAAAGCTTTGGAATTTGCATTAAAATCTCTCAAAATGAAGTAATAACTTTTTCAAGGAAATCATCTTTCGATTTCTTCTTCACTATTTTTGATAGGATAGTGCTATTCTGATCTTAATGATTAATAGAATGCTTTGGAATTTGCATTAAAATCTCTTGAAATGAATAGATAAATCTTTAAAGGAAATCATCCTTCGATTTCATCTTCACTATTTTTTATAGGATAGTGCTATTCAGATCTTGGTGATTATTAAAATGCTTTGGAATTTGCATTAAAATCTCTTGAAATGAGGGAATAACTTTTTAAAGGTAATCACCCTTAGATTTCATCTGCTTTATTTTTGATAGGATAGTGCTACAATAAACTTGGGGATCCAGAAAATGCTTTGAAATATGCATAAAAATCTCTAGAAACGAGGCAATAACTTTTTAAAGGAAATCATCGATCAATTTCATTTTCTCTGTCTTTGGTAGGATAGTGTTATTCTGATCTTGGTGATTCAGAAAAAGCTTTAGAATTCGGATTAAAATCTCTTGAAATGAATAGATAACTTTTTAAAGGAATTCACCCTTCGATTTCATCTTCATTATATTTTATAGGATAATGCTTCAACCAACTTGGTGAATCATAAAATGCTTTATAATTTGCAATAGAATCTCTTGAAATGAGGACGCAACTTTATAAAGGAATTCACCCTTAAATTTCTTCTTCTCTTTATTTAATAGGATAGTGTTATTTTGAACTAGGAGATTACTAAAATGCTTTGGAATTTGGACTAAAATCACTTGAGATGAGTAGATTACTTTTTAAAAGAAATCATCTTTCGATTTCCTCTTCTCTATTTTTGATAGGATAGTGCTATTCTGAACTTGGTGATTCATAAAAGGCTTTGGAATTTGCATAAAAATCTCTTGAGATGAATAGAAATCTTTTTAAAGGAAACCACTCTTAGATTTCTTCTACTCTATATTTAATCGGAAAGTGCTATTCTGAACTTAGAGATCCATAAAATGCTTTGGAATTTACATTATAATCACTTGAAATGTTTTAATAACTTTATAAAGGTAATCATCCTTTGACTTCATCTTCTCTATTATTGATAGGATAGTGCTACAGTAAACTTGGTTCTTCATAAAAAGCTTTGGAATATGCATTAAAATCTCTTGAAATGGATAGATAAATTTTTAATGGGAATCATCCTTAAATTTAATATTCTCTTTCCTTAATAGGACAGTGCTATTCTGAGCTAGGTGATTCCTAAAAAGCTTAAGAATTTGCATAAAGATCTCATGAAATGGAGTAATAACTTCTTAAAGAAGATAATTGTTCTTTTTCTTCATCTATTTAATGATGGGGTAGTTTGAAAAAGCTAATAAATTCTAGAATTAACATCAAATATTTTCTTATAAATGAATATTTTGAAAATTATGAATTATTAAATATAAAATTAAAACTTATGAAAAATTTAACAAAAATATTTTTTTTAAGAAATGTTTATTGCAATTTCTATTAATTAATTGCTGAAGCAAATTTGAATTTAATAAATATTTTATTTTCATAATTAAAGAAATATGTATTATTGTAATTAAATTTAATGCATTACAAATATAAGGTTGTTTGGTATATATTAGACTAAAATATAAATTTTCAGATAATATTTTTGATAAATAGATTCATTGATTGATTGATTGATAATTTCATTTTAAAGTATCAAAATTTCAAATTACTGATAAATATTTACTGCTTAAAATTAAGATATATAAAGTAATTTTGAAATAAAATGAATAAAAAATAGGAGTTGAATAGTTTTAAATAGAAATTCAATGACCTGCTATTGAATATCAAGAATTTAAAAAAGGTAGACAAGGATATTATTGATCAAATGAATCAAAATGTATCCTAATTAGGCTGCGCTATCAATAATTTTATTTTAAAAGATGAAGACTCTGGTGATTGCAAAGATTTAATTGCAGAAGTAATATAATTATATGAAAAGACAACTTAGAACTTGGATAATTTAATATATAAACATAAAAACATTCATGAACATCTACTAAGTGGTTATAAAATTTAAAACCAAAAACCCATCGATGAGACAGCTTCTGGAATTGTAGAGCCATAATAAGAAATTTCAGAATTTTCATATTTTTAGCATTTAGAAAAGCTTAATGTATTAGAAGATAATAACATCGAATTCAAGAACTACACTATAGATTCATTTAATCAAAGAACGTAATTTTATTTTACTGATAATCTTTATTGAAATGTATTCTATTTAATAGGGCTAGGATAACGTTTAAAAAGACTATAGTATCATTTTTGAATAGGAATGGAGGATGTATTTATATAGGAATAAGAGATGATACTACGTAATTAATTTAAAGTTTTTTGAAGAAATTAAATAGCTTTTAATTGAAATAAATAGAGTAGTTGGTATGAAATTAAATCACTAAGAAATGGATGTTTTAAAAAGAAGAATTATAACTATTAAATCAGGGATATCCCCTTCAATGAATGAAAAAGTAAAAGTGGATTTCATTCCTGTAAAGTAAGGATTAAAGTGGTATAAAGGCCATTGGATAGTAAGAGTTCGTATATAGTAAGGGGATCTTAATACTTTGTATTATTTTGAAAATTAGTAAGATCCTTACTATTTAGAAAGTTATTTCAGGGAAGATGGAGCTGTAATTAGATATAAAATAAATGATTTCATTGAGGAAAAAATAGCAATTTCATAAAATAGAAACCCAAAGAGTAGAATTACTGTTAAAAAGGAATATTGTTAGCCAGATATCGAAGGATTTTAAGCCTGTATGGTGTGGATGGATAATTAACAAGGAAACAATAATACAATGAAAAGAAATGATAATAACTAATAATTTTAATATAAGAATCCCTATTATCTTGGTTAATTTTAAGCAGGATAGGAGAAATATGCTAATAAAGACTAATTTGAAAATATTAATGAAATAAAATATGAAGATAGTTTATAAAGAAATAATAATTACAATAATAATTTGAAAGGTTATTAAAAGAAACCTCTCTAAATGAAAACAAAAATAGACTACGATCCTTTTTAGAAAATATCCATTCAAGAAAACGAACTTGAAGACTTTGATAATTTAAACCAAGGTAATATTAACAGATATTAAGATTAAGTTTAGAAAAATGTTCAATTTAAAGAAGACAATAGACCTAACTAATTCAGTAGTCCTATCCTTATTGATTATAATTAGTAAACTCCATACACAAGCAAGTAATAAGAGGAATAAAAATAATAAAATTAATAATAAATCTAGTAATTCTAAAGTCATAATAATACGTAAACAGAGTAATAGATATATTCATCTCCGATAACTATAAAGAATAATAATTTAGAAAGCAACTCACATTAATTTTCAAACGATAATAGCATAAGATAGAATAGCAGAGTAAAATCGAATTAAAAAATGAACGTTATTTCTAGTAATAGACAAGAATTATAGCCATAATAAGCTAATATTATAAATTATGCAAATAATATGCCATAATAATAAGCATAGATGGTTATCAACCAATAGTAGAATTACTAAACTGTTCCATTTAATAACCAGAGCTATTAATAAACACAACATAAATAAGAGACAAATACTTAAAATATCAGCTAATAGAACCATTAGCCAGAGAAAACAATATAGTAAAAGCCAAATCGTCAAAAAAGATTTGGTGCTTTATTCTATGAATCTTTATATAACTAATAGTAAAATTGAAGTTAGTATTTTATTTATTTTCAAACATTCTTTTAAATTCTATTTAGTTTGAGGTATCATAGTACATTTTATTTTCCTCAAAAAGATTTAGTTAGTGCTTGCTTTATTAAAATAAATTAATTAACTATCTATGTATTCGAATTTATTATCAAAAGTGTTTAGAAAATAATTAAAACATTAAGAATATTTCACTTTTATTAAATTTATTTTTATTCATTTTACAGATAGAATTAATTTGTGAGATTTCTAAAATTAAAATACATATGTTAATGTAGTTAACTCTAACTTAATAGTATTTTATGTTCTTTAATAATCTTTGTGATTATTAGTATAATAAACAATAGTAATGTCATTATTTAACAAATCTTATATCATTAATAATAATAATAACTTTCTTATTTCCTAATTTCAGTAAAAATATGTGGTTACTAAATTCAAAAGAATATGGACAGATAGAAATTTTATGTGAAGGATAGCATAAATAAATTTAAATGTAAAATTTACCTTAGAGAACTAAAAATTGATAATTGGATTAATAATATTATTTAAATTCCACTATTAATCTAAGGAAATATTTGAAAAAGAATATTTTAATAATATTATTAATCAAGCAAAAGTAAACCAAAGACAACCTAAAATCCAATTAAATAATCACCAGAATATCTAAAAATTAGTGAGAATGAAGAAGAGTATCCCAAAGGAATATGAAAAGGAATATTAAGAAAATAAAAAGGAATTACTTAATAATTTCAAATTAGATGAGAATTGGAATCTTTACTAATAAAAGGAAGGAGTTTTGGTCCATTAGCGCAACTACAAAGATAATTAAGTTCAGATGATCAGAATTGAAACTACATTTAATGCATCAATTGAAGAAACTACAGATTTATTATTTAATAATGCTTAAGAATTGCTTAATTCGAAGCCATAACTAAAGTCAGCAGAAATTATAGAAGAGTTAAATGAATAAGGAAGAATTATTTTAGTGACAACAAAACCTATCTTATTTATTAGTTCAAGAGAAATTTTAGTTTATACAAATTACGAAAGTTATGAGAATGGAATTATCCAAGTATAGGTTGGATTAGATTCTCATATAAATGTGCCTAATAACCCTCAAGCGGTTAGAACAACTACTGTATTAGGTGGCCACATCTTGTAACCTAATCCAGAAGATCCTTCAAAAACAGATGTTATATACATAATTCTTAATTTGCTTAATGGCAATATCCCACCCAAATTACAAAGCACAGTAAATTATTAATAGGTTATTTCCTTTTATCTCATTTATAATTTTTTATAATATTATTAATTTAGGTATGTATTTAACACATGAATAGCTATATATATTTCAAGAAGTATTTTGAAAATAAGAACAAATAAAATTAAGATTAATAATGAAAATATGTAAAATAAATAATGGCTTAGATTAATAATATTTATTTTAATTAATTAACCTATTCTTTCTTTTGTATTTATACTAATTATAAATTAAGATATGAGTTTCAAAATGAATGGATCAAATTGATTATTATTATTCTCTTTTCTTAGATTACTGATTACTGCTAAATGAAATATTCCCTTTTATATAAATATTTTTAATCAATCCCCTTTAAATAAAAATGTAAATAGTAGTCCATCTTGAATATCAAAAAAAAAAATTGTGAATGATATATATTATAAGCAAACATCTATTAGATTATTCTTAAATTACTAATTAACAATTCATTAATATAATATTTAGGCTATGTTTATTCAAATAATAAACATTAAATCAAAAATATTTTAAATTTTCTAAAACTTGGGTATTAATAAATATAACGAAGGGGTTATTAATTGATGAGATTCTCCTGAATTTATAAACTATCAATTTTCCAGATTTTTGAAATAAGTATTTGAACCTTTTCTAATGAAATATATTGGAATTATCATATTTTTTTACAATTTCATTCAGATAAAAACCCAAATCATATGTTTTTTAAAAAATAAAATTCAATTTTAAAGAATAATTTTTGAAAGGATAGATTTTCTAAGGTACTTAACTAATTACATAATTAAAGCAATATTTATCAATTTATTCCACAATATTTTTAAATATTCAAATTTCTTGAGATATACTTTAATTTTATATATTTAATTAATGAAGAAGAATTTTGTTATGAATTATCTTCTCCATTTTTATTAAAATAAGATACCCCTCTAATTGAATTAAGATGGTTTTATATCTAAAAAAGAAAATTTATATTATTGTAGTTGTAGTGACTGTAGTTTTAAATATGGAAAAACTTTTGTTAATAATCTAATGAATAATTGTAAATATGATAGTCTCAACAATGTAGGAATTTTACTTTTATATTGTGTTATTTTACTTGATATCAGCAAGAATGTTAATAATGTGAAGATTTTGTGGATGATAGCCTTGGAGTTATATTTTAAATATAGAGAGCACTTTGCATTAAATTTAGATCAATCTTCAGTTTAAAAACAATTTTAAATAATTAATCAGGGAAAGTAAGAAATAAACATAATTTAGGATGAATACCTCAAAACAATTTCTACTAGTTTATTTTTACTATAATATATCTAAGTTAAATAAGAGGATAATAAATACTTATATACTCTTTCTTTGATAGATTAAATATTGAAGTAAATTTTAAAAAATATAAGAAAAATTAAAAGATATTTGTTTCTCAGAACTAAAGATTTCAAATCTCTATCTCAAAAATAAATTAATTTATCCTAAATATTTAATATCTTAGGATTTCTAATCATATTTCAAAGGAGAATCTTCATAAAATGAAGAATTTTAGAAAATTTCTAATATACTGAATAGGAAATAAACGAATATAATGAGTCTATTTGCATTCAAAAAGTTATTTAGTTAAGATTTTAGTCTATTTAGAGTTATGTATGATTTATATGAAGATACATTTTAATTGTGAACAATTATTTACAGTTCAAATATCTACAGCTTTGAGGATTTCTCCACTATTGAAAGTTTTTATTTATTAAAATAAAGATAATTTTTACTGCAATAGCAAATAAAAAGTAATAATTAATTAAAAATTTATTTAAATACTAAAAAATTATAGTTTTTAAAAATAATTTAATCCATACACATATTATATATTTGTTTAGATAACCAAATGCATTTTTAAATCAAAACTAACTTAACAAAAAATTAATTATTTTAAACATAAATTATTAGATTTTCTAGATTTTAAAATCTGTAAACAAAAAAAATTAATTTTGAATAGATAATAATTCTTAAATAACAAATTTCACCTTAATAAAAAGGAATGAAATTTGTTTAGTAATAAATAAATAATATTTAAAATAAATGAAATAATAGCAAATTTAATTCTAATAGTAATTAAATTAAGGAAGCATAATTTGGAATTAATATCAAAGAATTAAAAAAGATTGTGACAAATAAGAAAAATACTTTTTTATGTATTCAAAGTTGGAAATAATTTTAATTTTAAGTATTTTTACATTGTATTTATTAATCTATAAAATCTTGTATTAATTAAAATGAATATGAAGATTAATTACTACCTAAAAGATTATATATTTGTACTAACTTAAAGTTTACTTTTCAATTTAATTAATCAATTCAATTATTGTCAATACTCTCTCAAAAATGATAAATTCAATTTTAAATTAAATAATATTAATTTATATGGTAATCATTGCTAAAAAACTAAAATATAAAAATAATTACTTAAGATTTATCACTAAACTTTAATATTCATTTAATAGGAAGAGAAGTGATTTATTATATTGTAATAAAATGAAATAAAAATGACAAGATTAAAATTATCTTTACTTTTTAAAATTATATTCAGAGAATATTTCTTATTTATTAGTATTTTAGGGTATTTTTTGTAAATTAAAATGTTTGAATAATTAATACATTAAAAGTTATTAGAAGCATTTGATGTTAATAATTAGGCTAATTTTATCGTATACCTTATTTTATAAGATTATATATTTAACCTTAATTAAAAACTGTTAATTCATTTCATTAAATTTACTTAAATTTATTTATATTTGCAGAACAAATAACTTCAGGTCATAATGTAATTTCTCAATTTTATTATAAATCAAATTGACTTTAGTCAAAATTTATTGAAAAGATATATATCTTCGGCTATAAATTCCAATATTACCTGCTTTAAATTAATTAACATGAAGATTTACAGCTAATCTTAACACTAAAATATTAGCTATAAAAGATATTCAGATATATTATCAGTAATAAAAGTTTAAATATTTATACTATTTTCATTTATTAATAAGGGTGGGTATATATTTCGAAAGATCTATAGTCTCTTACTATTAAATTTACTATTTCATTTAATGAGAAATAGATCAGCAAAAGTAAGTTATTTTATTAAAGGTTTTTTTAAAAATAAGGAAAAATTACTGATTAGTTATAATTTAAAAGGAGTAACTATTAATAATGTGTAGAAAAATATTTTATGGATGTGATAGATAGATAGCCTTTTGTTTATGTAATCAAAACAAATTAAAAGATATAAAAATGAGAATACTTTTTTCAAGCTTATTAACGAAAGGATTTAGATTGATTAAAGAGTGTAATGATGATTGCATGTAAAACTAAGGTAATATCAAGTAAGGATCCCATCTAAAAAATTAATAAATTAGATGGCTAATAAAAAATAATTGTTGTGAGATACAAATTACTTTTTAAAAGTGAGTGAGCGAGATGATAATTAGTTGACAAAAAGATAAAAAAAAGGAAAAGAAAGAAAGAGATGTAACATGAAAAATTAAAATTGAGTTGTGTTTTATGGATAAGTATCAAGAGATTGACAAAGATAAATTGGTACAAGATCAAGATAAAAAAACTCAATTAAAAAAAGTGAAGATAAGCCTCAAAGAATTTAGTCACAAAGTGAAGAAATTAATTTAGAAGCAGATGAAAAATCTGATTATTGATTTGTCATAACATTTAAAGAAATTCTAATAAATTACCCTTTTCTAAAGGCAAACAACAAATTAAAAGATTAATAATTGAAAACTAATAATATTACTATTAGCCATTTCGCAAACTAAATTCAAAAAAAGTAGGTGTATAAATAAAACACCATTTCAAAGAGAGTTTACTTACAATCCAACTTCTTTAAAAAATTTTAAAGTTTGCTCAAAAATCTTCTAAGTATCTAAGAGCAAGAAAGAAAAAAAATATAGGAGATTGGCCTATCTTGAAGTTTTTTTAGAGAAAATCAAGAGTTAATTAACAGATCAAGATGATTTAGAACTCATCAAGAGGCCCAAAAAATCCATTCAATAAACCTCTTTGCAATTTCTAAAAAACGCGGTAATAAACACCGATTGAGCAGCAGCGTGAGGGAGATCCTGTTGGATAAGCATAGCATAAATAGAATTAGAGGGAGATGTAAATATAAGTGGATGATATTCAATATCATTTTGGGTAGCTCAAATCCCCTTCTGAATAATAAGAAGCTACTGCTTTTTTTTCACCTCAATATTCACAGGTTAGTGAAAGATTAATTTTTCGCAATGAAACAAAGGAGTTACAAAATAGTAGAATATAACAATAAGGATAGCCATCATAGCAGTATTTAAATAATTGGAAAATGTAGGAGAGCATGCAGATTGATAATCTCTCTCCATAAATAAATGCTAATAAGAATATTTAAAGTCCTTAAACATAAACTCATTCCAGAGTAGGAAGTCAATGTCAATAATTTACATGCTCAAATATTATAGATACGGAATATGTTTAGCCAGATAACAATTCAATTAAAGCTGACAAGAATGCATTTTTAAATATTAATAACTGTAGTAATTAAGATAAATAGCAATAGTATAAATAGTATCCATCTGCGGATTCTTAAAATTTGGATCGTTCTTAAAGTTATCGCCAATCATATTAATAGTAGAACAGTAATCATAGCTCCTCTCCTTAGTATACTTTTTTTCAAAACAAAAAGCATTAGAATTAAGTCTAAAATCACAATTAATCTTCATCTGCTTCTTTAGCTTCAGACTAAAATCAGCAAAACCACCATACTTTTGGAGGTACCGTTAAGGAAGAATCTGAGTAGAAGCTTAGTGTAAACGATAATGATCTCATTAATCTTAATGATAGCAATGAAGAGGAATAAATTGATGATGAAAAAGGGGAGAATAATATCAAGCATTTAGAAAAGAATAAATACCCAAATGAGTCTATATTTTCAAAAAATAGCGAGTATTTTCTGGATGAAGAACCTTCAAGCTAAAGAAATCCTATAAATGCAAAAAAATACTTTGAAGAAGAGGAAGATGAAGAAGGGCTAGGCTAAGAATTTATTAGTAAAAATCTAGACTAAAAAGTAAAGATGATAGATAGGAGGATCAGTAGTGCATCAAGATAGTACACTCACTCAATTGATAATAATCCTCATAATTTTCATGAAATATATTCTGAAGGAGGCGGTGATAGTCTTCACAATAAGCATTTAGATAATGTTATGGCAATTGAAGGAGGTTTTTATCACTCCAAGACTTAATCTCTCAACAATTATAACTTTTTTGGATCAAACAATTACAGAAATTCGCGCTCTAGCAATACATTTAGCCCTAAGGTTCTCCATCAAATGGGTTCACAAGGAATGTTTGCACAAAATAGTATTCCTAGTTTGGGGTAGCAAGTAGGACTAGAGGGATATAATTCACTTTAGCATGGATTCAATTCTCCTAGTTTGGTATCAACTCAGTAAGCACAGAGTTTATATCCATTAACAAGGAATCTTAGTACTAATTCCTTCAAGACAATTTTGAAGAAAGATAAGAATACTTTTGAGAGAACAGATAGTAATAGAACGCTGGCCGAAAATATGAATCCTGATTTGGCTACTAAAAAGAGCAGAAATGTATAATTTAACCAATACAGCTATGTACTAAGCTACAATGAAGATGCTTAAGAGAAAACTGATTATATGTATGACGATGAGATGTTTCTTTCAGATGAAATGGATGAAGATTCACAGAGCTTACCATAATCAATAGGTACGGGTAGTAATAAAAACTAGCTTCGTAATCCAAAGATGACAGTATTGGAGAAGGTCAGTGAAAATAATAAAGAGTTAAAGTTAAATTCTTCACTTATTAACTCGAATATAAAGGATTCAGAGTTAATATCATCTCAAAGCTCCAATCTGATAGTTACAAAAAAGAAGTATCAGCAGATTGGAAGTGTAAGCAGCGCCATTAATAATAATAATAATATTTCTAGCTCAGTCTTTTAAGATGATAATAATGGAAACGCCAATAATAACAACAATAATACTAATATATAGGACCTTATTTAAGTTAACCAAGATTCCATCCTTCTTTCACAAACTTACATAGGAAGTCATCATGCGAATCAATAATCCCATTTTAACGATAGAGACTGTAATTAAAATCTCTATCCTTCAACAAATAATAACTAAGAAATAAAATTAAATGCGGAATTTGCAATTTTTAATCACCTTGGACTTGGAGGAAATATCACTTAAACAAGCTTAAAATCTGATAACAACTTGGATAGCTAAAAAAATGTTCAGGCCATTAAAAAAACTTTGAACACTAATGAAGGCTAATATCTTCGTTAAATCAACCAACCTATAAAAAGCAATATAGATGCTCATCCAAACAAAAAATAAAAATCCTTTCCTGAAGATAAACACAAATCTTCTAAGTCGATTTAAAAACATGAAAATTCGAAATCAGCTAGCAACATAAAGCAGGACAAATTATAAGCTGATAACTAAATCTCTCCAAGAAAGCAACAAAGCTCAGACAGTGATTTAAAATCGAATTCAGTTCAAAGTAATCTAGAGCTTATTATGGCCAAAATATAGATTACGTAATCCTCTTATTAATAAAAATAAGTACTTAAAAAGAAAAAAGGAAAAACCTGCTCTTCATCTTGTAATATATTTTAATTGATCTGGAATTGATAATTCTAGATAAAGGAGATGATTTATGCTAAATTTAATTTAGCATTTGCTCCTTTTCTTTTTCAAAAAATGACTCCAGTTAACAGTAAAGTCTAAAAGGCATGTTCAAATGAATTCAGTACATCAAAAGATTATTAATTTTATAATTAATAAAAAGATATATCTGATAATAATAATCACAAAACCACTTAATCTTATCCAGATATCTGAGGAAACCTTTAACATTTAATCAAATCAAGTATTTATTTAGATCCATCCATCCTTAATTTAGTAATCTACCTAACCAGATTAATTAACAAACACAGCTTCTAATTTCTCTAAAATCTTATCCATCAGAAACTCATCGCTTTCTTCTTAACCACACCCACACTGATATTTAATTTCACCAAAGAAATTAATTATCAATTTCCAAATTCCTTACCCTACTAACATTTTTTACTATTATTTCAATATTTCAACAAGAGAATGAATACTTACTTTAAAATGAAAACTGAAAAATAAATCCTAATAATATTAAAAAACACATTAATTATCGAAGTAATTGGTTTATAATTTTAACAATTTAGATTATACAATTATTTAGAATATCGAGATAAGAATTAATTGCAAAAAAATAAGTAAATTTTCAAATTAAAAGTATTTTTATCTAGTAGAATAATTAATTAATAATAACAATAGCAATATCAACAACAACAACAAATACAAAATGGAAGTGATTATTTATCATTTAATTTTAATTTCAGCTTATATATAATTCTATTTAAATTAATGAGATGTACAAACAAACATTTGAAACTGTCTTTTATATTTTATTTATATTGGTGTCAATCTTACTACCTTAATATCATTCTACTCATTAACTCATATTTATTTAATAAATAACCACCCAATCAATAAAATTTACTTTGATTTTTTGGTTTTATTTTTACCCTGTATTAATATTATTACAATCCTTCTATTAAGATATTTATTTTATTACTTTTATTTATTCGTAGCAAGTACTATTTTCTTAAAACTAATGATGAATAAGCCATTTACTATTAATTTAAGTAAATGAATACACAAACATTGTCAAGTATTTTTAGTATATCTTTTTAAAAGAATTAAAGGTTGTAGTTTTAATAAAATTTTCATAATTATTTTAGAATCTTCAAAAAGGATATATGTTGTTTATTTTAAAAGATAAATCGAATATACTTAAATTCAAGTATAAAAGTGAAATAAAATTATAACAACACTATAAATTAATTTTTGTTTATTCCTGCTTAGTTAATTTACATTTGCATTAAACCCTTTTTTTATAAAATTAATTTCAAACTAATTCTTTATATTCTTTAAAGTTTTATATGTAAGCTATAATAATTTACTTTTATGATTGATTAAATTTCATAAATACCAAACTAATATTCTTTAAATTGTTAAACTTTATTTATCCTATTTTTTTATTATTCAATTAAATAAATTCACTTTTTTAGATTTGTTTTAAATATTTTGAAATGTTCAATATCTTTTTGCAGTTAAAGTAAACTAATTATTTTTTGGTTAAAAAGTAATCATCATAACTTTATTTTTGTATTTCTGTCTGAATTACCATATTTTGCTTATCAAATTAGTAAAAGAATTTTCAAATAGAAAGCTTACATTACAATTAATTGATTAAATTTTATAGATACTTATTTATTATTTATTATCTTCTAATTTTTCAAAACCATTTATACCTATTTTAGTAAAGTAGACCAATTACCTATTTTGAAAAAATAAATCGAAGAAGAAAAAGAATATGCAATTGATCGAAGCCAAATCTATAGTTTTAACATAAATTTATTGTTCAGTTTTATTATGGAATCCAAAATAAACTGTTTTTAATGATTTCAAAAGTTGAAAATACGTGAGAAACTAGCTTAATAAATAGAGGAATGACTCTCATCAAAAGTAAGATTGATAATTTCTTTTACAAAGATTTTTGATAACATATATATATCTTACTAATTAGGATTTAAGTATTACTTTAGTCTTTAAACTCTAGTTAATAATTAGTCTTTCTAAAATCAAGTCGAGAAAATTTCATTGGAAAGATATATATGATTAAATATCACAAACACTATTAATATTAACTTTAATTTGCGAAAAGATTATTAAAATAAACAATAGGAAAAAAAATAGGCAAAAGTTAGAATTATGGGAGGTACTTATTCACAAGGTCATTGCTATGCTAAGCCAATTTCCAAAAAGAGAGATGGTGAAACTGAAATATATAGAAACCCTTTACACTTAAAAGAATTAGTTTCTGTTCCAAGTCCTGGCATTTGTACTATGCAAGATGTTTTCTTATATGCATGCAAGCAATACTCCAACAGAAAATTATTAGGTTCAAGAGAATCAATTAAGAGCAACTATTTTTGGAAAACTTATGGTGACTGTAAATAATTTGCTGAATAATTGGGTAACGGTATGATAGAGCTCAATCTTGCAACTCATGTAAATGAATGGAATAATATTGCCATGAATATAGTAGGCATCTTTGCTAAAAATAGAGAGGAATGGTTAATTTTGGAATATGCTAATTTCCTCTACAACAACACTATGGTTCCATTGTAAGATTTAAATAATTTAAGCTATTATAATTAAATTATAATAATATTTAATTAGCTATGATACTCTTGGTATGGATAGTATAGGATTCATTCTAGAATAAACTAATTTAGAAACCATTTACTGTTCTTCTTAAGCTGTTGATAGTTTATTAAAATGCAAAAACACAAGCAAATTAACAAACATTGTCTTGTTAGATCCTATCTCACAAGAAACAAAGGATAAGGTTTTGTAGCGCGGTTGGAAAATCTTTACTTTCAAAGAAGTTATGGCCAAGGGAAAGGGATAACCAAGACCTTATGCTAAGGTAACCCCTGATGATGTCCTCACTTTCAGTTATACTTCAGGAACAACAGGTAAAAAATATTGGAATCATAAAATTTAGTAGAATTTTAATTCTAATTCAAATCATAAAATCAAATAGAAATTAGATAGATTTTAAATTTCAACAAATTAAGAGTTTGTAATTTTTAAAATTGCAAAACTAACTCTCTCTGTTTTCTCCCAATATTCTAATCATTTTTAACCATTCTTAATTAGTTGAAATTTAGATTATTTAAAATTAGATTCTCCTTATAATTTATGTTAAAAGAAATAATAAATTTAATATTTCAATTTTTAATTTAGGTAATCCTAAGGGTGTCTTGTTGACTCACAAGAATATTGTTTCAGTTGTTGCTACTGGTCACAGTGAAGGTTTCAATTCCTCTGATATTTATATCAGCTACTTACCATTACCTCATATTTTGGAAAGAATTTTCGTTTCAACATTTTTATTCTTCGGAGGTGGTATTGGTTTCTATAATGGTGATGTTATGAAATTGAAGGACGATTTAGCTGTTCTTAGACCTACTATCTTTGTCAGTGTTCCTCGTCTTTATAATAGATTCTACGATGCCATTAAATCCAATCTAGATAAGGTAGCAGGTTTCAAGGGTAAATTAGCTAAGAAAGCTCTTGCTTCTAAGCTTGAATTAGTAAAAACTACTGGTAAAGTTGAACATAAAATCTGGGATGCTTTAGTTTTCAAGAAATCTAAATAAGCTCTTGGTGGTAGAGTTAGATGGGCAGGAACTGGATCTGCACCTATTTCTGGTGAAACCCTTAACTTCCTTAAAGCTACTCTCTGTACTCCTATAGCCGAAGGTAATCAAATTATTAAATATTAAGATAAGAAATAATTTTCAAGGGATGTAATTATCAAGATTTAACGTAGATTAAAGTACGAGGAGGGAGAAGTTTTTTTAAAAAGGAACTTTTTAGTAATTTCTAAATAATTAAGGTTTTATTGATTTTACTTTCAAGAAAAAGCTGGAAATAGAAATAATCGGTTTAAATTTAAAGGATTACTTTTTTCTTTACAAATTTATAACTCGTAATCACCTCAAATAACATTTAATTAAGAAAATTAAAAAAAAGAATTAATCAGAAAAATATCTAGACCTTATTATTTTATAAGAAATATCCTAAATATTATCTTTGTTAAGCTTTCTATATTTATATTAAAAAGGTTATGGTCAAACTGAAAGCTGTGGTGGTAGTTTTTCTACATTCGCTGGTGATCCAGTTACTGGACATGTTGGTGGCCCTAGACCTAACTATGAATACAAGTTGGTAGATATTCCTGACATGAACTACACTAGCTTGGATAAAGATGCTGATGGCAATCCTGCTCCAAGAGGTGAGATTTGTATTAGAGGTAATGGTGTTTTCATTGGATACTATAAAGAACCCGAAAAAACTAAGGAAGCTATTGATGACGAAGGTTGGTTACATACAGGTGATGTAGGTTAATTGAATGTCTTTAACGGCAGTGTTAGAATTATTGACAGAAAGAAAAATATCTTCAAGCTCGCCTAAGGTGAATACATTGCTCCTGAAAAGATTGAAAATATTTACGTCAAGGCTAAGGGTGTCTCAGAGGTTTTCATTCATGGTGATTCCCTCCAAAGTGCTTGCGTCTGTATTGCAGTCCCTGACAAAAAGTATATAATGGACTATGCAAAATAAAATAACATATCTAATGCTGATAATTATGAAGCCCTCTGCAAGAGCGAAGAAATTAAGACTCACCTTCTTTAGAACATGACCAAGTAAGGTAAGTCTGAAAATCTCTTCGGTTTCGAATAAGCCAAGGCAATTTTCCTTGAGCCTTAGAGTTTAGTTGATTTAGATTGTATGACTTCTACTTTTAAGATAAAGAGACAACAAGCTAGACAATATTTCTAACAGTAAATCGACGAAATGTATGTATAAATAAACTCTGCCTAATAAAACTGATACTAGAATTATCTTTGCTTAGCAAAATTCATTTATTTTATTTATTAAAGATACTAGTTACTTACTTACTTAGTGATTATATTATTATAATAATCTATTAATTGTAATAAAATTTATTCAATATGTATCTTTACATCTGTATTCAATTTTTTTCAACATTTCACAATGATATCATAAAAGTGGTAAAAAAATTTGTAAGATCCAATTGTAAATTCTGAAAGAAAAATCAGGAAAGGATATGGCAATTTTAAAAATGAAAAGGATAAGATACTAGAAAGGCCATTAATTAAATTATATCAATAATTTTACATACATTAAAGTCAATAAATTAATTAGAAGGATTAATCCATAATAATATTTATAATAAAAAAGATATTCTTAAAATATTAAAATATAAAGATTTAAATAAAATAGTAGAAGATAATAGCATTTGTTAGCCCTTCATACTTCTTGCAAACCACTCTAGATATCATTCAAACATTCAATAGGTGTTGCCTGACCACTTTACACAACTGTCTCATAGCTATCCTTTTATATTCTCCAACCTCTACTTTTAAAGGACAACAATAATCAAATCAAGATTGAGATCAAAATAAAATGACACAAAGCATAGAATTAATGAGTCATAAAGCTTAGGAAATAAACGTAGAAGATAAGGGAGAGATAAAACCAAAGATTCATTATAAAAGTTTTTTGGCTGGAGCCATGCTTACTTTTATCGCATAGCCTTTTGAAGTCTTGCGTACATCAAGCGTTTTCTTAAACCATTGGGGAACAAAGCCATCTGAACTTATCAGTCTTTCAAAGTTTATTTATTAAAAGGAAGGAATAAAAGGATTTTTTAGAGGAGGAACAATAGCAGCAATAAAGAGCTCTCTTGGATTTGGTGTTTTCTTTAATGGTTTATAAAATATACCTTATATCTTAAGAACTTAGACAAAAGGACCTGAACACTACATTTATAATAACATAGTTAATTTCATTAATGGTTCAAGCGCAATGTTCTTCACTTCAATTGCATCTACACCACTTACGGTGTTGAAAACTCGTTTTGAGGTTATTGGATAAACTGAGTATACTTCCATAAAGCAAACAATAAAGAAAATACATAGAGAAGAAGGTTTAAGAGGATTCTATAGAGGAATAATTCCCACATTAATGAGAGATATTCCTTGGAGCGGAACACAATATTCAATATATCAAAATCTATTTAGCATATATGAATATTTATTGTAAAAACCAGCTAATGAAAATAATTTATTTATCTTTTTAGCAGGTGCCGTCTCTGCTAGTGCTTCTATTTTAATCTTCTATCCTTTTGATAACATTAGAGTAAGGTACCAAGGAGTGAGAAAATAAAACACACCAATCATATAACTAGTTAAAAATATATATAAAACAGAAGGAATAAAAGGATTTTATAGAGGTTACTTACCTCGTCTTCTTAAGAAAGGTGCTTAGGGTGCTATAGCATGGACTATTTATGAATATTTAAAGAAGGATTCTAAGAAATAAGAAACAGTTTATTGAATGAAATATGAGAGGGAAAAAAGAATTTAGAGAGAATAAACTATGAGTAAAGAACTTTTATACTTTCAGCATAAAGATAAAGTATTAAATAGCTTATTTAGTTAGTTATAATTGGGATAAATATCTTACTTACTTACTTACACAAAGAATTAAAATATTATTATAAAATTTAAAATAAATCACTTTTCATCATTAATTTATAAAACCTTAAAACAAGCAAACATACATACATTCATTCATACCAATTTATATAAATATATATGCCTTAAAATTCTAGATAAATTTAATCAAATAAAATCTACTCTTTTTTTTTACCCCCTTCCTATATAATTGTATTATTTATTTTATATCAGTACTTAATTTTCTTTATCTTCACAGTAATATCTTTTCTAGAAATTACTTTCAATTGCAATAAATTTCTATTCATTCATTCATCCATCAATAAAGCTTTAAAATGCATTATAAACTACCTCAACTTTCCCTGTAATACTACAATAAAAATAATCATTTACTCTAATATTTAAAATTTTAGTAACAATTTTAATAATTTTAAATGATTATGAATCCAAATAAATTATGAATTAAAATTTATAAAATATTAAAATATACATTTTTGAAATGAATAAATAATAAATCTATAATACGATACTAACATACTCATTTAAATGGGATTCTTAAATTGTTATTGTGAGAGAAGGTAAACAGACTCTACAAATTAAATATTTATATTTCTTGATTTACTTACTTAAATATAAGAAATGAAAATAATAAAGTAAGGTATTTGTAAAAATAATCAAAATATTTAAGGATAATTTTCTAAATATTTTAAAATAAATTTTTTGTATATTTGGAAGTAAAAATAAAATAAAAAAAGCTTTGTAAAGAAAGAGATTAATTATTAAAGTAATTAATTAATTTACATTATTATTTAGTATAGTGAAGGAATATTTATTTGCATAGGTGATCAATTATGAATTTAATTATTAAATGGGCACTATATTCATTTAATCAAATATAGTATGAGGTAATTAATTTACATTTAGAAATTTATTAGACCATTCAATTATTTTGATTAAGGGATTTTGTATAATCTTATTATTTTTCTTCATCCTCATTTCAATTTTTATATTTTCAAACAATAGTAAATACTATTATAAAAATCAACTTCTTCTTGCTAAAATTGTTTGTTGAAAAAGAAGAATTTTGAAATAGTTTATTAATGTATGTGTTGGAGTTAGTGGTCATTCAGAAATTGAAAAGATAATGAATAAACAACCCATCTGTTTAATAATTACTATAAATAAGAATGGAATCACTAGGATGGTGTGTGTGACTATTTATTTTAAAATGATGTTAGTTAATGCTTGAAAATATACAGTAAGAAATAAAAGTAATCAAAAACTATTAAGAGGAATTATAAACTGTGAAAGTAAAAGAATGAATGAAGTATTTAGTTTGAATAGATGAAATCTAAGTTATTAAGGGTAAACGTATTTATCAAGAGTATTACGCTCAATTAATTATAATAAGAATGCTCATCATAAACAGGACGGTAAAAAGGAGAGGATTTATGACAATAAAAAGATAGAAAGAATCTCTTAAATTAATAAACAGATAACTACAGATAATATTCAAAAATCTAATAATTAAATAGCACATTTATAATTAAAAAGCAGCCAAATAAAATGTAAGCCATATTAGCTTTTATCAATTCTCCCGTAGGTCCTAAGACTACCCATTTCTGGGGTCCCATTACTAACTTTGGTTTTGTCGTTCAAGGTATGTTAGATTGGGAAAGAGCTCCAGAAAGAATTTCAAGAGATATGCAACTCGTTTTGACAGTCTACTCAACAACTTTTATGCGTTTTGCATGGAGAGTATAGCCCAGAAATTATTTACTTTTAGCCGTGCATTTTTCTAATGCTCTTGTTCAAGGTAGACTCCTTTTCCGTAGATTAAATTATGAAAAGACTAACAAAGAATGAAATATTTTAAAACTAGAGTAAATCATCTATATTTTAATACTTATCTGCATCAATTCTTGTATGTTGTCTGTCTATAAACATACATTACTTACTTCGTATCGAATTTAAGAATTCATTTACTTTTAATAAAGAAAATTAAAATATAGCTTCACTAACTTAATGCCCATGTCACTTATTAGCAAAATAAATACGTACACTTCAGTATTTTCATCTTATTTTTCAGAAATACAAAATATTCATTTGATGAAATTTAACCATAATAATCACTTGATATAAATCGTATTAATTAATTTTTTGGATTTTGTAAAGATAAAATCAAAGACGTTGTGACGTCAAGATCGATTAATTTCTTTTTTAAATTTTTTATTTCATCAAAACAAAATCTAATTAATTTATTTATAAACTTTGAATAAATAAGGAGATTCTCTTTATGAGATTTGATAGATATTTTCCACAAATCTACAAAATTCTAATTCTACTACAATACAAAGGTTACATGATAAAATATACTAATTTATTAACATATATTCTCAATTTATTATAAAATTTCTCATAAGTTTGCCATATTGTTCTATTTAAGTACTTCTTTGCAGGCATCTTCAAAGCTTTAAGTAGATATTTTAATAATTACCTTTCCTATGTTTTCTCCCATGAAACAATATTTAATAGCCTCTGGAACTCTTTAAATAGTTTCAAATTCATCAAAATATGTTTTTATTTCTCCTTTTTATATGCTATTAGAGTACTCTTCAAGAACCTCTGGCATTCTTGGACCAACCTCTGCAAATGTAATCCCTTTCATTAAAATTCTCTTTGTAACTATCATAAAATAGTTTTTTATTCCTTTTCTGTTATTATAATCATTGTAATTTCCCATAGCACCACACAAAGCTATTCTTCCATTTTAATTCATTTACTTAATTGCAATATCTAAGGTGTCTTCACCAACATTGTCAAAATACATATCTATCTTAGTATTTTTTAAAATATCATTCAGATTTTCTTTCTTATAGTTTATAACCTCATCTATTTTAACTTTTTCTTTGAGAAATTGGCATTTCTTCTCACTTCCTGTGATTCCAATGACTTTGCATCCTTTTATATTATAATATATTTTATTAATGAGAGTATTTAATTTAAAAGGAGATATTATCATTTTAATACAAAAAAAATTATTCTACCTTTCTACTTAGCTAATTAGCAAACAAGTAAACCAGTGGCCTAAAAAATTTTTTAAAAATAAAACGCTTTAAAAACTAATAATTAATATAAATTTATCTACTCCTGCAGCTGTTGAAACTAAAATAGTCTCCCCTTTTTTAGGTTAGCATACTTCTATGCATCCCATATAAGCAGCCATTCCATTATTGACTAAATTCAAGTAATCTTTAAGCTATATTTATGGAAAATCACTAGAATTAGGAAGAGGACTAGTTAGTTTTCTTCTGTGTTTGTCAATAATAGAATAAGTTTGAATTCCTAGGTTTCCAAATACCTGAGTACCAACAGTAATCTATGTATTCTTAGAGAAAATAACAACTCCAACTCCAAAACAATGCATGACATCTCCTGGTTTTAATGAAGGATAATAAGTTTATGCTCCTGATAGCCAAACTCTCATTATTGGATCAGCAGAAACATAATGCACTTAAACTAGATACTCTCCATCTTATAAGCTTTTTAAATTCAAATTCTATTCCCTCACTTCAAAAATGCTGTTCGTATTTTAAGGGAATAAGCTATTTGGTTTCTTTAAGTAAATAAGCTGATAGTTTTTCATTTAAAATAAATATCTTTTTGGTTTTAATATTTTTTGGTTATTGATTATAAAATTAGGGTTCAACTTTTTAAAGAAAGATTAATAAATATTAATTAACCAAAGAGTGCTAATGATTTCTGTAAGATGATTGGATAAGAAGATATTTAATGGTATTTACTAAGTTATTGGTACTATAATTAATTTACTATTTACAAAAATATGTACAAGACAAAATAATTAATATGATAGATTAATAATAATATAGTATAATATTTAATGAATTTATTGTTTCTTAATAATAAAAGTATTTATATCATAATAACTACTTTCATTCTAAGGGATGCATAAGAATATAATTGTAGCAGGAAAAATTATTGGGATGTTAGTCAGAGATATTAATTGTATTTTATAAGAATTTCAGAGACATTACAATTGATAGAATTTTAGAACGATTTGTATCAGTCAATAAATCAATCAATCAATCAATTTTCATCTGGCTCATTAAAATCCTTATTTTCAATGTATTATTTAAAAGCTTTTATCTTTTATTCAATCTAATTTTAATAATTGTTCATGTTAATTTGTAAGATGAATTATATAGTTTTAATTATATTTTTACTTTTTCTACTTTATCTTTTGACGGGGCTGATTCATAAAGTATATTGAGGGCACTCATAATTCTTTTTCTCTAAAAATAAAAAATTCTTTAATTTATTAACAATTAAAATTAAGTAAATTTACGGCATCTTTATTTTTCTAATCCTTTTAAATTGATTTTAGGTTTTTTTCGAGTTTAATTGGTGCATTTTATCTGTACTCAATAAACATATTTATTTCTTTATAAGTAAAAATTGAAAAGAATTATTTCTTAGTTATACTGAGCAAGAAACAATTTGTGTGAGCTACAGTGCTTGCCATTCTACCTAAATCATAAATAACTTCCTAATCACCAAAGAAAGAACCTTTTCCTAATATTTTTTCATTCTTTAATGTCTTAGAGAAAGTCCTATACTCATGATAATCATAATCAACAACTTTTTCAAAGTGCTTCTATTTACATTTTAAAATTTAATTTGATTATTTTAAAATATCTAATTAAATGTAAGTTTATTTATTTATTACTTTAGGCCAACAATTCTAGTTTAGCATGTAGAATACGGTTTCACATCTTATTTCTCCTTCATAAATAATATAAAAATTTGATGGAGGATCTTCGAACTCATAAATAGTTTCATCTTTAAGAAAAAGTCTTCCTTCAAAAGCTTCGCAAAGCTTTGTTAAGGTTTCTTTTGGGAAATCTTTGAATAATGTTTAAAATCTAATTTCAATTTTAAAGTTATTTAGAACTCTTTCTTGTTACTTAAGGATAATCTCTTAATAATCATTTCTCTCTAAATAAAGTATAATGCACTATTGCATAGCAAAATAATCATGCTCACTCTTCGTTTCTTTTATTACTGCATTTCTGAAATATAATTCCCCTTCTTTCAAGACTCTAATTTTATTGCCATTAAGTGATTCCAAAAGTTCCCCTTCAAATATTGTAAACATATGAGAGATATCATCTCCAACACTGATTACTATTTATATATTATTACCATTAATATATTAGTTACATAATCTAAACTTTAAATGAAAATAAATACCTTTCTCCCCTTCCCAATAAATTTGTACTTTTAAATTTTAGCAAATTGATTTCATGAGATCTGAACTCAGATCTTAGAGTTGTTTAATTTTTCTTAAATATTCTTCTAAAGTGCTTAAATCACTGATATATCTTTCATTTATTCTATTTTTTTATCGAAAATGAATTAATAAACAAGAAACAATTAATCTAATTACGATTTTAAGCATATCTTTGGTATTGTTAACTTATTAGAAATCTAAGTTGACAGATAAACTCTAATAAAATCAGTTCTTTTTCTAATCCAAGGAGGTAAAAATTCAGTTGTATATTGATTAATGTACTCAACGTTTTTATTGATTTTTTTCATATTTATAACACCATTTCTTCTTTCTAAATTCCTTTCTGCAGCTATAGATGATATTTATTACTAACCATTTTCAGTTATAAACTCCGATTAATCATTTATTTCATCTTAAAATCCCTCATTACTACTCTTCCCAATCATTTCACAAATTTAACCTGCAATAGGAGTTACAGACATTCTTGATTTATCTCTAATATCTATCTACTAATCTAAACTAGATTCTAAGCAAGTATTTCTTCTAAATTTTAAATTAGTTGATGGTCTATGGGTTAACGATGATTGTACAACTTATGTTTGTGAAGAAAAAGGCCTTCCATTATTATTATTATGTATTTCAATTGAATAAGGAGTCATCGGCTAGCTAAATCCATTGTTTGCTTAATTATTATTTTCTAAAGTCTATTTAATTAATTAAAAATCTTTAATTATTATTGAATTAAAAAATCTTAAAATAATGGATTCGAAATTAAGAGTAAAATACCTCTTTTTAATTACTAACTCATTATTCAGTAATATTATAAAATTGAAGCTTATTTTTTATTTTTGACTTGTTATTATCAAAAAGATCAAATAATTTTAGTATTAAATTAGAGGACATTTATCAAATTAAAATAATTGAAGTGATTAATTTGAATAATCTTTAAAAATGATGAATAAGAAGTTAGAAATATTGGTGGTTTTCAAATTGTCATAAGGGAATTCTTTTAAACTTAGAATAGTTTCACCAATAAGATTATAGAATTTGTAATTAATAAAAATTTAATCGTTAGTTAAAGCTAGAATTTATGATTTATTCTAGCTATCATCAGATCGAAACCAAAATTTTAAAATTAATAGAGCTGATATTTTATCAATTTTATTTACTTGTTTTTCATTATTAACGGAGAAGTAATCAACTGAATTATTAATTGAGAAGGAGTTTTAGCGTGAATGGATATTTCTAACATCTAAAGACTATTATTTAAGGGTTGGTTTACGATTTCTAAATATACATGTGTTATCAGTATTTGTCTAATGATTTAATCTTTGAGTATTTGATCTCGCTGTACTTGCTCTCGTAGTATAGCTCATGTTATGTAAATATGCATTTTTAAAAGTTTATTAAGCAGAAACTAGCTTTTTAGACTTTCCATTTGGATGAGAAGAAATATCATAACAGTTTTTAAATTATTATTCATTAACTTTATTAGCATTTTAACTAAAACTTCCATTTCTCAACTTCCTTTATAAAGACACTTCATTACCACTTAATTATTGCATAGGCGGTTTACTTTAATAATTCTGTACTTGAAATTCTCTTACACTCTTTTTTCTTCTATCTTCTGTTGTTAAATTGGTTGTGTTATTATCTCCATGTAAACCATCAAAGCTTTAATTCAGTCTATTAGATATTGTAGTAAACTTTATATTAGTATTTAAAGGAGTTAAAGCAGTTCTAATTTTATTCATAGATTGCTGCATATTTTCAGTCAATATTGGCTTTGGTTTTGGCTTAGGTATGCCATTATTTAAATTATTTTTCTACTGTTAACTTTATATAATATTTATTGGGAGATGTAAGTGATTTCTGAGAAGATTTGGAGGTAATTTTGTTACACTATCTTGTATATGCCTTATTCTATCTTCAGGAGTAGCAGTATTATCTTAGTCATATAAAATCCTATTTAGATCTTTTTCTTTTATAGCCTTTTATAAATATTGCTTCTTTAATAATGAATTCTAAGGTATCTATAGTACTAGCTAAGGAGGTAATTATTCCCTTTTCATCTCTCTCATAGAAATTATAGAAATTATGTATTGATTTGTTCTACTTTCTGTTAGTAAATGAGGTTATTTATTTCTTTCTTTCTAAATTGATCAAACTTGTATCTATTTAGTTAGTATGTTGATTTTAATATATAAATTATTTGACTACAGGTTCTTTTTTTCTGTAAAAATAAATTGTGTGTGTTATTTTTTGATGAAAAGCAACAATTTTAATTTCTTTTTGAAGTCTGCGATTGATTATTTTTTGATTTTCTACTCATCTATGTAGTTTTTACCGAATAATTTTTTAATATTTTCTAATTGAAAATATTATTGAGCAATGAATGCAATCATAATTCATTCAAACTAAATATTAAACAAAAATTTTCTTTTCTTAATCTTTTTTTTGAAAAAAGGAGGAATTAAATTACTTCAAATATTTTTTTATTTTAATTTAAAAACCAATCAAAATTTTAACAAGATGATAATTCAAAATGATTCTAACCAATCTTATTAATATTCAAATACTTTTGTATAAAAGATGTAATCTCAATCTCATCCATCATTTCAATACTTATTTTTACATCCTTCTATTTAAATAACTCAAAAAAGTAAAACTATAGCCTTTATATCTTAATTTAAATCTTAAAATCTAATAATTTATCTATTATTAAATAATATCATGAGTGTAAAAAATTAATTTAAATTAAATAATATTTATTAATTTGTAATTTAGATAAGAAATTTTTATTTAATTTATGGAAATCTAGATAGAGTATTAGATTTATAGAAATATTATAAAGCCATTTCTCAATAAATAGTACCTTAATTATACATAAAAAATATTATTTTAAATTATTACTTGATTTTTTTAAAATTATTTACTTTATTTATTTATCAAATAATTTATATTTTAATCATTTTTTAAAAATTATTTGTATTTTTAATTAGTTTAATACTATACTAAATTTAATTGTTAAATTGATTTTTTAATAACTTAGATGACTTAAATTTCTTCAGTAGAATTAAACTAGTTTGTTATTAAGATATAAATATTAACCGAAGCAAAAATAATTCGAGTGAAATACTTTTAAAAACAGGTGATCTTAGCAATATTCATTTTTATTAATACAAATCAGTAAATAAGAGTAGAGTTTAATAAATATATAAAATTTTTGGTTTAATTCTTAATGGTATTATCCTAATCCTCTTAATATATCTTGAGATTTCCAAATATGACAAAATTACAAATATTTGTTTATATAATCATATAAAAAGGTTTTTATTTGCCATTTACTACATTATTATTATAGATAAAAAAATTTTGAATAAGATTTATAATTTTGTTTGCATTTGGTATATAGATGGTATGCAGATAATTTATCTTTATTAGTACCAAATTTATAAACTGTTATTAAAGTTAATATGCTTATCTCATAATAAAAAATTTAATATTCCCCAAAAATTAAGAGTTTAAGTTGTAACCATCTAAAAAAATAGTGAAAAACCTTGAAATATGGAAATAAATAAGAAATTATTCTTTGTTATTAATTAATGATCTCTTTAATTAGATTGAACATTACTAGTTTTACATTTTTACTAAATATTGTAGATTATAGAATAGAGTATAATATTGGTTTTATTATATTAAATGACATAAAATATCTTTAAGTTGATTGATAATTCTAACAGATAATTTGTTTCTATAGATAGCTAAAAATATTTTACAAGATAACTAACTAACTAAGGATTTTCTAATATTTATGTTTTCCTCTTGATACATTAATTTTGTCTGTTAGATTTATCAATATTATTATGAAATATTCAAAAAAATAGAAAATTAATTAAGTTTTATAAAAGAGATCTTTAAAAGTATTTTATTTTTCATTTATATTAATTTTATACAAATATCAAAATTCTTAGCCCTATCTTAAATAATCTTTAATAAAAATAAAATTTGAGAACTAGATTTTTCAATAAGGAAAATAGGAAATATTTTTAAAATATCTTCACATAATTAATTAAAAATGATAAGCGACTCACAAATCAGGCAAATAGAAGACTAAACAGGATTTAGAGGAGAAGATATTTTAAAGTTTTAAAGATTGTTGATTAAAAATAAATACGCTATTTACCCTAAAAAAATTACTAATTAATCAAATGAGTAGTATTAATACTTACTTGGTAGAGGTGGTTAAGCATTAGTCTTCTATGGTATTAATATATAAACAGAATAGGAGGTGGCAATTAAAATATCTGTAAGTAGCTAGAATACTTTCGATGATATGAAAAAAGAAGTAGAATCTATAAAATAGATAGATAATTTTGAAAACATTATTTAAGTTTATGAATCATTTATCTTAGAAGAGGAGAAAATATGTATACAAATTATCGAAATATGTGAAGGCAGTTTGGATAAAGAACTTTTATAGAAGTAAAAGGATAAAAAAGGATATTCTTAAGATTAAATCGAGGACATATTCTTATAGTTACTTGATGCTCTTTGCGAAATTCATGAAAAAAATATCATTCACTTTGACATAAAACCATAGAATATATTAATCACTAAAAATGGAAAGTATAAATTAGCAGATTTTGGAATGTCATAGAATTTAGACATTAATGCATCTCATTTACTAGCTTCTAGGGTTGGGACCCTTAACTACGCATCACCTGAATAATTTTAGAATGGATTAAATATTTTAGAAGGTAAAGATAAGCTAAAAATAAGAAGTTCTACAGATATTTACAGTTTAGGAGTAACTCTTTTAGAGGTGATTGGAATAAAAATGGGATTTTCTGAAATTGCTAATTTAAGAGAGAAAAAATATTCTTTCCTAGAATTACAAGTTACAGATGAGAATTATAATTATTTTTCTTTTATAAAGTTTTATATGCTGCAAGAAGATTAAGAAAAAAGATATTCAGCATTTAAACTAAGATCCAAGTTTATTTAACTATATTCAAATGAAACTCTTTTAAAGAATGAATAAGATAGGATTAATATTGATAGAAAGAGAAGAAATAAAGCTACTACGAAGAAAATGAGCTTACCTCAAGCATATGTTAATTATTTATACTCCACCTCTTTTCCTAAATAATTAAATGATTAATTCATTACTAAAGCCATAGAAATATTTTAATAGTAAAATAGAAGAGAAACTTTAGAATACTCTTTATTCCTATAGCATTATAGCTAAATAATGATGAATTTGGGTAAACATGAGATTGCTAAAGAAATTTATGTGGAAGCTATAAAAATAAAATAAAATTTTTATAATAATTAACATGTTGAAACAGCTTACTCTTTATTAGGATTAGCAGAAATCACAAGTTTTATAAATGCAGATATTGATTAAAGTCTAGAATATGCCTAATAAGCTCAAAGCCTATTTAAATCAAATTTTGGTGAAACCCATCCCGAAATTGCTGATTGCCTAAGCTTGATTGGTACACTCTATGCTTATCAAGGAGAATATAAAAAAGCATTTGAATTTACTTAAAAAGCCCTTAGGATGAGAAACTTTCTTTTTAAAGGAGATCACTTAGACTTAGGTATCTCTTACAATAATCTAGGATATATTCAATAATGTTTAGGAGGTTAAGAATCAAAAGAGTCGCATTCAATTGCTTTTTAAATCTTTAACAACAAAGGAAATAAGCTATTATTAGCTTTATCTTACAATCATTTAGGAAAATTAAAGGATTTTGAAGGATAATTAAAAAGTGGGTTAGAGGATAAGCTAAAGTCTTTAGAAATTAGGTAGAGATTTTATGTAAAAGAACATCCAGACATTGTATCCTCATTGAATAGCATTGGAAACTCTTAAAACTTGCTAGGAAATTATTAAGAAGGTATTAAGTATCATTTAAAAGCTCTAGAAATGATAATAGCTATTTACTCAAATAAATCTCATCCAGATGTGGCAGCCACTTTAAATAATGTTGGTATCTCTTATGAATATCTAGAAGACTTTGAAAAAGCCTTAGAATATTATGAAAAGTCACTTTAAATGTATAAAGAAATTTACGATAATAAGCATCCTGATTTAATAATTATATTAAATAATGTCGGTTCTTTTTATGATAATCGAGGTAAACACAAATAGGCTTAATAAAAATATAATGAAGCTATAAGAATATGCTAATAAGCTTATGGTTCTGATCACCCAGAATATGCAACCATTTTATCAAGCTTAGGGTGTTCTTACTTCTTAGAAGGTAATTTTAGTAAAGCATTAGAAAGCTAATTAAAAGCACTTTAAATACAAAGATATTTCTATCCAACAAATAATGCTACTATAGCATAGTACCTTTATAATATAGCATTAACATATGATGCTCTAAATTTAAATAAGGAATCTTTAGAATTTCAAACAAATGCTTTAGCAATGAGATAAATAATTTTTGAATAGGCCCATCCTGATTTATTAGATTCTTTCCAACACATGAGTTCACTACAATAAAAAATAGGAAATAAAGCTAAATCCAATGAATATTTACAACAATTTTAATCAATGTAAAAGAAATTAAAAAAGGGAAAGTGAAATTGAATTTTTGTAGAAATTGAAAGGTTGTAAAAGAACTTAATCATCTTAGATTTAAAATAGAAATATTATCCTAATTTTAATTTCTTTCAATAATTTTAGTTAATTTGTTTGTCTCTCCATTTTCAAATATATTTTGCTTTTAATATTATTATTATTATTATTATTATTATTATTTAATAATTTGGAAATAATGCCATAATAATTTAAAATACATGAAAGAAATATATAATTTAAGCTATTATAATTATTAATTTTATAGAACTGAAATAATTTATTAATTAATTAATTAATACTTTTTTAATTTAATTTATCACTCTTCATTTACTTCATGATTTATATTTATTCTTGATAACTTCATTAATCCAATTATATTATAATTCAGCTTAAGTACGAGCTCCACCTACAACAAATGCATGCTCTAATCCTTTATCATCTAATCTAGCATCAATATTTGGGATATCTTCTTTAATTTTATGATATAAATCAACTGTAGCCCATCCATCATTTTTACCATAATAGAGAGTTATATCATTGATATACTTCTTCAAAAGTTCATCTTATCTCTTTCTGACATAAGTAAATTCAAGTTAAGCCATAGTAGAAAGATTATAAACAGTTGTGTAATCTAAAAAAGAAGTGACTGTTTCTACGATATCATTGATAGGTTCTTATTAGCTATCACTTTATAGAGCAATCTAAACTACTACTCTCTTAACAGAGTTAGGGAGATATTATAAAATATGAGCAATTCCAGCTAAAATATATTTAGCAGGGAATTTAGTTATGATATTAGTTTTCTTGTAATTTGGCATTTCATTCATTCTCTCAATAGTTGGATAAAGTTTAAAGCTGTGAAGAATCTTTTCACGAGGCAGTTTATCTAAGATATTCAAAACGATGTAAGTACCAATAGAATGAGAAATGAAAATAAATTTAGTATTTGGGTGTTTATGCATGAGATATTTCATAAATTCAACTTTATGTTCAATTTAATGTTCAAGTACATTTAGTTTCTAACTAGGAGCATGTTATATGCTGTGATGGTGATTATCATGATTGTGGTGATGCTTTTTATAATCATGTTCAACATGGTATTTTCTTTTCTTACCCTCAGAACCCAAATGACCAACATGGCAAATTGCATAAATGTCATAGGAGTGATTGAGATGGGTAGCGAGTTAATTAATAAATAAATCATAGAATCTCACATATCCTGGATTTCCTGGGACAAGAACAATAGTAATGTCCTTTTCTTCAGCTTTAGAATCATCATGGTGAGATCTTTTTTAAACTTTCAAATATTCAGTATCATAGTCACCGATTCTTTTGTGAAAATACTAAGACTTGAAATGATATAAAGGCTATTTAAATTTCTTCTAGAAGATATTTAAGACTATCTATATCCCTAAGATTATAGGAAGAATGATATAACCGATTATAGTACCTATGAGCTTTATCATTTTTTAAATTATTATTAATTAATTAGATTTACAAATCTTTTGTTAATTAAAATGAAATCCAAAAAATAGCGAAGAATCTTTTAAAGCAATTTCTAGAGAAAATATACTAACAATTGAGTCTTAATTTATTAAAATTAGTATTACTTGTATCTGATGGCATATAGCGCATATAAATCTTTTTAATAAGTCGCAATAGGAGTGTAAAGAATTAAAACAATTAATTTGTTGGATTACTTCACTATTAAATTTAATAAATCAAAGTAATTAATTTGATTTATGGGATTTTATTGAAAATGATAAAATCATATCAATCCATTTTAATAATCAATCAATAGATAGAAAGTATTTTTTATATTAAATGATATGATAATTTGGTTTCTTTAATTAAATCAAATATTTCAGTTTGGTAATAGAAAATTAATTAAAAAAAAAATAATGGCAACTGTGAGATTCGAACTCACGCGGACTACGTCCAGGCGATCTTAAGTCGTCCCCCTTAACCAACTCGGGCAAATTGCCTTAGATGGAGTTTATGATTTCAAATTGAAAGAAAAAGAAAAAGAGATTTTTGGGTTCTTTCATTTGACTTACTTTTTTTGAGATATTTCATATGTACAAACAAATTAATAATTCTCATCAGATAAGTGAAGGTAATAATAATTAGATTAACAAACAATTAATCAATTTTTTTTAATTTAATCTCATTACACATCTTTCTGTAAAATATCTTAATCTTACTGATACGATGATTAAATGGAGGTTGATGGCTTAAGTTTTACTAGTATAATTGAATAAAATTAAATTAGAAATATTGAGCCTCTGTGCTAAAATTTATTCTATGATCTAGAGTTAATCACATGACTTTTCGTCTAATTCGTCTTTAGTTTCGATTAGATAATAAATTAAGAATTATATTATAAAAAAAGCACTGAAATATTACCACTTATTTTTATTTAGATCAGACTTTAATTTGTCATATAATTTATTATAAAAACTTATAAAATCGAAGAGATCTCAGATTTAATGAGTTTTTTTCTGAATGCATAGAGCTGGCGTAAATAACTGATAGAGAAATAGATTGCTTAAATTAGATTTTTTACTTAGTTGAAGGTGTATTTAATTAGTAAGCTATATTCAATTTAGAAAAGAAGGATAATAATTACAGTGATATGATGATATAAATTAAATATTATCTGTTTAGGGTGATGTAAAACCTATACATTTGATGAAATATCAACCAACTTTTACGTTCAGAATTAAGTGTAAACTTCAATAACATTTATATATAATATATTCAAATTCTTTCATTTTAAAAGTGTTCATTGTAGTTTTTAATACATCAATAAACAATAATTCCGCAACAAAAATCAATTAATTAAAATAAAAAAAAGAAAAACAAAGTCTATCTATCTATCACACATAATTTATTAATTAAAAGCAGTCAAAATAGTCTTAATAAGATAAAGTAAACGAATCAGATAACATATCATAACATTTAAAAATAGTTGTATCTTTAAAAATAAAAATTTATAGAAGCCTCATAAATAAACCAAAATTATCAAGCAAATAAATGGGTCAATTACATTCATCTGAAAGACATACTAACAAAGTACTTTACTCCGTTCCTGTAACATTGAGTAATATATCTGAATCACCAATTTACAGATCACCTACCTACACTGATAAACTGATTAACTAGTATGATCCTAACATCCTTACTCTTCAGGATGCATTCTTAGATAGCGCCAAGAAGTATGAAAACAATAATTTTTTAGGCAAAAGAGACCTCAATACTAACGAATATAAAGTAATTTATTAAATTTAAATTCTGCTGAAAATCTTATACAAAGCTATTAAGTAAGATTTGTTAAAGTTTTTAAAATTAGTATATCTAGAAACTTAATAGATGCTTTTAAAAACGGAAATATTTAAATAATACATTTCAATATCCAAAGAAGATTTTGTTCTGATAATTTAAATTGAGATAAACATTAATAGTTTCACTTCTAATGGATTCACTATCCTTTTTTGAAACCATTTTAATAAAAATCTATTTTATAACATGTATTATTATTATTAAATAGTGGTGGACATACAAGCAAGTACTTAAAATGAGTGAAAAGATTGGTAGTGCAATTATTGATAAGTGTTTGTACAATCAAAGTGATGACCTCAATACTATTGGTATATTCTCCAAGAATTGTCTTGAGTGGACAGTCTTAGAATATGCTTGTATTTTGTATAATTACACTTTGGTAGCAATCTAAAACAATGCTATAGCTCACACAATTAATGAATGCAATTTAGAAACTATCTTTTGCTCTGAAGAGTAGTTACCTTTAATCATGGATAATGACTAAGTAAAAACTATAATATGCTTTTCTACCTCTGCTGAATTCAATGAATCTTATTATAATCAACTCATGCTTAAAGAGAAGCAACTAATCTTCTTCAAAGACTTATTGCTACATGAAAATATTTAACCTTATGCAAGAGTTAAACCCAATGATGTCTATACAATCTGCTATACTAGTGGAACTACAACCAACACTCCTAAAGGAGCTATGATCACACATTCTAACTGCATATCTTCCCTCACTCCTTACAAAGCAGCTAAAGATTCATGTAAGAAATATTTGTGTTAATTTTATCTTCTCTTTTCTATGAGTTTATTAAAAATTACTGTGTTGCTATTTTCTTGAATTTTAGAAAAGTATCCATAGAAAATAAATGGTATACAAGGCAAACCTATTATAAAAGGAACAAATGAAAATTTAACGGGATATGTAAACTAGGTTGGATATAAATTTATAGAGGAAAAAGAGTATTTAGGAAATTTAAGAATTGATGATCAGTAATAGATCTAATTGTTCTACTTATTTTTATTTGGTTGAAATGATTGATTAATATTCAGTTAATTAAAGAATACGTAATACGAGCACATAATTTGTAATTAATCTAGATATTATCTTGATCTACCTACCTACTTATTTCATAGTTATTTCCTTTTACCAAGTTTTGAATTGGTTATAACATTCTATTTATCTAGAATACTCTTTATATTATCCTCCACATAATTACTATAATACTACCAAAAGTGAGCTCATATTAATTACAAAATTAAAACTCCAACTCATTTATTTTCTTTACATTATTTTCTTAAAATACATTTTTTAATCCATTTTGTTATATTAATTATATCTTAGATCTTAAGATTAATCAAAATGACATCTATTATAGTGTGCTTCCACTATCTCATATCTATGAACGCGATGTTTGTTTAAATATGATGGCTAATGGTGCTAGCATAGGTTTTGCTTCTAAAGATTTTGCCTCCTAAAAACTTGATTTAGAAGTCCTTCATCCTACTATTTATTGCAGTGTTCCTCGTTTGTATAACAGAGTGTATTAATCTATTAGAGATAAGATTCAAAATACAGATCAAAGTCTCTACAAAAGATTCTTCGAGTATGCTCTTGATTTTAAACTTTCAAGCTTATCGAATAGTGGGGATAATTACAAAAATCCCATTTTCGATTCTCTTATTTTCAATAAGCTAAAATCAACATTTGGTGGGAAAGTAAGGATTTTAATTTCTGGAGGTGCTCCTCTTAATGAAAAGGTATTGAAATTCCTAGAAGCAGTGCTTTGTGTTCCTATCCTTTAAGGTAATAAGCTATTAAATTTTGGTTTGATTTGATCATTTTATTTATTTATATTTATTTAAATATTTCCTTCTGGAGTTAGTCTATTTACTTATATTGATATGTAAAAATATAAAGTAAAAGTGGACAAAATTTATTAATGTTTTTTGATAGCTAAAATTTTAAAATCCTTTACTTACACATTTAATTTATTTGTGGATCTCCAATTCAAGCTGATTAACTCTACTTATTTTTATTCAATTTTTACTTAATTAGATTACTTAAATTGCTTGATATTCATCTATTCTGATTTGCTAATTGCGTCATTTGATAAATAAATTTATCTTCAAATAATATTCACTTAATTTTCATTTATATTAATTTAATTAATCTTCATCCTCTCTTCAAAACATAATCATTTATTCACTTAAATCCCTTATCATGAGTGATTAAAAATAGTAATTAATACACCAAAATAAGACGATCTTTATAGCTAGATCATTCAAAAAAATCGTCATTTAAATTAAATTACATATCAATTTATGAGAAGATAGAATTGATAAAAACACAACAAATCCTAACAAATAATCTCTTAACTCCTATTTACGAAATTTCTATTTTTTTAATTTAAATATCATAATAAATTATTTTATTTAATTAGGCTATGGCCAATCTGAAAGCACTGGAGTAGCTTTGAGTACTATTATAGAAGATAATCACCACGGAACTGTTGGCGGACCTAGTTGCAATATAGAATTCAAATTAATTGATTGCCCTGAATTAAATTATTCATGCGTTGATCAAGACAATCATGGAAGGTCTAAACCTCGTGGAGAAATATTATTAAGAGGTGGAAAAGTATTCAAAGGTTATTTCAAGGATAAAAAAGCAACCAGGAAAGCTTTAGATAAAGATGGATGGCTACATACTGGGGATATTGGTGAAATACAGGAAAGTGGTGCAGTAAAGATTATTGATCGTAGAAATAACATCTTTAAATTACCTATAGGTGAATATGTAATTCCTGAAAAGATTGAAAATACCTATTCTATAAATAATACTATCTTTGAAATATTCATTTACGGAGCTAGTGATAAAAACTTCCTAGTTGCTATTATAGTTCCAGATTTTGCTTATTTCTAAAATGCCTTAAACTTAGATAAAAATATCACTTAGGATAGTAAAGAATATGCTGATTTGGTAAAAAATAATCCTATGTTTAAAAAACTTATTTCTGAGGGCCTTTAAGAAAGTGATAAAGAACTTCTTCCTTATGAGAGGATATAAAATTATAAATTAGAACCATAAACTTTCTTTAGTCTCAACTTATTAACAACAACAGGAAAATTATAGAGAAATAACTGTGCTTAGTATTACAAAGAATAAATTGAGGATATGTACAAGATCCATGAGACTTTTTGAGTTTAATTAAGAAAAAACAACCAAAAAGAATAAGATTTAAATATATTTGCTAAAAATTTAAAAAATAATAAATATTTGAACACTTTTAATTATAATAAGAAAATTAATTAACATATTATTATTAAGCTACTTTATTTTTAAGTATTATATTATCTATGTATTTTATTAATGTTTCTGACTTTACTTTTAAATAATAAATAACTAATCAAATACTCTATCTGTCTCATAATAAATACATCCATTAGCATTAATTAATATATTCTTCTTCTTAAAATTAATTATAGCCAATAAATCTCACATCAAATAGCTACCATACAAGGCATTAAAATTAAATCTTAATAAAATAATTTGGAATTTTTAATATAATTAAAATATGAAAGTGAATTCATTAATACTTGAAATTATAGAGTGAAATATTTTTAATAATTAGGGATAGATAGAATATATGGTATCATATAATATTTGGTTTGACAGTCTAAAAAAATATACAGTATAGGTAAAAACACTTTTTATTTAAAAAAATTTTTTAATTATTCGGTCACATTTAATTTTCTAAAATATCATTTATAAGGTATTCTGTATAATTTACTTTTTAAAAATATCATTTATATGGTTTTTTCTGAAAAAGTATCATACAGTCTGTCCTTAATAATAATATAAAGTAGCATTTTTTAGAGTTTATATTTATTTTTATGATTTATATAGTCATAGTAGTAGTAATTAAATTATTCAATTATCATTTAATCAAGTATTTTGTAGGTAAGAAGAGTTTATTTATTAATAATCCTATCTTATTTTAAATATATAAATCTCATCACAGAGATAATAATTATTAATTTAGTAGTAATCATATTTTAAAAAATCATCAGGAAAAGTTCGTAATTACTGATGACGTAAAGAATTAAATTATTATTGTTCTAATAATAGATAAAACTGGCAGTTTAATATAATAATAACTCTAATTTATGGTAAAAATTAACATTCAATAATTCAATTAGATTTTGAATTTATAAGCTTAAAAAATACCAGAATTAAATTTTAATCTAAATAACTCGATAGATTAATTATCTTTAACTATCTTTCTTATTACTCTTCTTTTAAGTGAGCCTTTTTTTAATAATTAATGATCAAGCATCCAAGAATATATAGGAGAAAGGATTTATTTATTTACTCTAAAGAAAATATAGAAAAATTATCATGCACTAACTTTCATCTCTTTCATCTAAGAAAGAATATGAAGGCTAGAGAGTTTGTCAGCTATTACTATAGTTTTAGACTCAGAATTAAAACCTGGTTAGATAGCAGTTGAAATCGAAAATTGATGATGAAGACACACTGTTTAGCGACTCATAAGATCATGAATGAAAGCACCTTTTTCAGAAGTATAAATAATTGATCTATTACCATATTTATTAAGTGAAGTAACGATATTAGTATTTGGAAGATTATAGATCATTATTTATTATAGGGATTTTTTACTCTTGTTATAGCAAACTAATTACATCTCTCCTCTTTGATTTCCTAAAAAGAATGAATCTTTATTGAAGGGAATGATGTAAGAGAGATGTTCAAGAGTGTATTTGCATAAGCAATGAACTTATTTATTGTATAGAATAATTAACTCCCTCTCAGTTCTGCATACAGTTAGCTCAGAATTTACCTTTGCTAAATGAGTCACTGGATTTTTGAAATTGAATTAACTAGTTTCAATGAAATATTATTCATCTTTTGAAAACTTATTGATTTATTATTAATTCTTAGAAGTATATTCATTAATACAGGTAGAGTATTCTTCATTAATTCTACTTACCCATTTATTATTTTCGTTAGTCTTTTTAGTGATAATTTCTTAAGAATTTTCATTATTAAATAAGAAGAATTTCAGTTAACCACACTTATAACTAATTGCAAACTCCATATCAGAGATTTTCTACATGAATTGAATAGCTTCGTGAAACTTAATATTCTCTTTGATTTCTACCTATACTTCTTGATTGCATGTGGAATCATTGGAATTATTAGATAAATTTGAGTGAGAAGAGATTTTTATTTATACTAGCTTTAAGTATTATGAGAATTACGATTAAAGAAAGAAAAATCCATTATCAAATGGTCCATGAATTTTATCTAGAGTGTGGTCAAAGATCTTAAGGCAATTAATTTTGCCTAATGTACTTGTCTAGAATATATGCAATTATCCTTAATCATCTCCACATATTATCATGTTATCTGAGATGTAGGAAATACATGAAATACTGTCAGTCATGCTTTTCCTTGCTGAGAATTAATAGCACAATTCATCTAACTCTTAGTTAAATCGTTTTGCGTTTGTTTCAAATGTTAGTTTCTTCATCATAATTTACTATTTATTTATTAATATTTTTGTATTATTTATTTCTGCTATTTTATTATTAATTTTCATTCGTGGCTCTAATTTATTAATTTTTAAAATCCAAATAGAATAAAGTTACTGTTTTAATTTTGAATTTATGTCACTATTTTTCTCTACACATAATATTTTTATAAACTGTTCCATTGAATATTAATATATATAAAAATGAAAATTAGAATATTTATAAAATGAATTAAGATTTACAAATGTACAGAATACTTGTAAAAAGGTTATTTTAAACTAGGATTATTTGAAAATTAAAATTTACTAAATATTTAAAATTATGGTTAATTAGATTGATAAATTCAATCTTAATTAATTGAAGAAAAGTAATACCATAAAGTCTCTAATATTAGGCTCAAATATAAGGAGTCTCAAATATTATTTTTAAAGATAATATTATTTAAAAAAATCTTCAAAAATTTTTAAACTTATCATTTAAATATCTTAAAATTTATGTTGATATATTATTTAAAACTATTATATTATTGTTTATCATGATTTTTTCTATCCATCCATCCAAACATCATTTATTATGAAACTCTCAAGTAAATGTTTTTTTAGAGTGGGAGGTGTTTATCTTTGCAAAATACTACATATTTTAAAATTTACCATTTATTTAATTGAATTTAAAGCATTTATTAGAAATAATTAACGAAGTATACAAGCACCAACAAAAACCTAATAGGAATTATTAAATTTTTACAAAATAAAATTACTAATAGCTTATTTCGAATATTTTTATTTAGGAAATAATCTTAAAATAATTTGATAAAAAATGATAAGTAAAAAATTTTTGGTGAATCACATTCAAGATATTTGAGACATCTAAGGATAAAATAGATCTAACTGATAATTATCAAAAGACAATACACATTCTATTTTCAAATCTATGTATTTTTAATAAGGTATTAAATCTATTTAGCCTTCGATATTATCTACTATTCAATTAAATTATCTACATAATTATCCAATTAAATCATATCCTTAACTGCATTCTGAACACTAGTAAAAACTTTTGCATTTAGAACATCCTAGTTTGCATTCTTCGCATTTATTAGTTAATTCATCTGCAAAATATCCCATTGGGCACTAACTCAAGCATTATCCATTAAATAAGTATGTTAAATATTAGCATTTAATACACTCATTTTTTGAAGGCCCAGTACATTTAGAGCAAGAAAAATCACATTCTTCACACATTTAAGTTTATTGATTGGCATAATAAGATTTAGGGCATTATTTTCTGCATGTCTAAATTTAATAAATTTAAGGTATTAATATAACTATAAAAAGGAATAGTAAAAGTTAAATTTACATGGTCTGGTGGGTTAACAAAATAATTTTAGGGGCAAACAGGCACTATTTAACTTTCATAAATAAAACCATTTGAAACTTAGATAGAACAGTCTTCGCCCATATATCCTTTTAAGCAATGACAAATGCTATTAATACAAATTCCATTAGAACTACAGAAATTCTTACATTATCTATTCTAGCAAAATATATTATAATCAGTGGGACATTAAATAGATCCTTCCATCAACTAATTGCTAATAAAAAGGAATTAATCTTAATCCTCAAGAGTGCAAGTTATTTCTATATTTTAACTCGATATTATAATTTTAATTGCATCAAATGAATCAGAACATTAATATCTATAGCAGACTTCATTAAATTATTTTTATTACTTTTATTTATCTCTATACAAATTAGAAATAAAACACTTACTATTATACGAAAAAGATTCATGTTGATCTATCGAAATATTTAAATTCTCTTTACTATTCGCATTATCTTAGCAGTTACCATTTTTTTTAGGTAAATTCAAATTGCAACCATCTGAAAATTTAGAAATACTTTTTATCCCTTTACTATTACCATTAAAATCACATCCAGATGAATAATTATCAAAAAATTCTATAAATTTTATCTCTGAAAAACAAAGGTTAAAGAAAAATTCACAGCCTTTATTTTTTCCCCATGAAATTTGAGATGCCATATTTTCATTTACTTCATCCCAAAATCCTGTATCTTTTAATAGCGCTACAGTAAATATTGATAAAGCAGAGTTACTTTTATCTTGAACTAATTAGTTTTCTTCAAATAAAAGCGCAGTCTCCCAATGACTTTAAGAATTGAATCCTTCTAACTATTTAAAAAAATTTTATTTTAAAATTTAAATAGATAAATATTAAATCTTTACTTAATTTTCTAGTTACATACCTATTATCCTTGAGCAGCTATAGTATTTTCTGGCAGTTTTAGCCACATTAGGAGTAATTAAAACTGGTTATATTTAATCTCCCCTCATTTGATATATGACTACTTCATGTCCATATATCTCTTTGTTCTCATTCCTCCAAAACTTAAATTATTATTTAGAGAATCCCAAAATATGAATGAACTAATGTATTAATAATTTAGTCATTTCTTAGAAGTCAAAATCAGAATTTAATTTTAAAATATCATTATTTAACACTAAAATCCCAAAATTTGGTCTCAAATTATTTTAAGAATAGGAGCAAGCTTACGAAACTATTAAATCTTGAATAGAAGTATTATTCCGTACATTATAATATATATGAAGATCTGAGTTAGGAATACCATTAGTTTTGTCATAGTTAGGCACACTCATATCTAAGCAGTCATTATGATAAGATTAATTTAATTTTCGGAATATATTGTTTCCTTAATTGGGTTATATTTTTAAGAACTTAGAAAAATATAATTCAACTACGTTAACTAGTTATTGAAATTTAAATTTAAATTCAAGAGGTTGTGTTTCATCACTCATAAAAGAAGTATAATTATGAGTTATTCTTATAGGCATTAGTTATTATTCGGATTACAATAATCTCAGATTTTTGTTTTCACTTACATGTTTAGCCAGGTTGTCAGTTTCATTTTACTAATAACTATTAAAAGTTTAATTGGTAAGTGAATGCTCATATTTTTCTATTCCAATAGCAGGTAAGAATAGAGAAAAAAAGTAAAGAAATAAGTAGAATAACTTCTTGATATTACAAATCATTCTTTTAAATTATGTAAATTGTTTTTTCTTGCAATTAAGAATTTATTATTTAAAATTTGTTTATAAAATAAATGGGAATTATAATAATAAGAATGGATCTTAAAAACAATATATAATGATATCTGTTCTTTTATTATAATTAAATATATGGTAGGTGTCCTTTCACTAGAAGAATATCTCTTAGTTAATATTATCTTATAAAACTACTAACTATTACCATTGTTTATATAAATCCTTTAGATATTCCTATGGTATTTAAAATAGTATAACTATGATCTTCAAGATGATATCTTCCACATTTTTTGTATGAGAATAAATAATTTTATGATTTTTAAAGTTTTTAATAAATCTTTATATTCTTCTACCATCAACACATTTTTAGTGCTCTGTTTTATTTAGTAGATTTATAATTTTTGAGTTTTAAATAAAGGAATTATTAAAATAAATACTTTTTTGAGTTGTATAATGAATTATGCTTAAAATATAAAATAAATAGATATTTATAGTTGATTTCTTGAGCAATCTTAATGATGGAAGAAATAAATCCTTTTGAAAAAGCAATTTAATTTTTTGAGTAAAAATAGAGGATTGGATAATAAATAAATAATATATGATAAATAAGAAAGATAAATTAAGTGGGTTATTTATTTCTTATCGCAAAAATAAATATCTATTTGTTTTCCTTTTCCTCTTAAAGTTATCTTAAAGTTAGTTTAAAATTTATAAATTCCATTAGAATTTAATTTAATGTTATAAAATGGTTATATATTGAATTGTTTTTAATTAATCTTCGTCCTACTAAATCTATTTAAAGATATCAAAAGTTTAGCATACTTGCTAAACTTTTGATATACATAATTTTATATTTCTTCATCTTCATAGATTATTTAATTATAATCAACTTTAAATCCAAAAATATCTATTTAAATTGATAGAATTGTTTTTTTGGTTTATTTATTATTTATTATTATTAAATTATTATTATATTGAAATTATTGCTTCTTATAATTATTCTAATAATTACAATATTTTAAAATACAAAGAGATTGTAAGGCTCTCATTAATTAAGGAATGTTTTCTATTTCGATTTAGTAGACATATTTTAGTTATTCTTACTGTAAGAGAGAATAACTATTCTGAAATATCTCTTTTAATTTGTGGTGTTAAATAGTGTTGTATGTTTCAATAATTAATTTGCACTTATCTGCTTATCTACTACTACTATATAAGAATGTCGTATTTCTAAAGGTAAATATTTTATTATTTCATTCTACTTCAATTAATTATTTATTAGGTATTTTAAAAATAATTTTATCAAAGTTTTGAAAATTCCCTTAGTATTTTAAAATAAATGACTAAAATAATTTATTTAATTTGAAAAAAACTATTTTTAAAATTTGGGTATTCAAATAATTACAATTATATGAAAAACAGCTTAGGAAGTAAGTAATTAAGTAAGAGAAGCCAATCAATTTTAAATATTTTATTTATAAATAATATTCATAAAAATGTGACTGTCAGTCAATTGATATTAATTTTTAAAAGAATAATAATATAGATTAACTAAATTAGTTTCAACTAAATATGTAATTGCGTTAGAGCTATTTATGATGTCAATTTAATTTTAAAGATTGATTTAATAGGCAGACCTATCAGAAATAGTATAAAAAATAAATTAACAGAGATAAAATTAAACTAATTTACAAGCATTTAAACAAATTTCTAAATTAATAAAAATGTTACAAAGTTAACTTGAGGTAATTTTATTTAACATTTTTAGATTTTATACTCAAAATATTGCTTTATTTTAAATTTTGATAGATCAGCTTAAATAAATTGGTAGATTCTTTTGATTATTAACTTAAGATAATCTTTTAAGAAAAATTAAATGAAAGAAAAGAAACATATTTACTCAAGAATTATTCATTTTTAATTACAATTTTTTCAATGAAATTAATTGCTCATATTTTATCTCTGACTAACTTATTGTCTATTTCAAAAATCTTAAATGGTATAAATTTCAATCTATCTATCTATCTATTTATCTATATTTTAATGAATTGTAAACAAGATATGATTAGATACTCTTAAATTCTTATCAGCTCCTTATTTAACTTCTTTAAATTAAGTTGTAGTCCAAATGAATAATAAAAATAATAATTAAATTAACAATAAAGATAGAAAATTCTTAAAATGAATTAGATTAAAATAGGCATTATTGCAATTTGCACAATCTCATTGCTTTTCACAGGTATTTATGGATATCGTCGTGAATCACCCTACTTAAAGAAGCATCAATATACCTAAGACTATCACTATGTCTAAAACCAAACAAACAATACATCTTAAACAAGATGCAATCCTGTAAATCTCACAGATTATAATGGGATAACTCTTTCAGGCTATTTGAATGTTGCTGAGAACTCATCATCTGCTCTTGGTTTTATTTTCTATGGAGCCAAAGGACGTGATTCTTCTGAAATTGCTCATATTCCTACAATTATCTGGCTTTCTGGTGGTCCTGGAGTTACTTCTCAATCAGCTAATTTAGTTTAAAATGGTCCATTATTTGTTAAAATGAATGATGATGGAGAAACATTCACTTTTACTGAAAATCCTGAATCATGGACTAATGAATATAATGTTTTATTCATGGATTAGCCAATCAGCACAGGCATTTCCTTTGCTGCTGATGAATCAGAAATCCCTAAAACTTCTGAAGAAGTTGCTGAACATTTATATTATGCTTTAACTGAGCTTTATAAGAATGCTAATGGATGTTTCAATCTCTATGGACTTCAACCTGAAATTACCCCATTATTTATTTATGGTGATTCTTATTCTGGTAAGTTCGTCCCTGCAATTGGTGAAAAAATTATGAAGGAGGGAAATAAATTAAATTTAATTGGTATTGGTATGCTTAACGGTTTTACTGCTACTTTTAAAACTATAGAAGCCGTTAATGATTTCTCTTTTGATCAATAATTTATCTCTATTGACAATTACTATGACAATAAATTAATTATTGAAGAACTTAAATAAGCTATGGAAGAAGAAGATTGGATGAAGGCTAAATTGCTTGAAGAAAAGGTCTTAAATGCAACAAATCCTAACAATATATACATCTATAATATAGATGTTGGTTCTCTTAATGATCTTACACCTAAAAATACTACTGATGATTCTGGCAATAAGGGTATGGATTACTACCACCTTTTCAATTCTACCTATGGTAGATAGCTTTTCAATCTTACTTTACATGAGGAATTCTAGGCTCTTTCTTCCAAAGTTTTTGAAGTGCTTATCTATGACTATATGAAAGACAATATTGTTGAAAAAGTTGAATATCTACTTGAATAGAATGTTTTTGTTCATGTTGCAAGTGGAAACTTAGACTTAGTAGTTCCTCATTATGCCTAATAGAGATGGATTGCTGAATTAAAGTGGAAGGATATTGAAGGATATAAAAAAGAACCTGTCAAAATTCTCAGAGAAGGAAAATAAATAATTGGATCTAGTCAATCATTTTAAAACTTAGTTTACAACATAGTTTTTGATGCAGGTCATGGTATTCCATTTGACTAACCTGAAAGAATGAACATTGTTCTTAAATAAGCTATTATGTAAGCTTTAATAAGAAGTGAATATATCCAAGTTTGAATCATTTGTTTGTTCACTTGCTTATTTTATTTGTATTTTCCAAACTAGCAAATTGTGTTTTTTTGTTGTTGATCAAATAAAAAATTTAATTTTTAAGCAAATCTAATCAAATAAATTTTATTTAAAGAAGAAATAAATTTAAACTAAACATTTATCAACCTACCTATCTTTCTAAACTTTTTTATAATTAAAAATAATTTTATTTCTCTTTTAATAGATAGATAAATAAATAAATTAGAAGATTTTAAATTTATAAATTACTTCAATCTAAACATCTAAAATTTAAACTTATTTCTTTTTAATTGGTTTAGATTTTTTATTATTTAAATGCTCACTTAAAATAATAAAAATCAACATTCATTTTTCAATCATTTTATTACTTAAATTTTCTATAATTTTTATAAATTGAATTTTAAAAATATCTTTTAATTTTCTATATTGTCCTACTTGTTTTGAATGGGAAATACCTACATTATTCAAAGATTAAGAATATAGGAATTATCTAAGATAGTTTTAAATTACTTTCTTATCATCAGTTAATTAATCTTCCATAAGTAAAGCAAAATTATTCAATTACTCAATATAATCTGGTTAATATCCAAAATAGAGTTGAGTGCTTCTCTTACTTTTTAGAATTTAGTAAATATTCCTAACATTCCTTATTAATCCATAATCTTCTACTAGTCACATTATTCTAAGACTCAGAGAATCTAGTTATTATTTACTTTTGAGTAAAGATTCTTTCATTAGTTTTCAAAATATTATAGGTTTAATAAAATGAAACAAATTCCATTTACTTGAATCTCTATTCAAGAATCTATTAAGCGAAAGAAAATATACAAATAAATCTATAATCTAAGTTATTATGGAATAAATTTTGTTTGATTTTATTAGAAATAGAATGAATATATTAGTTTAATTTCCTATTATATTATTTTTTAGGTTATAAAAATAGTAGATAGGAAGATAGATAGAGAGATAGATACCCTTTATTTTATTACATTTTAGCAGAACTATTATTAGCCATCCAAAATTTTTGTCTTTTTTAATGATTAGATTTTAAGAATAGTGATAAAAATGACTCTTTAAATCAAAAAAACAAACAAACAACTAAACTCTTTTTTAATTTAGGTTAATTATCTTTTGTAATTTTAATTTATTGTAAACTAATCCTACTTTTAAAAGTATACAATTTAAAAATAAATAAACTATTGAAAAACATGCTTCCGCATCTAGGATTTGCATGGTGAGTGTTCACATATTTTTATGGGAAATTTATTTTTTGATTGGTTAATTTGGAGAATCACTAATCATATTTGTATTTTTATTAATATATAATATAAAAAAACGATGAAAATATTATAAATATATTTTAGAGTTTTCATCAATTAGATGATTAGGATAAACAGGCAGAGCCATTAAATCTGTAACCAGATGAACAGTTTGCGCTGAAGATGACACTAAATTTGTAACCATCTTTAAATCCATTTTGTTAAAGTTAGAAGTAAAGAGGCTTATTCTCATAAATACTGTAACTATAGTCAATTATTGATTATTATCTTGCTGACTTACAATAGTTTGAACTTCTTGGGAAAATATTAAGATTGCAAGTAGAATCGGTTACATAAAAACTCCATGAATCAGCTTAAGATTAACCTATCAAAACAATTCTAACCGTAGCTGATTAGACATTTGCATATGAAGAAAGTTAAGCAGCAAATGATTACGATGTGAGGGTATTATTACTCCAAGCTTAGGGTATTATGAAATTTTCAGATGTTTAAGTAAAGGTATATAAGGGAACGAAACTGTAGTAAAATTCAAAACCTTCGGTATATCTTGTAATTGACAAGGCTTCTTAGATTCTGGTAGGTTAGGAAACATAATAGTTTCCAAATGTTAATGAATTTTCATTATAATAGTCTCCAGAATATTTAAAAGGATAACTATTAGTGCTTTCGTAAATAGTTGCAGTGTCTCCAGATGTTCTTCCTACAAATGAGAAATAAAATACACCTACTCCAAGGAAATTATTTTTGGTATAATCAAATTCCAAGTATCTGTTTGACTTAAAAAAAGTGGGTTGATAACCTTAAGCAGGGAAGCTAACAGGTAGAGCAGTAAATCTATAATTTACTCCTTCTACGTAGAGATTGGATACTACTGTCATGTAGCGGAAGAAACTCAAACCTTCAGAGACTTCGAAGAATAAATTGCAAACATTAACATTAATGCAAGATGCATCTCTCTCACTATAGGCAGGCAATTAAGCTGTTTAAGATAAGTTAACAGTGATCTTTTCATTAATATTAACTCCCTTTAATTAAAGATATATTTAAAGTGGAGGAGCAATTCCAAATCTAGTTTTAAAATCTTCGATTTCTATGCGGAAGTATTGGGGAGTGTAGGTAACTCCATTAGGAAGATTAGAAGGGATGAGTGTTTAGAACTAATCAGAAACAGAGAGAAGAGCTTTTTAAACTACTACGGGAGTTATTTCTAAGGCGTTGTTGAAGGCTTTGCTTTATACGTAAAAGACAACCTAGCATTCTTTAAATATATCAAAAGCAAAATTTGATTATGTGTAAGATTTTTAAGTAGCGTAATCATTGCAGTTTTAAGATTCAATAAAAATTTCAGAAATCTAATTAGCCAATGGAGAGCTTAACTTGAAGATACCATTGATAGTAGTTAATGATATTCTAAAGTACATCTTTGCATGCTTTTGGTAATTCAAAATTAATTTTTGATTAACTTCAACTTCTTAAAGAGGTTAGAAGAAAATGGAGACATTTCCAACCTATCCTGTATCTCCTTTAGGATAAACTGAAAGATAAAACTAAGTACCTTTGAACTTAGCTGCAAAACTTACAAGAGGTGATTTTTCTAGTAAACAGTATATGTACCCCGAACTTGGGAAGTTTTAAAAACTGCATGTACTTAAGTTTCCCAAAACTTCAGATGGCAATAATTAATTTAAATGGGTGTAGACAGTAGCAACATAGTAATCAGAAGGTGATGAGAAATATAAATCTTAAGTTTAACCAGCTGTAAACTACAATGTTCTTTCTTCACCTATATATGTAGCACCTTTAGTGCTTAGTAGCAGCAAAGAACTTATTAAAAGTACTACCTTGAATGAAAATTAAATGTTTTTAATCATCTTATTTTCTCTTTAAATTGTTTAATTTAATTAATTTATATGGTTGGACGTTTGTTTCCACTTATTCTAAATAGAGGTAGTCGAAAGATAAATGATTGAATTCCTATAGCTTTATTTTGTGAGAAATAATAATTTCAATTATTTTATTGAACTATTATACTCAATGTAAAATACTTTTAACCAACTTAATATTCCTATCAAATAATGGAAATTAATTAAGACACTTTCAAATTTTTTGAAGTGTCTGAACAACAAATACCACAAATAATTTGATTAGATAATTGTATTGATGTAACTAAGAGTGTTTACTGTACCGTACCATCTAAACCAGAGAATAAATTGATAGTTAAAATTATGGGAGGTGGGTAGGGTGGGGGTGTGGGGTAATGATCTGGGACAAGACAATGGTAGGTAGTAGCTATCTGGGATAAATTTTTTATGTATTATTTATTTGTATAGGTTTTCAAAGTTGTCCAAGATAGCTACTACCTACAATTGTCATGTCCCAGATCGTTACCCCCCAAAATAATAATGATTTAAATAATAATTTGGCTTTTCTTTGTTTTCCTTTACTAAAAGAATCAAATTTCAATGAGATAAATTTAAATAATTATAAATATAAAAGTCTGATCTTTTATTTTAGTAAAATTTTACAATTAAGTAAGATTTTTTACCCTTAGGACATTTATGATTAGTATTTTTGAAAGAATTATTTGAGTATAAACTATAGCCATATAAATCAAAAATTTATATTCATTCTTTTAAAATAAAAAGAAAAAGTTCAAATTAGATCGAATTGTAAAAGGGAAACTTAGATTAAGATATTTATTTATATAAGGAAAATACACAATTATAGTTTTAAGGAAGTTGGGGATAGTAGCTTAAAATTTTAACCTTAACAAAATTAGCAATAAGAAAATTAATATTTATATAAAATTCATTTTTTAAAATAAAAAATTAGAAGATGTAAAGAAGAATAAATTTAATTTCTCACTTTTCTTTTTAATTTTCTTTTAAAAAATATCTATTTGCTCCAAAGTAGTTCAAAATTATTAGCATTTTCATTTTGTTGTATAAGCTTGAATGAAAATTATATTAAAAAGAAATATTTCTAAGTGCTCTATCAAAATTATAAAAAATTATGATCGATTTTGTTATATTAAGTAAAATAATCCTAATAATAAATAATTTAATAAGTTTCTATCAATCTTCTACAAAATTATAAAAAGTTATGATTCATTTTGTTGAATAGATTTGAATGAAATAAATCTTATTAGTATAAATCTCTATGAGTTTCAATCTAATCTTTAATCAAAGTGATCAAACATTCTGCTTGTTGTATAGAATAGAATGAAAATAATCATAAAAATAAATATCTCTATGAGTTTCTATCAATCTTCAATCTATGTGATCAAAAATTCATTTTGTTGTAAAGAATTGAATTGTTGTTGTATATGAAAATAATCATAAAAATAAATATCTCTCTCTATGAGCTTAAATCTAATCTTCAATCTAAGTAATAGGAATTTATAATTAATATATTGTTGAATTGATTTGAATGAAAATAATCTTAAGATAAATATCTCTATGAGTTTCAATCAATCAATCAATCAATCTCTTCAATCAAAGTGATAGAAAATTATAATTCATTTTGTTGTTTAGATTAGAATGAAAATAATCTTAAGAATAAATATCTATATGGGTTTGAATCCATCTTTAATCATAGTGATAAAAATTTATATTTAATTAGTTTTTTTTGTATAAAGTAAAATGAAAAAAATCTATAAAATAACAAATAGAAGTAAATAATAATTAATTCCTACTATCTTAAGTAAATATCGATTTATTTTAATTTAATATAAAGTTTTCTTTAATTTTCACAAAATGTATCTAATTCAAATAAATTAATCTGAATTTCTTACAATTATACTAGATTATCTTTTGTTTAATCTACCAGTGTATTCATCAGTTTCAGGGATGTTTTTGATTATATTCTTGAGAGCTCTTTCCTATACTTCTTCAAAAACTTCTCTAGAGGAGGCGGCATAATCAAGTTCGGTAATGGTGCCATCATGCAAACTATAAACCCAAGCATTTATTGTAACTTATTATCCTCTAGCCCAAGCGTTTTATAAGATGGTGGAGTTACCTAAGTTATACATCTATTAAGCGATATTGATTTCACAGAGCTTATCGACTTTTTTGTTCATATCTCTCATCTTATCCAAGTCAGTTTTATATCTAAGATATAAATCTCTTATGTGAAGAAGCCAATTATTGATTAGACCTAATTTGGGATTTTCGATTGCTGCTCTTACACCACCACATTGGTAGTGACCACAGATGATGATGTGTTTTACTTTAAGAACATCAACTGCATATTAAACTACGGAGAGGCAATTTAAATCAGTATGAACGATTTAATTGGCAACATTACGATGGACGAAGACTTAACCAGGGCCTAATCCAGTTAATGTTTCAGCAGGGACTCTAGAATCAGAGCAACCAATCCATAAATATTCTGGATTTTAGCATTCTGATAATCTGTCAAAGAAGCCAGGATCTTCTTATTAAATTTTGGAAGCCCATTCTTTATTATATTAAAGCAATTCATCTATGCCATGTGTTAAGTTATCATTAGAATGAATATCATGAGGGACATGATGTAATGAATCAACTGTTTCCACTTATTTAGTGTCCATCTTTATACTTGTTAATAGAAGCTATAGTAGATTTTGGTGAGATAAAACAACGAATATTTTAACTAATTAAATTTTAGGATTTTTTTACTAATTAATTATTTCTGATTTTTATAAGGCGTGCTTAGATTTTTAAAGATAAACACTGTAATACTTATCTGATAACAAATTGTTCTCGTTCCTTTTAGATTTTTTGATTACAGCATCAATTATTGATTCAAGTTAATACTGTGTGAATTTAAAAGGAATGGAGTAAAAAGATTGAAAATATTATAGGGAGATGAGTAGATGGAAGGGACAGGTTGACTAATAATGCATAAAAAAGTCTCAATATTTTAAAAATATATAAGATTTTTTTATTTATTTATTGTTTCTTTTATAAAAAACAGTAAGTAATATCAAAGCAAAATAAGCTTACTTGGTAAGGATTTATTAATACTATTTACACATATTACTTCTCAGATAGTAAGATGATAAAATGTTTCTTTACCACACATTCTAGAGAAAATTTAATGTAAATGTTTATTGAGGAGAATTGATTTGAAATTAGTGATGAAGAAATAGAAGATCTATCTAAAGAAGGTAGTTACAAGTGGTGATGTTAAATATTAATAGGTTACATATGCAAATATAACTTAGGTTAAGGGAAAAATCTTAATTAATATAAATTGAAAATAATACTATCAAACTAATTTAGAAAAGAAAGATTCACCAAACTTTACATTCATTATATTTAAGACAACTATAGAAAAAGAGGGAGTTTATTGTGCTTGATTTAATAAATGTAAATATTTTTAAATTTAAAAGAAAATAAAGGAAAGTTCCAAAATAGATTTTATCTTACTTTAAAAATATAAAAAATGAACAAATTTTGATTGTTTTTTAACAACTTTTAAAAATATATCTTATTTGAAATTAATATTATTTATTATTAATTTCAAATAAGAAAGAAAGATAGAAAGAAAGAAGTAGATAGGTAGATAGATAGATAGATTCAGATATAGATAGATATAGACAATAGTTTTTGATGAGAAATTTTTGTTAGATTTTATCTCTAAATTACTTGATAGATTGATAGAGTGATAGATACAATTGATTTATAATCAAAAATAATAATTTAATACTTTGGTTATGTAAATATGAATGCAATTCAAGTTGGATGATTTTATTATAAAGGAATAATGTCAATAAATTACTTTACATTATAATTTTAAGATATAATAATATTAATAAATGTCTTCGCGTTTGGTGTGTGTGAGTGCCAATCGGAATTTTATAAAAATAATTTATAGGTTTTTAATTTTATTAGAAGCTTTTCCACTTCAGATTTTGTTAATAAAAATTATGGTGTATGTGTGTGTGTCGATGGGTGCTTAATAATTGAAAGTTGCTCAAATAGTAGTTAATTTTAAGTTATTATAAATGGTTAGCACAAAATTATTGTGCTAGATAGAGGTTTGTTATTTATTGGTTTATATTTATCCTGCCACTAAGAAATTAATTTGTTTATTAAAATCATGCAGTAATATTAGTTTTAGAATCAGTAATGTTATCAAGAGACTCAGGATTCTTAGAACTCAAGCTCTAATTACTGGAAGCAGGCTTTTTAGCTTAATCAGAGATTTGGAAGAGTAATTTGGCAATGACTCTGTCATGAACTTCTTCGAAGACTTATTTAGAGTTAGCTGCATAGTCGATTTCCTTAACACGACCATCCTTAAGACCATAAATCCATCCATGGATTGTAATTTCTTGGCCTCTTTCCCAAGCATTTTATAGAACAGTAGAGTTACCAATGTTATAGACCTACTAAACAAGATTGAGTTCTACAAGCTTGTCCAACATCAATTCAGGGTCTTAGAGTTCATGGAGTTATTTTTTATATCTGATATAAATATCACGGATGTGAAGAATCCAATTATTAATTAATCCTAAATTAGGATTATCTATAGCAGCAGCAACACCACCACATTAGTAGTGACCACAGACGATAATGTGCTTAACTTTTAGAACATCAACTGCGTATTAAATAACTGACAAGCAATTTAAATCAGTGTGAACAACTTAATTTGCAACATTTCTGTGAACAAAAACTTAACCAGGACCTAAACCGACGAGTTTTTCGACGGGGACACGACTGTCAGAACAGCCGATCCATAAATAATCAGGAGATTGATTTTTGGCAAGTTCAGTGAAGAAAGAAGGATTTTTTTATTATATTTCATTAGCCCATCTTTTGTTATATTAAAGGAGCTTATCAATACTGTTGTCTTCTTCATCTTCTAAATCCTAAAATGCGGATGTTTGCTTAACGGTGTGGAGACAGCAGCCAACGCATTCATTCTTTTTATCAGATTCTTAATGATTATGGCTCATTTCTTATTTGCTATGGAAATATCTATCTTTTTACTTACTAATTTATTAGCTAGCTCTTTTCTATTGAATTTAATTTTCTTTAATTCTTAATTCTTTTTATGTTTAATTAATTATTTTTTGTTAGACTTTAAGTGGTTGCTTTTATTTAATCTTTTAGGAGTTTTTGTGTGATTCATTCATTATAATGTACTCACTCACTCACTTAAATATTTTTTTAATATGTGAAATGATAGAATTTAAAAGGTAAAATCAAAGATATTTCATATCAACCTTTAATTTTTTCAAAGCGATTATAGCTTTTCATCTACTAAAGTTTTCATTAATTTAACCTAATTTTTGAAATTTTTCAATTTTTATCTTCTTTGCATTTTTCTTTTCTTTTTCTCCTAACAATCCTTACGAGATATTGGAAATCAACAAAATTAATATGTATGAAATTTATTAATTTCTACCTTAAGCACTTTGATTGAATGTCATAGACAGGGAATTCGAACTATATTAAAGTTATATTATTGAAAATATTACGTTTTATCTGCTACAAAAACGTTGTCTATTTTTAAATAAAATACCAAATATAAATATTTCTCTTCAATTCTTCGATGAAACCTGGTTTACATGGATTTTATCAATACCTGAGAAAATAGAGGTAAAAAAATGAAGAAATTACACTTACCTCTGTAACCCTTTTCCCTTCAACTAGTTTAATTGAATTTAATTTTTAACTACTTTTGAACTAGAAACTTCTTTTTTTTTGTGTATTTCAAAATAAGAAATAAGTTCCTATTAAATATTTTCATTAAGTTATTTCAATATTTATTAGGCTCATTCTTGAAGTTATACTTAACTATCTATAAACTACCTAAAAATATACCGATTTTGTGTTATAATAACTTCAAAGCTAGAATCAACAAAGGGAAAACCTAAAATTTTATTAAACACTATTTTATCTAGAATGTAATTCATGTATAGAAAGAACTAAGATAACTTATAAAGAATAAAGAAATAAATAAATCCTCTAAAAAATAATTATATTTTCTTAATATTGATTGATTAACAGATTAGTACAATATACAATTTGTTTATTACCAAAAATATTTCTAGTAATAACTTAGTTCTAATAATGTATTTTGAATTTTATTGTTTAAGCAAGTATTTATTTTCAATTAGAGATCTTGGTTGGTCTAGATTCTAAGGTCATACTCGTAATTTCAATCAAATAAATGTGGGAAAGAAACAAATGAGATGTTCTAGTCTGACCTTATTTATAACCAAACCTGATCCCATATAAATTTAGTAGCATGCTAATTTTTCTTAAAAGGTACAGAGAGTAATATTAAATTTAATCTTCCTTATTCAGAAAATATCTGGAACTCGATTACACATTAAATCAGACCCAAAAAAAAGAATATTAAGAGGAATAATTATTTCTCAATAGAAAAATAAAGGAGAGATTTCTTATAGTGTTACAAATCTCTTTAAATTAAAGTTTTTTTTCTTGCGTCAATCAAGAAATAATTTATTTAACTTAATATTGTTTTGATTTTATTTGTCTATTTTACAATTCAACGCAATATAATATTATCCCAACGCATTAAATTTTGTCAGTCTAATAATATTGATTATCTTAATTTCATTATTCTTAACTACTACATTTTTCCAAAACCACAATTTAAGAACCCTTTAGAAGAAGAAGCTTTTTACCTTGAAATAAAAAAAATTTACTTATTTTCATCTATGCTTAAATTTTTGGATTAAATTCTTAGCCCTCATTCATTTGATATTATTTAAAGCTATAAATATTAAAGTTTTAAAAGTAGCTTATCAAACTTAATGTAGTCCGATGATTAAAATTGAAGGATGAAACTAATTTATTTAAGAAAATAACAAGAAAGAGGGGGAAAAAATAGTTAAATCAAAAGACTTTTCTATAGCAATGAATCTTATTTATATGCGATTGATCCTCTATTTTTTCATTTTAGAAAAGAAAATTATCATCAAAAAGAGATTAGAAAGTATTGATATCTAAGCAATTAAATATTTTATCTAATTCTACACACTAATTACTTATTATTCTTTTATTAAATTCTAAGTAGTTCATAATTTTCATTTGTTTTATATTATCTGGCTTATCAAAAAGAGAAGCTTTACATTTAATTAGTGCTTTTATGTATCAAGAATTCAATTAAGTAAATTAAAATTCAAGATTGTACTTTTGAAATCTTTTCAATAATGGTTTATTGATTTTTTTGAACTTTTAGAACTATAAAAAGACAATTATAAAATAAAATTGTAAGAATAGAGTTAAGTAAAAGAATTACCAATCATACAAATATAATAATAAAAGAAAAAGTAAAAAATACAAAATATTCATATCTTGTGGCTAAATAGGTAGGTTTTTCTCTCTTGATTTATTACTAAAAATAGCCAGGAATATTTTTAATCGAGCAATAAATTACTCTATAATTACAAACTTTCTAAACAAATAAATCAAAAAAGTGGGCTGGGCTCAGTATTGGTAAAAAACTAACTAAAGATATAAAAATAGGTGATATTTCCTATCCCTTAAATCCGCAATATTTTTCATTGTTTTAAAACTATTGCTAACACAGTTGATATAAATTTTTAAACATAATATGAATTAATGCCATAATTTTAAGGGTTTTTAATATTATTCAATATAAACTTATTTACATTATAAATTATATTTATTATGATTACAATTGCAGATAATTGCATTTCTAAAATTAAGCTAGTTTACCTAAAAATAGGAATATTTAGTACTTTAATTGTGATAATAAATTAGATCGGATAATCAATAAAACAATCACTTTTTGATTATCTCTATACTGCAAATGATTAATCTTTATAATAAAGTTATTTAAATTATTTGATGAATCAATTTCCTCCTTTAATGGAGAACCTAAGTCTTTAACTTTGAATTCAGTAAATTTATCAAATTTTTAAATAAATCTATAGATTATGTATGACTAATTATAAAAAAGATAACTCAAAGACTATAGTAAGGAGGTATTGTACTGATATCCCTATTTAAATCATTTTTATTTTTCAATAAAAAATATAAAAAAGCTTTAACAAGATGTAAAAAATGGTAAGAGATAAAAAAACTTGATAAATTGAAGATAAGGATAATCTTTCATAAATTTTAGATGATTAAAAGTTAATTCGAGCAGTGTTTTAATTTGTTAAATAACTTTTTTCTAACATTTGCTTTTGATTGTTTATATCACAAGATAACTAACTCTATAATTTTTACTGATTTTCTATTTAATTTAATAATTTAAAATAGTAAAAAGACTACTATTTTGCTAATTTTATTCCATTTATCTTATTAATTTAGCTATCTTATTATTATTAATAAAAAATATAAAAAAATGTATTTCTTCCATTTTAATAGGAATAATTTTATTGAAGATAAATATTTGCAACTTTAAAGTATTTTAATCATTCAATTAATTTATATCTTTATTAGTATATTTATATATTTTCTACAATTAATGAAATAACATAATATATTTTAGTTTTTTAAATATTTTTAAATTTTAGATAACTTAAAATTCAATAAAAATTAATAGTATTCATCGAAGTTTACATGATAAAATCCTTTAAATTTATAAACGGAAATTATTAATTTTTTTAAATTAAAACATTTTAGAGGTAAATAATAGTATTATCATTAAGATATTTTAAAATGTAATACAAGCAATACTGTTTAATAACATAAATTTAACAATAAAAATGCAGAAAAGTAATATTTTGCATGAGCCAATTTCAATCAATATAAGGAAAAGATTAAGTAAAGGTTAATTTTTTAGTCACTAACTTTCTCATTTTTATACAGATTCTCTTTAAAATAGATACTTTCAATAAATCTAAATTAGTCATTCCAAAACTTCCTTATCTATTAGTAAATATTTCTAAGTTAACAATTCTTGTACACCTTGAAATGCCTTTGAAAATAAGTTATAGTTCTTTAAATCCCAATTAATTATTCCTACAATTTTAAATTATGTTACTATCCTTTGTTTTAAATTAGTTGAATAAAAGAAATACATTGAATCAGACATTGTATTAGAAAGATCTAAACTTAAATCAGTTAAATTTTAACATTTTTCTAAATTTATTGAAATTGTTTTAGCAATATCGCCGAAAATTAAATTATCCCTTTTTTTGTTTAAAAATTGAACTTTAATGAAAGATATTCCAATTTACTAGATTGTTACCTCAATTCTAATTTTAACTTTTTTAGATTAACTAAAGTAGGAAATACTTCAAATAGCATTTCTATGCTCTAGCTTTCTAGTCTGTCATATCTTTATAAATAATAGATTTTAATATGACAAATAATTAAATTATTATATTTTCTACAAGAAATTGAGCTTTAGAGATTTTATTTAAGAAGCTTGATTCAATTGTTTTATTTATTTAAGCTTTTGGTTCCCAATACTATAATTATTTCTAAAATTATAATTTAATAAAATTAAAGCACAAATAAATTTAAAATGATTAAAATACCCAAAATAAATATCTAGATCTTAAATATTCGGATGATAAAAAGTATTTTCCAGGATACCTGTTGCTTCCTTTGCTCCTATACTGCACATTCTTTTTAAAAAAATAATAGTTTATCAATTTTTTGAATTAACTTTATTACCTTAAATTTATTTTGACTTTTTTCAATTTTTTACATTCTAAAATGCTCTTCCCTATTCCTGAAGTATCTTTATCTCCATAAGTGTTTCCTCTATTTTAAATTTACTATTTTAAAAAATTATCACTTGAAATGTTTGAATACTCTAAATCAAGGGTTAGTGATTCTATTTCTTTAAATTTTCCTATCAGCGCAGCAATTAAAGTGACTTCATTAATCCTTAATTAGCAATTTCTTTTTGATAATAAATACAATTATACTAGGCTTTAAACATAATACTCTAAATATTAATCTTTTTATAGCTTTTTAATATTACCTGCTTGAGAATATTAAAGTTTAAAGCATTATAGATTCATCAAATCCTCTCAATAAAAAGGGTATCATTGGAACTATTTATGAAGAGCTACAAAAAAAATATTGTTTATGATAATAAATATATGAAACATAACCCTACTTTAATTATATTTATAAGACCTTTAATTTCTTGAAATTGAAAGCTGTTTTGTGCAAGTTTTCTTTCACATCATCTGCAAGATATACATTCCTTTATTTAAAAATAGTTTTATAGTAGTGAAGATAAAAATTTATATTAAAGTTATTTACGAAATTTATAAATGTAAATTGGATACATTCTAACAAGCACTAAGCTCTGAATTTATTTTTTCTACTTCATTCAAAGAGAATTTCATATTTCTTTTGCCAGTATTTTTAATTATTGTAAAATTTTATTCTATCAAAATTAAAATTAGAAAAGCTAAATTACGATTTAGAATAACTCAAATTTTAAATGAAAGAACTGTTTTCATGTGTCACCTATTTTTTATCATTAAAATATTTAATAAATAATAAAACCTTTGTTTTTACCTCATGCTATCTGAATATTTTAGTTGAATACATTTCTATTTTACAATACATTATTTTAGATTAATCTTTTTTGTATTACTTTAAACTAATTATTACCCAAATTTTGCTGAATTTAGATTGCTGTTTAATTAACAATAAGTAAGTAAAGGATTTCTAAAATATTTTTTGGGAAATTAATAAAATTTACGTTTTTATTAATTATCAGTTGCAACGATTTATTAAGTTTGAGAGTTTCCTTTATTAGATATTAAAAAGTATTTGAGTTAATTGATGATTTAATATTTTATTTTAAAAAAGTAAAATATAATTGCTGAAAATAATTTTGATTATTTTATTTTCAAATAAATTAGATTAGAATATTTTTTAGTTAGACGTTCTTTTCTAAATTACCCATTTCTAATGTGATTTCTGCCAATTATCAAGTATCTTTCTTAATTTAAATAATTAATTATTATAATTTAATTGATTACTGTTATTTTAAATTAACAAACTAAGATTATTTTTATTTAATATAAATTTTAGAATGATCAAAAGTTTTACATGTATTTGTTTAAAATATTCTTGGACAATTTTAGTTATGAATAAAGAATACCTTATAGGTAGATTTAAAATTTTAAATAATTATATAACTTTATGAAAAAGAACTAAATATTATAAATCTAAATAGTCTTCAATAATTTGATACATGAAGCCTTATGATATGTTATATTTTTACAATAGCTAAATTGGTAATATTTTGGAAAAAGATTTTTATAATTCTATTAAAAATGCAACAAAAGAATAAAAATTAAGAAATATATCTATTTTATAACTAATGATAAATTATTTGCCTTAAACAATTTTAATCCATTAAATTTTAAGTTGGAGTTTAATAGGTAAAAATACTCATTCCTCTAATACACTATTAATACCCTTTAGTGAGTATAGAATAACAAATTTAATACTTTAATAAATAAATCCCTAAATCACTATTAAAAAAGTATTAATAAAATTATTAATCCAAAATAAATTCACAAAATTAATAAAATCAAATACTTACTTATTTTTAATTTTATTCATTCAAAAATACCTCAAAATTTGAGCACATAAATATTAAAATTTTGTTCTATTCAAATAAATAAACCTCCTGTAAATTTTCCAAAAAATATTTATTTAAAAATTACTTGTTGAGATAATTAAAATTTTACAAAAAATAATATTTTAAGCATGATAAAATTACCCAAAAAATAGGTGTTATTAAAATAAAATGGATTCCTCAAAATGAACTTTATGTAAATAATAATAGAATTTATTTATACTTCGTAACCTCTAAAAATTAAACTAAATTTTAATGACAGATAGTAAATTTTTACTTATCATTTCTGATAAAATTTAATTACTTAGAAGTAAATTTTAATTAAAAAGAGAGTTTAATTTTAATTATGTAATTAAATTTATAAAAATATAATTCATTTGAATTAAGTAATATTTTATTTTCTTAGTATTTATATTTTATATCTAATAAATAATCATAGATACTAAAATATATTCTCCAGAAGAAAAAAAAATTAAACTTTTAAGATAATTAGTAAAATTAACAAAAATGAAGTAAAAAAAAATAATAAAAATAGTGTAAATTTTGCAATATATGTGTTGGGCATAAATTAATTCAGTGTATATTCTAATAATTATTATTGCTGTCCTTGTCGTTTTATCTTATTATTTTTATTAGTAATCTTTTCTTCATTTATTGTTACTTTATTTGTGTTTACATATTTTGTAGATTTATATTACTTTTTGATGAATAAAAATATTATTTTCTAGATACAAACTATTCTTGTTATGTCAATAACTGGTAATAAGATATGATTTGTTTTCTAAATAATAAATTAATTGTGTGTACATGACTTATAAAAAAATTGAGAGGAAAAGATTAATTTTAAAAAATTCTTTTTATTTATATTTTAAACAAATAAACAATAAAACGATCAAAGATAGTACATATTTTTAAAATTATTTTAACCATTATGAATCAATTTTCTAAAACCTTTATTTATCTGCTAATTTTCTTTATAAAATAAAATAATTGTTTTTTCTTTTCTAAAGCTTTAAATTTTTGAAAAAATATTAATGTAATTTGTTTTAGTTATTCAAGTTCCTTGAAAATCTAAAGAAAATTAATTTTGAACTAGATATTATATTAAAAATAGAAAGATAAAATAAATATAAAATAATTATTTTAATTAGATAGTTATTTATGAATACCAAATAAATTAAATAAGTTTCTTTTCATTATTTTGAAATTTTATGATTTATTTATTCAATTTCCTTATTAATCTTATTCAAGATCATTCTACGCAACAACTACCTCTAATTGTTACCCATTATTTTAGTTCCCTGAAACATAAACTCCTCCCCCTTATTCCCCTTATTAGGAATTCTTGTTTTTGTATCTCTTATATAGAATAGCGCCAGCAGTAACAACAATACCACCACCACCACCAACAACAACATAAGTACCATAATTTGTAGAGTTATCATTTTAAGATATTTTATCTATATTTTAATCATTAATTTAATTAATTGACTGAATAATACAATCTTATTCATTAGGTCCTATGCACTTATTGCATTTATTAAAACATTTTTAGCATTTTCTTTCTATATTATCAGGGTAAAATCCATTCGAGCATACTTAGCAACACTAAAATGTAGTTTCATCATAGAAATAATCTTCTTTACAGGATTTGCATCTCTATACATTTGATTCATTTATATATGTTTCACAGCCATTTTAGCATTCTTAACTGATTGGTAAACATTTCATTAGGTTTTTATCAAGATAGAAATTATCTATGCAATGTTCGCATCCATGAGTGTTAGAGCAAAATTTGCAATTCTACATTGTAAAAATTTAAAGGCAGTGCTTATTCATTGATTTTATCTCATTTTAATTCTCTTTTTAATCTGTAATATCTTCACAAATATCATCTCTAATAGCACATTCTTTACAATCTTTTTCGGTAGGTCCTCTACATTTATTACAATTTTAATGACAATTTACACATATTTAGTTAACTTAATCTGGAAACTAATCAAGGAAGCAATTTTTTTCGCATACACCATAATCTCTTAAATAGTACCCAATTTTACACTTTAAACACTTATCTGTTTTGTTTCCTTAACATTTTAGACAATTGGGAGTACAAGGAGTGCACTACCCATTTAAATCATATTCTCCCTCTTTGCAATCTAATATACACTTTTTATCCTCCAACCTATATCTATCAGCACATCCAATGCATTCATCTCTATTCAAACAATTCTTACAATAAGGAATGAAATTACTACACTACCAACAATCATTTTCATGCAAAAAGAATCCATAGAAGCAATCAGCACATTGAAAAAGATCTTCTTTACAATTTTTACAATCATTTTTAATGCAACGCTTGCAATTTAACCCTACTCTTCCAAAATTTTCAGGGCAACTTTTTTAGCATCTCCCATCTATTAATATGTTAGGTAGGTAGCATTAGCAGTAGCCATTCGTTAATTCAAAATTTTCTTTACACTTCTCACATTCGCTGAAATCAGAGCAGATTTCACATTTGAAGGAGCAAAATCCTTAATTAAATGCTATTTCAGAAATTTGAAATTTCTCTCTTAACTTATCATGATTAATGAATGAGCATTTTTTCTAGATGATACAGTTTTTTGTTATTTTTTTGAACATTTTAATGATTTTATAATTACCTTAATGATTATAACATAATGTATAATTTATTTGTTGAGTTTATTTATCAACTTCTACTTCAACTGTAAAATAATCCTCTAATTTTGCTTTTAGGCATTCATCCTTAAACTTCATATAATCTTATTTTTTGAACCTCATACAACTCATGTTAAAGAATTTTAGTCTATCTTCATCTCTCTTTCTATCCAAAGTTAAAGGACATGAATTATATAAATAGTCTATATTAAATTGGCAATTTGGATCCAATTTTGCTCTAAAGAAATCTTTTAAATCCTCTATGACTAAAAACTCATTAGCAAATATTGACTATGCTCTAATATTTAAATTCTTTAGTGGCTTCAAAGGACTACCCTCCCATTATGAGATTTATTCAAATATTTCGCTACAGATATACTATTCAATCAATTTAATACAAACCTTATCTTAAATACAGGCATCAAAATAAACAAAGTTATCTTGCATAAGAACTAATCTAGATAGCAAAAAAGCATATATTAGTTAAATTATCATAAGTAGGCACTCTATTATAATTAGTTTCTCTAAATATAATGATCTTTTTGTTAATAAGAAGAGGGAATTATCCAACTTAATTTTAATAGAATATATTTTACTTTTGTTTTTATAGAAATTATTAATTTTAGAAACCTTATTTATTATTTTTTTTTTGTGATGAAGCTATTGTAATCGAAATACAATAATTAAGAAATTACTCTAATATTACATTCTTTTTTATCTACATATGAATTAATTAAGAATTTCCTTTTATTTTTTAAATAAATAGTAAACGAGGAATTAGATAGGATTTATATTATTTTTCAATTTTAAATAGCAAATATTTTAATAAATTTCTTAATAGATATATAAGATTTATCAAGTATAAATTCATAAGTAAACTAAACTTATAACAATTAGACATAAAAAAATTAATATATGAGAATTTGTAAATTTTTAAATTGTTTTTAGGGAGCTTTCTCATCCCCCCTAGAAATAATATCTGTGATCATTTCCCTGATTTGTCAACGAATCTATACTGTAGAGGGTGATGTGTTAGGGTAGTAATAAAATGGTCTCAATCATTTTCCTGTCCATCATTATTTTAATCTATAGGATATCCTGCTTCAAGCTCTCTTTCATTGGCTGATTATAATAATGAAAATCCTTCACTATCATTATTAGACCTTTGTTATTAAGAAGCTTATTAAGAAGAAGGTCTCAAAGATTTCATCATACTAATAAATTATGCAATAGTAGGCTTTAAGTATTGGATTATTTTGTTAAGATATTAGAAATCTTGGAAATAATCAAAAACTGTAGAAATACATAAAGCTAAAAAAGGGATTATTACTTCAAGATAGTTGTCTTTTATCTTATCTTAGCAATTTTCTTAAGATGGCCCTGTACAATTCAGACATTATTCAAAGCATTTTAAGCATTTCCTATTCAATTTGTCTCCATAATACCCATTAGGACATATTTACAAGCATTTTAAAGCATTTTCATCCAAAAATAAATTTTCTTAGCAAGAATAGCATTTCTACTCACCTTAGTTAATAGTACATGATTCACATCCGTTACTACATTATTTACTAATATTTAAGCATTGTTTGCTTCCTTAATCATATTTAAATTTATCTCCACATTCAATGCAAAGGTCTTAATTTTAGCACATTCTACAATTATAAATATTAGACTTAATACAATGCTTCATTTAAGAAGGATTTCCTAAAGAATTATCTTATGAATCAGAAAATTCACAGATATAATCTTTATTAGTACAGTTTTTACACTCCTTTTCTGAAGGACCTTGACATTCATTACAGTTTGGATGGCAGTCTATACATTTTAAGTTTATTAAATCTTTAAACTAGTTCGAAGAACATTCACTTTCGCATTCTCCGTTTCCTTTTAAGTAGAAGTTATCCTTGCATTTAATACACTTTTAGCTACCCTCTCCTAAACATTGTTTACAATTTGAGTTGCATTAAACACAAATGTCATTATTTGCATATTCTCCATCTTTACAATCCTTAATGCAGGACCCTTCATTTAATTTGTAATTATCATTACATTGAGTGCATTTATTTGTATCTTAACAATTTAAACAATTCTAAGGACATTTCTTACAGGTTTTATTTTACAAAAAAAACCCTTACTTACATTTATTGCATTCTAGGGGTTCATTTAAACATTCTTAACAATTATCTGTACAAGAAATGCAAATTTTCCCCTATTTTACATATCCTTCTGGGCAATTTTACTAACATTTACCCTGAAATAAAACTTCAGATTATTCGCATTCGATTTCGTGGCAATGCCCGTGATCTTTATGGAGTTTATATCCTTCTTTGCATGTCTCACATTATTAAAAATCCTTACAAATTTAACATGATTCAGAGCAAAATCCTTAATTAAAAACTACTTGAGCTTTTTTAAAACTCATTTTAAGTTTATCTATTTACTATTTAGGGCCTACTTATTCTATTATTAACTTTTATGTTAATCTTTTGAAATCTTCGATTACTTTATGGTTAGTGCCTTTGTAGCAAATTGTAACTTCTATTTCTTAATTACTGCTAGAGCTTTTTCCATATTCTATATTGAAGGACTCTTGAATATCATCCTAGAGGCATTCTTTAAAGTTAAGATATTGGGCTTCTTTGAATCTCATACAAACGAAGCTATAATATTCCAATTTTGATTTATCATCATAATTCATTAGGATAGGACAAGAATTTAATAAGTAATCTATTTAAACTTTACATCCATTTTTAATTTTAAACTTAAGATAGTTAAATAAATCTTTAGAGATTATGAAATCTTTTAAAAAACATTTCTACCCTGTTTTGATCTCTATGTTAGATAATTATTACAAGTATGACAGATTATTATATTCTTACTCTAAATATATTTTTAATAGATCTTTACAAATGTATTGGTTAACCAAGTTAGAGCATCCCTACGTTTTATTACATTCATCTAAATAAAAGTTAACATCTTATGAATAAACTATGTTAAGAAAGAGGATTATTGATAAAAGAATGGGCATCTCTCTTTTTAAATTATTATTCGTTTTTTTGTTTTTCTTTTGTTGGATTTTTAATTCACAAGAATTTAAATAATTCTTTATTTTTTTTTGATTCATGGATTCATATAAAGTGCTTTAATGACTATTTCAGCTCAATTAACAATGACGGCATATTTTCTTATCTATTAAAGCGAATTGGATATTATTATAATTAAATAAAGACTTTTGAAATCAAAAAGTTAATAAGTTAATTTATAAAGAATTATAATGAATTTATTCTTGAGAATGGAAAAAATAATTAATAAGAATCTTATCAAACAAATTAGGCAGAAGAATATTTTTTGGCTTTTATGAAATATTTATAAAAGTATATTGATACTCTTACTCAATTAAAACCCATACAAAATCTCTTTAGATAATTGTAAGTATATTTTTTAAAAATAATCCTAAAAAAATATATTATGCTAAATTTCCTTTTTTGTGAAAAAATAAGCAAGCCTGTAAAGTATAAAAAAGGAAGAATTAAAAATTAAAAGTTATTTATGCTTATATTTTATATAATAAAAAATGGGAATATACTTTATTCTATTATTATTATTATTATTATTTTATATCCAAAAAAAGACTTTGGATTCTATTAAAAAACTATGTTAAATATTTTTATTATTACTTATTTATTTAAGACCTAATTAAACAAAGAATAATACTAAAATCAAAAATAAAACTATTATCAAAAGAACTCTAAGTAATGTAAAAAATAACTTTAAATAAATATAAACCAAATAAAATCCTATATTTATAAGAAGACTTTACTAATTAATTATCACACCTTATTTAGATTTACTATGTCAATTTCTTTTAACATATCTCCATTCAACATTAGCTTTATATCTCAATCAAATATTTTTTCATTTTAATTTTATAGTCTTTCCTGAAAATGTAGCTTAATTTAACTGAATTTATTGCATTAGAAAAGGTTAAAAAATCTTCACTTTAGTTTTTATTTTCAGTCTATGCTATACTAGTTTCTAGATAAGGAATCTCTTTTTTCCTTCTCCATAACTTGTCACTTTTAATCTTTTTACCTATGTTATAAAACTAACACTCTTTCTTTAGTTCCTTTATCTAATTTTTTATAAAAAAGAACATCTGCTACAGGAAATTCTGATTTGATTATTTGCGATCGGTTATAAATTTTATTAACCAATCCTAAAATAATACTTAGTAATCTTATTGTTATAAGGCTAATCATTCTTTATTTTCTCTGTTTATTATTGATTAAATTACCCTTCTCTTTTTTATCAGTTTAAGAAATAAAATTACTAAATTTTTAGAATTTAAAGATCTTTATCACATAACTTAAATTTTAAAAATGTTTACAGAAGAAATATTTTTATCAGAATATAGCAAATAATAAAATAATATGTTTAATTAAAATTAATATCATTATAGAGAGGAAGATAATTCGAATAGTTAAAACGATTAAAGCAACTCCTAAAAAACTTAAATTAGAGTTATAATAATTAATTAGGAAGATTTGATGGCATTTTAAATTCTATAAAATTTATTGTTTAAGATAATAAAGAGATAAATTTTTCCTTTAATTTAGAAAATAATATCTTTAGAAGGTTTAGTTAAGTTATAGATTGTTAAATTTATAAAATATTCACCTATTTAAAATCAAGAAGAGTATAAAACTATGTATTATAAATTATTGAGCTTAAAATGATATTCAAAAATAAAATTAAATAAAAATAATTGAGAAATTTAATATTTAAAATTTAGGAAATTTATATGAATTTATTTAAGTAGTATTTTTTATAATAATTTAGGAAGATAAGTGAAGTAGAAAGCAATCAAGCAAGGAAGGAAGGAAGGAAAGGAACAACAACCTTAAAATAGAAACACAAAATGAACACAATTTAATAAAAATTATAATTTTTTATTAAAATTCTATAGGCATCTTTTCTTTTAATATTTTTGAAAAGACAACCAATCTTATCTGTTTAAAACTTTTGAATTCTATCAAAAATTAATAAAATCTCTATTTTTTTATTTCTAATTATCATGATCATCATAAATCACAATATTTTATTTTAAGATATATTTCATCAGAGATGGTCGAAGTTTACTTGATTATTTTTATAAATTGTTTATAAATATCCTAAATACTTGTCTTCAAGCTATTTTAAAGTACCGGAAGATATGTTCAAATCATGAACTCTGCCATCATCTATACCGTAGATCCATCCATGAATATAAACTTTTTAACCACTATCCCAAGCGTTTTGGATAATAGTAGAGTTTCCAAGATTGAAAACTTGTTCTACAACATTAAGTTCACACAATTTATTGCAAACCTCCTCTTCACTGAACTAAGCCAAATATCTCTTATGTTTGAAATAGAGATCACGAATGTGAAGAATCCAATTATTGATCAGACCTAATTTAGGATTGATAATGGCTGCATTAACACCACCACAACCATAATGTCCACAGATGATGACATGCTTAACCTTTAAAACATCAACTGCAAATTAAACGACTGATAAGCAATTTAAATCTGTGTGAACGACTTAATTGGCAACATTTCTATGGACAAATAATTCACCTGGATATGTACCAGTGAGCCTTTCTGCGGGAACTCTAGAGTCTGAACAGCCTATCCATAAATATTTAGGATGCTGAGCCTTAGCTAACTCCTTAAAATATTGAGGGTCTTCTACCTTTATTTTTTCAGCCCAAGCATAATTGTTTTGAATTAACCTATCGATATCCGAATATCTTCCAAATTATTTGGAGGATAGAGGTCTCATAGATGATTGTAAGATTTTTCTTAAAGCCATTGCTAATAACTTTGCTTTTGTTTAAATACTTTTGATAAGCTAATGTTTTATTCAGTATATTTTTTTGAAATAAATCTAATTATCGATTATTCTTTTTTCGGGTTAATTTATGATAAGAAATTGTAAAATAGTAAATAAATGTATCTTTAACAATAAAAAATGAAATTAAGAATATTTCTAAATGCAATTTTAAATGTTAAGTCAACACGCTTTTATTACCTTTAGATTATTGTTATATGTACAATCTTATTATTGGTTACAGTTATTTATGTAAACGCTGTTTTTTATTACTATTGAATCTACTACTTTATTTTCACAATAAAGTCTTTTGGAGCTTTTGAAGAACAGACAAAATAATCTTTAGTAATATCAAAAAATATAGTAAACTCACTCATCAAAATAGAATGATACCAGCAGTCTAGTAATTGCATTTATAATTACTATTTAATAACCTGGTATTAATAATATTAATAGTATATTAATGCTCCTTTTAAATTTTTTGTTATTTTTTAAATTCTTTGATTACTTCAGATATTTTAGCTTAACTAAATGTGTATCTAATCAGTGTTTTTATGTATTAAATTCTTTAAATTTTAAATTAAAAGTGAAAATTGTTACTATTTATAGCAAAAATAAAATAAAGACCATATATTTACCACATTAAGAATAGATTTTAAATAGAATAAAACTATCAATTGATTTTGAAAGCTTAAAAAGAAATATTACAAAGAAATCTTATCTTTTTAAATAATTCAGTTCTTCCTTGATGAAAGACTAAATAATCTAAATATTCTGATATTGTGATTAAAAAATTATTTACAATTTTTAAATAAATATTAATAAATGAATTAGATTTATCAGAAATAAATTAATTTATCTTCAGATTAAGAGAAGTTTAACTTTATTCCACGAATATGTTCTTTAAAAATGTCTATTTACCTTTCTTAATTTTGAATTTCAGATAATATAATTAGGTTTTATAAAATTAAATTATTTTGATCACTTATTACTATGTTTATATTATAATAATTAATTCCAAATAAATAAATATTAGTCTAAAATATGATTAAATTTATGTTAATTAATAGATTCAAAAAAGAATCTTAGAGCAATTTAAATAAATTATTTTTTTATTTTAATACTATTATTATTATTTTCTTTCTTTCTTTACTAAGTTCAAATGTTGCTGGCCAAGAATGTTTTAATTTAGAGATAATTTTTATATTAAGTAAAAGATAATGAGATGAAAAAGGGCATATCCAAATACAATTTATTTATTTAGAAATAAAAGTGGAATAAATAATTTGAATTAGTAATGCTATCTATCTTTACAAAGCCAACCGTCCAAACAAAATTGATTAATATGTTATTATTCCATAAGTTATGAATAATAAATTAAATTATTATTACAAGCAACCTCATAAACAATAAATATCACTTGTTAAAATAAAAAAATATCTAATTAAGCACAACTTCAAGATCTCAATTTAAGTAGTAAAATGAATAGATCAGTAAGAATTTATAATTTATAAAAGAAATGAACATAATTTTATAATTAGCAATGAGAATTCCATTTCATTTATCATAATAAAGCAATAATTTCAATAATCAACTTACTTTTTCATTTTTAGGGTCTCTCTCCCAATGGATCAACTAAATATGATTCTTACCAAAAGGATGTCTTAATATCTACCCTTTAAGCTTAAATTTTCGAAATGAGATAGAATGAAAAGGATTTCCAAGAACTTAATCACCATTTAAAGAATCTTGAACACAGATACAATATTCTTTCTGAAGAAAAGGTAAACTATTATAAATTCTTCCATTTTATTTAGGCCTTAATAATAATTAGTTTTGTTGATGAATACAATAAATTTATTTATTTCAATGAATAGCTTATATTCATATTATCCCATTATTAAACAGTCTAGAAATGAAATTGATGCCAGAAATAAGCAAGCTGCTCAAGCTAAGACCATTTCAATTTATAAGAATGATATCGAGACTCTTAAACAAAATTTGACTGAAAAGCACATTGAATTGTAAGAAATGCGTGCTGAAAATATGGCAGTTAAAGAAATATCAGATAGACGTCAATTAGACATTTAAAGATTAAAAAATGAATTGCAACATACTTCTGATTCCCTTCAAAGAATTAGTAGCGAAAGAAATTCTCTTGAATAAGAAGTTTCTTATTTGAAGGATGAAAAGAGAAAATTACTTAATGAAATTGAATAAGTATCCTCCACTTGCGAAACTCTTATTTAGAAGAATGCCTAGCAAGAAAAGTTAATCAGAGAGTTAGACTAAGAAAGAGACCTCTAAGAATAAGATAGAACTAAGCTCTTCTCTCAAATTGATTAAGTAAATTTCTAATAAATATGAACTTAAATACATAACCCAATAGTTGTAGATTTTAATGAAGCAAACATTAATGCTGAAAGAAGATAAAAATATTAAAGAGATTATTATTGATTATTCATTGCAATCAATACCTGTCAGTATTTTAAATATTTTATTTACATAATCAATAGCTCCAAAGTGAATTACAAAATGTTTAAGAAAGTATTAGATTCAGCAATTTATAAATTAATGATAAGGATTCCTAAATCAACTAACTCCAAAATGAAGTCTAAGAGTTATAAAACATTCGTGAAAGAATAAAGAATGATAATGCCAGTTTACAAAGAAACTTACAAACTGAAAATTCTAAAACCCTTGAATTCATCTCTAGAGTTTCTACTCTTGAATCATCTTTGAAGTAAATTATTCAAAATACTTTTAAAAGTTGGCTTAATATAATTTGAATTTGTATTAAAAATAGGACTAAAGAATAATTCATTGAAGAATTGAAAAGAGATCTTGATAAGCTCAATATGCTTTATTCTGAAAGAAACGAAAACATAGATGGCCTCTAGCTCGAATTAGAAACATATAAAAGAAACTACGAAGGCTTAGTAGCTTAAAATTAAAAGGTAAATAATAATAGAAATAAATATGTGAGGGAGTATTAATTATTATAATTTTCTAAAATATAAAATAATTAAATAGCTTATCTACGAAATAGAAAGTTTCTAAGAGCAAGATGAAAGAGTTAGATCTATTTTAAATAGAAGAAGTATTGTTAGAGATTTAAGATAAAAGCATGACAATTTCATTAGATAGAGCTAAAATGAAGGTTCCTACGCTAGAGGTACCCAATCTCCTACTTTACAAGGATCCAAAAACAATGATGCCTATTGATTTATATAATTCTAAATTAAGATTAGTTCCTTATTTGTTTTTTATATCATTTACATCATCATTATAACTAACTATATTTATGCTAAAAAATTCAAAATACCAAAAATTGAAAGAAATAAAATGTAGTATAACTTTAGTCATCCCATTAAAATTATGAGGCATTAGTAGTTATTTATTAGGATTCATTGATCTTTAATAAAACTTATTTTTTAATATATCTTTATGTTGGATGACATATTTAAGTAAATTTATTGAATTTGTACACTATGATAATATAATATAATATAATTATTTACTGTAATTTATCAGATAAACTCTATTAAAATTAAATTATTATTTTTAAAAAATATCTCCTACCAATTTAATCATAAATGTAAAAGGGAGATATAAAAAATTAGAACTATAAATAGATGAGTTTGACAACTTATGAGTATCTTTATAGTTGATATTTTCAAAAATAACCTTATTTTTTGAAAATACAAGTTTTAATTTGTAAGATTATTGATTAGATCTTTTTTGGGAATGTAAATAGAGATAATATTTGATTTATATCAATCCCAGTAATAATAAAGTTGAAATCAAAATGAATTATAAAAGGATTAAAGTAATACTTTTTAATATTTATATGAATTCAAAACACTCAATTATTTTTTAATTTATAAATGTCTATTTGTTCTTTATCATACTCTAGGGCAGACATCAACAACCTTAAATTAGAACATCTTAGAAATATTTCTGGTGATGCTATTGATACTGGAACAAGCGGGAATCTTGGTAGATCCAGTGTAGAGAGAGCAAACGTAACCAACTAAGTCGTATTGAGCCTTGCTTTGGATTTCGTCAGTGTGTTATCCATTAACGACAATCCAAGGAACGTATTTATGAGGGGGGTTGAGGGAATCAGTGGCCTTACCAGCAGCTAAGAGAAGAGTCTTACCTTCATTACCCTTTTGGCAAGTAGAAACCTAAGATTGAACATCAGCTGAGATCTTCAATTGATTGTAACAAAGAGTAGAAACCTTGTCAAAGTTTTCTTTGTTATCTTCAATAGCATTTTCAACACAGGTAATGAATTAGAGATTTTGAGAAGCATCAATGTGAGCCAAAGCGCAAGCTTCCAAAATATTTCCGTAACATTCATTAGTACCGTGTTAGCAAGTAACAGCACCGGAAGAGCTGGTCTTAGCATTACCATAAGGGAAGAGTCTGATGTTAGCAATGGATTCAAAATCTTAAACACCGAGAGCAGGAGTGATTTCGGTTTCAATGAAGTTTTAACAACCAGGGCACAAAGATTCGTAGTACAAATCAACAACAACTCTGTCGTCGGCTAAAGTTGAAGCTACGAGTAAAGCAGCGATGAAGATAAAAGTTTTATTCATTTCTTTTTTTTACAAGTCTTTAATTTATTAGATTATTTTTAATTATGTCAATAATGTTTGGCAATTAATGTGTTTGTGATAAATAGTTATCACTTAGAAATAATGGGGAGTTTGTGAAAAAGATCATGAAATCTTAGGTGTCTAATCAGATAATTGCTGTACAGTTTTGTGTGGATTGTGTTAATTAAAGTTTTTCTTAATCAATCTCAGCTTGATAATAGATTTTATTACTAAAGGATATGGACATCGAAAGATAGATTACAGGCAAAACATATAATTTAATTCTTTTACTATTCTAACTTGATGATATCATCCTTAATTCTTTTATAACATTCTAGATCTTCCATAAAAAAGATGAAAACTTACATTCCAAATTCATATTTAAATTATATAAAAGATTTAAATCCTAGAGAGTTAAAAGAGATTTTAAAGAATATTTTAAACTTTATACTTTAAATATAAACTCTAAGCTTTAAAGTTTATTTTTTTGAATCTCTCATCTTATTTGGAATCCTAAATTTACTTTTTTATAACCCTTTATTAACAATAGATAATTGTTTGATTCTAATAATATAAAAAGAAATGATTGAAACTATTAGTATATTCCTACTTGATTGTTAAATTTTACAATAATTTACAAATCAGAATTTTTTATTATAATTTACACTTTTGCTAAGAATAAAGAAAGATGTAATAGTGAGAATGGAATATAATTGTAAAAACTGGTCTTTTAAATGACATAAAATAAAATTGAACATAAAAGATGTTGAAATGAATATTTGATAGATTTAAAAATTTAAATAACCTAAATTATCAAGTTTAAGGATCATTTTTTTACATAAATTAATAAATATCTATCTAACTTTCCATTCTAAAAATATTAATATTTTTGATTTGTTAATAAGAATAAGTAACTCATAAATTTTTCTTTTATGATAATTTAGTAATATATTAAAATAGATCATTCTTTTATAAAGATAGTCTTAATATAATAATATATATACTTAAATGTTAAATTAATGAGGCAGACTGAGTATTATATGCATTTTCTAAATAAACACTATTATGAAGTATTTTAAGCAATGTAATTAATATTTTTTAGAATTATACATATTTTATCTTAGTAGATCAAATGAATGTATATTTATTAAACTTAAACCCATTATTAAATACAATTCAATTTATTTGATTTCAATTTTTAAACTTATTTCTATTTCTACTAAATACTCTAAAATAAATAAAATTATAAAATTCTAAAAGTAATAGTATTTAAACTTTAATAACACACTGTTATTATCTGTTATTTATAAACTGTAAGATTTATCATATTATTCAGGCAATCAAATATTTTTTGTATTTATCATTTTAAACTAAAGACTTTGATTTAGAAATTTTATTTTTATCAGAAATTAATAAATCAACTTTTTGAATATAAACCTTCATTATTAAGTATGGGTAAAGTTAAAAAAGATACTCCAAATTAAAGCGAGAAACAATAGACAAAAAAGGAATCTGAAGAGGAGGAATAAGAAAGAAAATATAAGGAGGAGTAGGAGAAGGAAGAAAAAGAGGAGAAAGATAGAGAGAAAAAAGAAAGAGAAGAGAAGAAAAAAGAAGAGGAAAAGAAATGGACAATTGAATAAGAGTATTTTGATGTAGGCTTACAAGAGTGGGCTGATTTTTACATTTAATTTGATAAATACAGAATAATTTACAAAAAGAATGAAGATGAAAAGATAATAAATGAGATTTTAAGAAAGGATATTGAAAAGGTAGAATAGTTTATCAATTTTAAGACTAATGATATTTATGAGAAATGGGCATGCACTAAAGATTAAGGATAAGATAGTGATGAAAATACTTAAATTATCAAGAATGAAATCGAATGTCTAAGAACATTTTACGATTATCACTTGAAGTTATTTGAGAAATTCTTTAAGGTAGAAATGGAAGATGTTTATACTGCTTTATAATCCAAAATGTATTAAATTATAGAGATTGGACTAATTTGAATTTTTTAAACATGCATTTAAATAAAAATAGAAATAATATGATAAAAAACGAAAATTAGAAGATAAAAGATTTAGAAGAAGTTCATAAATTGACAACAAAAGCAAAGGATCGTATTACTTCATTAGCTACATAATAAGTAGAAGAATATACTGAAAGTGAAGAGTATCTTAAGGAAAGAGAGAAATATGTTCTTAAATAGAATATACTATATTAGGAGAATAAAAGATACACTACTATTTAATTAGGATTCGTTTTTCTAATTCCTATCATCCTCAATTACAATATAAGTATCAGATCGGTTTAATTAGAAAACTTACCTTTTTATAGAGCTTTCTTCTTTATTACTTTGTAAAAACTTTAATTCACTCATTGTTAGATAAATAAAACTTTATTGAAATAACAATATTTTGAGTAAATAACAGCATTAAAATTTATTATTATTTAATAATTAGGTATATAACTTGCTTCTCACTTTGCTTATGGATATGGTCTAAATTCAAAATCAACTATAAAGTCATTTTTGAGACACCTTATCAAAAGGAAAATCCAGTATTTTGGACAAGTATCTTTAATATTGTGTTAATGATTGGATGTTTCTTTTCAATCTTTGATTCTACTTTTTTAGATTCTCCAAGTGTTAGATAATATTGTGTTTATATCTTAATACTTTAATTCGTTTTAGGTTATAGATTCCTTTTCTATAAATTTTTAAATGTAGTCATTGACCCTTTAAAATTTGTAGTAGAATTTAAATCTACCTTTTTTGCTGATTAAATTTGCTCTATAACTCTACTTATGTAAGATATTGACTATTTTGTTTGCTATGAGTACCTTGAAAAAACTTCTGAATACTGTAATTTATTTTATAATTCTTATTCATCTGATGTAATTTCTTTTATAAATAAAGGTTCTGATAGAAAAATATTACACAAAGGTCTATTGCTAGCCGCAGTTCCTATTTTTTGGAGACTTCTTTAATCATTTTTGATGATATTTACTTTACATAAAAATATGCCTTTCTTATAGAGACCAGGTTTTTACAACACAATCAAATTTAGTAGCGTTTTATACACTCTATATTGCCAATACATGAGATAATTTGAACCATATTATTAGGATTAATGGAAATATGCTATTATCGTTTCAACTACTTTAACTTATTTGTGGGATGTCTACCAAGATTGGGGTTTACTAAGACCTTAACACTTCTTCTTGAGAGAAAAGCTCCTATATAAGAATTAAATGTATTATGTCCTTGCTATAATTCTCAACCTTTGTTTAAGATTCTCATGGGTTGTTGCTAACGATTAAAATTTAAAGAGGCTCCTTTATATAGTATATTTAAGTCCTTTTGAATAAGTAGCTCTTTTTGCTGCCTTAGAAATAATAAGAAGAAATATTTGGAATATTTTCTTACTTGAAAATTAATAAATAAATTTGAATAATACCTATAGAGTTGTATGCAATTTGAAAGGAGTAACAAAAAATATGGATAAAATCTAAGATTCTAAGGATCTTGATGTTAAAAAGATTCTCAAGAACTATAACCTTATTACCAAGAAAGCTACTCTTCAAGATGTTCTAGCTATTGCTAATGATATTAAATCTCTTTACAAATAGCATACTAAAAAAACAAAAATTAAATAAGAATGAAGTATATATAAATACTGTAATATTTAAATATATAATTTAATAACTTTGTACTAATAATAGTCTAAAATTTTTTATTTTGAAAATATGATAAGTTTGGCAATTTTCTTTTTAATTTATATATATTTTTACTTTGTACATTAATTATAATAATAAGAATGATATTGAATTTATTTATATTTTATGAAGTTTTATCTAATCAAAATAAAATCCAACAGATTAACTGAACTGAATTTTTTAATTAATGTTAAAGATTATTTCTTTAAATCTAAATATAGTAATTTTATATCAATAATTAAAATTTTTCATCATTTGTATTATGTATGGATATTTTTATTTATACTCTACTGAATAAGAAAAGAGGAAATAATACAGTTTTTCAATATTTAATAATTAAATAATTAAACATCAAGAGACGGTTATTCATCTTAATGAGAATGATACTATTTTTTTTAAATTAATTATCATTAAAAAGATAGAGGATGGCTAAATTATCTTTAAATCACTCATGATTCAGAAATTTTTAGATGATTAATAAGTTTTTTGATTTTAAAACAAAAATTGTTAAGAAGGAAAAAAATTGATAATTAAAAGATCAAGTAGGTGTAATCAAAAAAACAATTAGTTACAAATAGGGTAGAATGAAAAAATGGATAGAGAAAGGAAAGCAGTTTCTAAAGAAATTCGAAGAAGATAATGATAAAAAGAAGAAAGAAGCCAAGCAGAATTAGGAGAAGTAGCTCACTGAAGAAGAAAAGAAAGAATCTATGATGTCTAAGTCATTAGATAATGAAAAGATGTATAAATTCGGTTAATTGCTCCTTAACCCTATCCCATTAGATGAAAAAGGAAAGGAGAAATTACAAAATTCAGCATTTTTCAGAAAATAATAAAATTTCGTCTCCATATGTGAGTAGCTAAGGAAATGCAACCATGAAATAGATTTCTAATCTTAAGGATTCTAAAATCTACTTAAATCAAATCATAACCAAGATTTAGAATAAATGCCTCCTATTATTGAATAAAACCCCCTCTTTTTGATTGGTGTGGTTGGATTTCATCATAAAAAAGGGTCTATCGTAGAGTTTTACCATCCTTCGAATATGAATGATTTAAATTAAGATATGTAGAAGTATATTTTGGACTCTTTGCCTAATTATTGTATGCCAGATGCAATTCATAATAAGAATGAAGACTACGTATATTTTACTCTTACAATCAAGTTGAATGGTAATGAAATTATCTAAGGAGATTAAAAATAAAATGTAGAATAAAATCAAGAAGAGTAGAAAGAAAAGGAATAATCTAAAGAAATCATGCTGTTTGGTGTATCTTACTTTAAATAAATAAAGGTAAAGTTAGAATTGATTAAAGAATTAAATTAATTGCTTCAGTATCTTATTTTACAAAAATAACATAAACTTAGCACTTTGTTTACAAAATTCAATATTTTATAAGTATATTATAAAAATATTATAGGAAAATTCTAATATTCTTTTATACTTAATAATTAATTATAACTATTCTTTTATTAGTGATTAATTTCTCACATACTTTAAAACAAAAGAAACTTACTGTAATGAATAAATAGCATAGCTTACAAATTAAAATAATCTTTTAAATCTGCTTAACTAATCAATTTTCTTTTATTAAACAGGTTAACGAAAAAATGAGATAGATGGATAAAGAATTAACAAGAAGTCACTTGTAGAAATCTCTTTTCGTTCTGAGCACAGTTCCATTATAAGGATATATAATGGGTAGATTAGAGCCAACTACGAAGGCATATTTCGATTAAGAAATAATTAGTGACTATGAGATTCTTAAATGTGCATATGATAACATGAATTTAACTTTAAAAAATAACTAGAATATTTAAGAAAGTGAGATTTATATAGGAACATCACTCAAAACTCTTATTTATTTCTTTAAGGAGAAAGCATTAGTTATTTTGAAAGCAATTCTATTGCAAAAAAAAGTTTTAGTTTATTCGTTGAATAGTTGTTCAACGAGTAATTTCATTATGAGTCTAATTAGTTTAATTCCAGGTTTATCATTTTTCAAGTTTAGAAGCAAGTACATTGACATAGTATAAAGTGGTCTTGGGGAATATGGATTGCCTTTTAGATTATTCAATGAATAGGATTGCCCATTAGAATTATACTTCACTATTTAATAGTTAGATAATATGGATAAATTTAAAGGGTATCTGATAGGTACAACTAATTAACTAATCAGATCGCATAAGAAAACAGGTGCTGATATTATTGTTGATTTAGACACAAATACTCTTATATTATAGAATGAAGCTATCAAAAGCTAATTATAACTTAATTCTGAAGAAAAGAAGTTTATGGAAGGAATTACTAAAATAGTTAATAAAAGTGTAAGTGAAAGTGATAAGAATTGGAAGAATATGGAATACAATTAAAATGATAGTTCATTTATAGGCAGCAATGATTGGATTAGATAATAATTTATTAAATATATAATTGATTTATTGTGTGAAATCGAACTTGTTAAAAAGAGGTATTTGTTTATTTATTTAATTATTGATTCATATTTAAATACAATTAACTTACATTAATAAATAGGTATAGAGACTTTTAGGGAGAAATATCTAATAGAATGAAACGTAAATCTAGTGTAACAAAAAAAGAAGATGCAAGAATTAATTCAAAACTGGATAAACTGGAAAACAATTTATCATATAAAAAAGTAATAATTGAAAGTAAAAGGAATCAATATTAAAAAAGCAATTTTAAAAAAGGAAAATAATAATGCTGAAGACTTATAAATAGAAAAAGGAAATAACATAGAATAATAGAGTCAATAATCTTAAGCATCAACAGCAATAACTATTTCAGAAGGTGATGAAAAATAAGAAGTTCATCAAAAAAGAAAAGTGAGTAATTTGTCTGAAAAGAGTGCTAATAGTAATGATGAAGAAATTATGAACGAACTCTTTGATGATTTTATGAATTTCGATTCTGATGATGATGAACATATTGGTGCTACTCATTAATAAACTAAATATGCTAAATTTAATTAATTTGATAGTGATATCTTAATGGGAATACATGTTGATGCTGAGACATCTAATACAGAAAAGATATTCAAATAAAAGAAAAAAGAGCTCAAAATAAGCTATAATACTTTGAAGAAATATAATTTAAAGTTTTTGAGAGAATATTTCTAAACTGAGCATTATAAATATTGGCTGTTACATCATGATGAATAGATCTATCTCCGTAGTGTAAATGGAACTGAATTCACTTAGAGAGCATGTATATCTCTTGAAAATGGTTCTATTTACTTTGGTTCAATGTAGAATGGAGAAAGAAATGGAAAAGGTATATTAATATTTAAAATTAGATGATAATAATAATCAACTTTATTAATCATAGGAACAACTTTTGATTAGATTTTAGGTAAAATAGAATAATGTGAGAATTATTAAAATGATATGAAAAATGGAAGAGGTTCAATAACTACACTCAAAAATGACTACTATTTTGAAGGAGAATTTGTAGATGATTTAAAATCTGGCTAAGGAAATCTTGTTACAGATAAACTGAAATATTGTGGTTTCTTTTAGAATGATAAATTTAGTGGATAAGGCATTTTAATAGAGAAGGATTAGAGTTTATATGAAGGAGAGTTTTATAATAATATGAAAAACGGTATGGGCAAGTATAGGAGTGGAGATAGCTCAATTAATTATGTAGGTTAATTCCTTGATGATTAATTCACTGATAAAGGCTAACTTGTAAAATCAAATGGAGATGTTTATTGTGGAGATTTTAAAAAGGGGGAAATGCACGGTTAGGGTGAATACTAAAGTGAAGGCTATTCTTATACAGGTGAATTTTTACACAATAAATTTCACGGATAAGGGTTTTATAAAAATCTAAAATCAAATGACATATTTTAAGGAGAATTTATTGATAATCAGTTAGACCCTAACTAACAACACATTATAAAGTATTAAAATGGAGATGTATATAGTGGATTTATCAAGAATTGGCTCCCTAATGGTGATGGTTTAATTAGCTATAAAGATGGGTAGTTAGTTAAAGGAGAATTTTAAGGTGGAGAAATTGTAAAAAAATTAGAATGATTCCATTATTAGATTCCTTTTTTGTTTTGCTTTGAGTTATAATAAAATAATAAATGTTAATAATAAGTAAATTAAGTAAACTTTCTATTTGTAATTTATTGATTAATATACTAATTAATTACTTCAAATTAAAAATATATTTTATCGCCTTTTCAATTTATTAATTATTACATAAATAATATGTTAATCAATCAAACAATTATGAATTAATCAATCACACTATCTATCTTTTATTCCTTCTATTTATTCTTAAAAAAATAATACTTAGATTAAATAATATTTTCTTATTTATACTTATTAGTCAATTAAATTTAATTATAATCTCTCTACCATTGATTCATCTGATTTGACTTGATAATCAAAGAGTTATCTATTACTTTTAATCTAGCTTTGGCTAATCTATAATATTATTTTTAAAATTATTTTCTATTAAAGGTTTAGAAAATTGAAATTAAATTAAAAAATATATTTTATTTTGAGTTTTATACTTCACTTCAATATTATTTTCATTTGCTTTATTCATAAAATAATTTTAGTAAAAATTATTAATAAATTTTTCTTTTTTCTATTCATTTATTCATTAAAATAGAAAGAAGGTAAACTCTTGCGCTCTTTTTAGATGGATTTATAATTAATTAAATGTTTCCTTGCTTGCTTGCTAGACTTAGATTCTTTAAAAATTAGTTATTAGTAAGTAGATGATTAATTAAATATTATAAGATACAATATTGTTAATTTGTAAAAAGATTTGTTTAGATATATAGTAAAAATTAACCAAATATTGATAACATGAGTACAGAGAGTAATTTTATGATAAGTATTTTGAGGGAATGTAGGGTGAGAGACTCTTCAGAATATGATAGAAAATTAAGGGAATTAATTAAAAATCCTGCTACAGTATTAACTATATTCAGATGCATTGATTAATACTCTTAGGAATTCATTTAGAAAATAGTAAGATTAAGCTTTCATACTTCTCTTGATCAGAGCAAGCAAGAAACTATTTTAAAAGTAAAAGAGAATCAATCAATTAAAAAAAGCTAATTATATTTTTACATAATAGAGACTACTCGATGAAAATTATCCTGAAGTAGAATTCAATAAAGGAAGAAGCGATTTAGCAAAATATAGATTGATAAACTTTAAAGAGAAGTAATTAATCTTATCAGTCATATAAAATAATATAAAAATGTTTCTATTATTAATAGAGGATAGAACAACGGATTTATCAATACCTATCTGGATATTATTACCAATGGCCTTACTACTAATATAGATTTTTATAAGTAGAGCAAAAATTAAAATTAAATTAAAAAATTGGAGGATAAAGCCAAATAATAATGGAAATAAATTTGTAATTAATTGATGATTATGGCCTAAAGTTCAGCTGGCTCATCTTAATCAACTAAATTCTCTCCTTTAGTAATGGATGTATTTAAGTAGATTCTAATCGTTGAAGGAAAAAATGGTAGTGGGGTAATTAACTTTATTAATTTTACATTAATTTAATACGAATTTATCCAGTGTATTTATTATTACCTAAAAAAACTATTTTATTCAATACGAAAGTGTTAGTAGAAATAATAATTTCTTGGCTATTATTAGATAAATAGTATTATAATTTAATAAATAAATACTTGATATCTATACAATTATATATAATTAGCTTAATTAACAATATTTTAATTGATTAAATAGTATTAAAAATATATGGAATTCATTTTAGAAGATACAAACACACAAATTGATAGAATCCTTTATTGGTATTGCATATTATTTGCCTCTAAAAATAAAATTTCTGGTGAAGCATCTGTCAATTTTTTACTTACACTCTCTAACTTAGATATTACAAAAATCTACTAAAATACCTACAGCAATGAAACTTAAAACTTTACACAATGGGAATAAGATTTCGTTAATGACTTACATTCTCTAGGAATGATTGGTAAAAGAGAAAATAGCAATTAAATAGAAATTAACATTTTTTCTTTAATGAAATAGTTTCTTAGTAAAGGAAAGAAAGGGTGATATTCTATATAACACCTGTTCTTTGGTAATTCTGCTATAGAAAAATAGATTTAAAGACTTTGAATGCAAAAATCACAATTGAAACTAATTTTAATGTATATGCCTATATTGACTAAGATGATGCACCTGACTAAACTGACCATATTGAAAAGCTATTGGCTAACTTTTGTGACTTACACTATAAGTAGATTTTTTAGAATATTATAAGCTTATAGATTAATTAATTAATTAAAATATTTAGATTCCCTCATTTAATTGTTGGATAACTTTCAGAATTCAAGACGAAAACTTAGTTTAGAAATGGGCTTACTGCAAGATTACTAATTTAATTCTTTAATAAAGTAAATTTAATGTTATTGTTATAAATAAATTTATTCGTTAAATATAAATATAGACAAGTGATCCTTAAATGAAAAAGTATTTAAAAGATAAGCAGATGAATGCTATTATGCTTACATAAGTTTAAAATTTACAAAAAAAGAAACTTGAATTCCTAAACTTATTTAAAAAAACTGAAGAGAATTTCTCTCTTATTCCTGATAATATTGAATAAGAAATTGAGACTTGGGAAAGAGAAAAGTTTTCTAAAACTGAAAGATTAGATGGCTATAACTCTGATGATGATGTTAAAGAAAAAGATTAATAACCATGAAAAGGAATAATTATAATTTAATAAAGATAAAAAAATATAAAAATAATATGTAAATTTATTCAAATTATTCAATAAAATACTATTATTTTCTTTAAAACTAATAAATTAATTAATGTTTCTATTACACTCTACCCTCTTTACAAATTCAAAATCACTTTTTGTGTAAAAGTACTACCATAAAATTTCTATATTTTCTAAATCAGAATAGTTTTTTTAATTACTTTAATTTGAAGTAAAGTTTAAAAACTGGCCAAAAATTTTGTGATGATGAGGTAGTCAATTTAGTAGGTTTTACTATATTTAAAATTATGTGACAATAATAAATTATTATGAAAGCAATTGTATATCTAAAATTCAAATTTTGAAGTATGATAGAAAGTTAGAAATATTTGATTTCAATTAAGCAGATTTTGTTGGTAAAAATAGAAACTTTTAATACATTTTATAGATTTAAATATTAAGTTGATACATTTTATTTATTATTTAATGTTTTTTGTTTGTTTGTTTGTTTGTTTATTTATTTTTGAATATTTTGTTTTTCATTTTTGTATTTTCGGATTTGTTAATCACTATCTGTAGATACATCTATCTCATGCTTATTTATATTCCCCTATTTTAAATAAATTTTAAAACTATTATTTTCAATTTTAAAATAAACTCTTACCTTTTTTAGAGATAAAACTAATTTCATCATTTCTTTATTGGCTATTACTGTTTTACATGAAATTTTTTTCCTCCTCTTATTCCATATTTTATTCAAATGTATTTAGAATATCGATTTTCTTTTGACGAGTTGGATAAAATAAATATGAAAGGAAATATCCATTTAATGCATATGATACTATATTCTCTATTCCTGCTAGCCAAACTATAACTAAGCTATATATTAAGATTATATGTATTAGTTACTATTAAATTTACGTCAACAAATCTTAAAAATTACTTATTAACATTTGATAAACATAGGATATTAAATATTAGTTTAAATAAAGTTATTCCTACTATTGACCAATTCTCGAATATTAACTTTTAATATAAATTATTTAAATTTTTATACATGTATTTTGATTTTGAAAATAATTTACTCTTCTTCTATAATCTAATGAGATCATATATAACTTTTCTAAACTCATTCTAACTTTAAAAATACTAACGACGAAGAATATTCCTATCAAAGATGTAATGCCGGTAATAGTGTAATGACTTTAATAATAACAATAATATTAAAATACAAAATTGTAAGCTATTAATGTTTACTAAAAATAGAAAGTAAATTCTATATAAGAATTTATAACACCTTTATCATAATGAGAGTCAGGGTTAAGAGTATTTGATATCTATTGCATAAAAACAAGGTAGATGAAAGCAAATACAAATATTAAGCTTCCAAGCAATAGTTAAACAAGAATTTAAATATTTGAGATATTAAAGATTATATTAAACCTATTATTAATTAAATAATATCAAAACTCTGGCATTTAAATAAAAAGCTTTAGATACCAATAAACGCAAGCTAAAACAATGCTAGCACAAAAGAAGAAAAAGAGAAAATAATAAAGCAAATTCTAGGTAGCTGTGAAGTGATAGAATTAGGTATCAATTCTATACTTACCGTCATTGCATGGTTAACTCAAAAAAGTTTAAATTTAATCTCTATGCTGAAAGAAATTAGATTCAATAACTACTAATACTATATTTAAAAATGAAAGTTAAGCATTCATAAAAGGAAATGGGCATTTTTGAATATTTACTTATGTGGCAGATAATTAAAAGCAAGTGGACATAATTGAATTTATTAAATATCATGCTTTCATTGTTTTGTTTGCACCAAATACAAATTCTGATGATCTTGTAAATCAAAAAAATTAAAAATATTGCAAATAACACAATCTGAACTAGAGTATAGATTTAAGTTAGACCACTAACGCATTCTAAATCGTGCTTTATATAATTATAGGTTTCTTCTGTTATTACAATAGGACTTTCACACGACATAGCAGAAGATTATGTTTTTTAAAGAATAATTAAATATGTTTTGCTTATTTATTTCTTTTCTATTTATCTAACTAGCTTAATAACAAATATATTTCAAAAACTTTGTTTGATTTAATGATTGTCAATTTAGTATGCATATTTTATATTTTTAATAGCTTACATTCTTATTCATCACCAGAAAATCTTTTTAAATTAATCTTTAGATATTATTTACGTAAACCAATCAAAATTTCGTCAATTTTATTTCTTCTTTCTTGGTATATCACTAATTATTGTAATTTTTTGGCAAGATTTCATGCAACTAAATATAATCATATTATATATTAAGAATTTCATTTTTATTCAAATAGAATTAGTATTTATTTTTCTATTTTATTTTAAAATATACCTTATTTTTTAAACCTCTCTTATCTTAAATTATCCCTAACACACATAACACCTCTCTAATTTTTTTTAATAGATTAATTGTTTAAAAATGAATAATCTAAATAATATATGTTCATTTTTACAGTAAGTTTAACTTTGCTTTGATATATTATTCAATTATAAATAATTATTTATATTTACTTAGATTATTAAATTTTTTAAATAGATCATTTACTATGGAGCAAATAGTCTAAGATTGCTAGAAATGATAATAATTTTAGGGAGAGTATCAAAAATTACAGAATAAATATAGTAATAAATTTGAGTTTTGGTATATTTTTATAAAAGGATAAATGACGAATAAGATTTATTTAATTCTATTTGCTTTTATACAAAAAATATATTAATCGTATTAGATAGATGTATGTGAAAAAACAGAAGTATTCTGATTTAAAAAATAATTTAACTTAGTAATCTCTTTTCTCTTTTATATTATTTTTAAAGAAAATAAGTTAATTAAAAAGGTGAGAATAAGAAAAAAGGCATGGCTGCAATTTATAATCTAGAACAAGTATTAGTTGTGTAGATACTATTCATTCTTATATTTACTTTTATACAAATTAAAGTTTCTTTAGTCTGAACACACACACCATTAAACACTCAACCTAAACCTAAGGTAAACTATCTATCTCTTGAGATTTGTTAACATTTATTAGAAAATTTTCTACTTCTTAAAAATTGATAATAGTGAAGACTCTTTCAATGAAGATACCGCTAAGCAACTAAGACTTAGATTATAAGGTTGCATTAATCTTACTTCAATAAGGATTGATTTGTGGTAATATTTTATTCATTCAATCTATTCAAAAACCTAGTTTTAAAATATATTTACCAGTTAGAGCTCTTTGAATGCGCAGAATTCTTTTTATCTAGGTTAGGGATTAGGAAGCTGTAGCTAAATAATATTAATAGACCTTAATTTATAGTAAAATTAAATAGAATTTTAATCAGTATAAAATACTCTACTAATACATCATTTATTTTAAAGTGATAATATGATCGACCATTAAATTGCTTTCAATATAATAAGCAACCTAGGACTGTGTCTAAATCTAAATACATTAATCCTTGATTTAAGGTATAATTTTTATTAAAATTATGATTGATAATTTAATTAAAGATTTTATTAAAGATCTAATTGTATAGAAGATGATGGACTATCAAAGATAGGCTCTCAATTAAAAAAGTGTGTAAATCTAATAAAATTAGGGCTTTATTTACAGTATTTATTTACTTATTTCTAACTGAGAAGTTAAATTGAAATTTATTTTTTGATTCATCTGTTAAAAAAACCTAAAAGATAAAATTCCATTGGCGATTAAGGTGCTTCTTAACTAGGAATTTCGATAGGGTAATATTTAAATCTCACTACGCTAACCCTAGAATTATCGTAAAGAATTGCCATAAATTAATTAATATACTTCCAGCAAATAAAGTTTTTCACTAAAATTTTTTAAAAATATAAAAATTAATAGATCAAATTCTATTGGCGATAAATCTATATCTGATTTAGGGCAAGGATTAAGAGAATGTAAAAATCTATCAGATTTAACTTTAAGCTTATAGTAATGATTTACTTACATTTATGCGTTAATTTATAGTTTTTATTATTATTGTTGTGATAATAAGCTAGTTTTATTTTAATTTAAGTAAATATGTCCTAATGATTTTAAAATCTAAATAATACTTTTCATTTTAGATTCCTTAGCATTTTTAATGATTTCTTAATTCTTTCTACAGTAAAAAAGCTAAGTAGCAAAAGTTGGAAAGTAAAAATTTTAAAACACTAGGAAAATTGTTGAATTTCTTTCATTCCAATCATATCTATATAAAGAAATTACCTATTTTTAAAATTTAACTTTCTAATAATACAAATCAATTCAATAATGTTATAGATATAATAAAATTACTGACGTTGGAATCTAAAATTTAGGATTGGAACTTGCCAAATCATTCAAATTAGAAAAATTGGAACTAAATTTATTGTAAGTAATTTTGATTATTTTTAAATTGCATTATATTTTTATATAATTTCTATTAAATACAAATAAAGGTCAAATAAGATAGGAAATTAAGGTATATATGATTTAACGTCAAGGCTAAGTTACTGTCCAAACCTTTTATCATTTACTTTAGATTGTAGGTAGATTATTTTCATTTGTACTTTTATTAAAAATTATTTTCTTTTGAATCCTATCATTATTTTTTAAAATTTTTAAAAAGATATTGTAAAGTAGAAAATTAATGCTCTTAAGGATTTAGATCTACAATAGGGTCATTCTAAAGCTTAAGAGATTTATCGCTTCACTTATAGTAAAAATCAATTAATTAATCTATGCAAAATTATAATAATTGAATACTATTTATTTTTAAGATAAAGTGGGGTTGGCGATAATTTATTAAACGGATTAGGAATTATTATCTCAAAGTGTGAAAATCTAACATCTCTTACACTTAATTTGAAGTAAATTAAAAAATTTTTGAACACAATTGCCAATCTCATAAAATTGCAATATTAAAAAGTGGGAATTAAATAAGTGATTCTAGTATTTCTTAATTAGGAGATAATCTAACAGAATGTTAAAAGCTTTCATTACTAGCGCTAAATTTATAGTAAAATTTAAGTCTAAAAAATATATTTTAACAACTATATTAATCTTAAAAAATAAACAGATAAAATAAAATTGAAGACTAAGGCTTATCAGATCTAGCAACTGCGTTAAGTGAATGTAAAAATCTAAAAGCCTTGAAGTTATTTTTATTGTAAAAAGATTATTTTTATACTTTTTTATTTGTAAAATTTAAATATGTTTTTAAATATTTAAAAAAGTGGTAACTCAATAAGCAACTTAGGAAGAAATGATTTAGCAAAAAGATTTAAAAAATCTTCCAATTTAACAATTTTGAAACTAGATTTATTGTAAACTTAAATTCATTCAATTTTGTTTCTTTAAAATAAATTTAAAATATAAATGCTGTTTTTTTAATTGATAATACTATAGGATAAATTCTTCACTTATGAAAATAAAAAGGCTCATTTCTTTAAAAAGTAACTATGAACATAATTAATATCAAATCATTTTTTTTATAATGAAAATAGACTGAGAGAAACAACCCTGTAGAAAATAAATAATTCTGACATTTTATTTTATTTCCAAATAATAACAAACTAACTAAATAATTAAATTAAATTATATTATTTTAAATAAATTAACATAAATGATGGCAAATTAAGTAATGAATTAAAGCAATAAATAGAGAATATGAAGAAGGATTATATTGATAATTAATAAAGGTATAAATACAAAGAGTAATGAATTAAGATTAGTAAAATATAACTTACTCAATAGTAAAAGTAGTAAAGTAATTAAATAATTTGTTATTTCAATATATTTTATTATTGTTAATAATTCTTTAAGAGTAAAATTGCTTAAAAGTATGGTTTGGTCATTTAATACATTTATGTTATTTTAATTATTATTGTAATTGCTGCTGCTATTATTAATTATACGAATCGCCTATTATCTAAATCATCAAGTATTATATTATTAATATTACTTTGTATTGAATTAATTAAACTTATAATCAATCCATCAATTTTGAGATACTCCACTACTTATTAAAGTTTTACATTTTTTTGGAGCACGGTGGGGAGAAAAAATAGAGGATATAAGAACAATAGGTAGAGTGGCACCAAAAATAAATACGATACAAGAGACTATAGAACTATTTTAATAATTAAAATATTTTGCTAATAATAATTGACAAATGTTTTGAAATTACCCTAAAATGTGTGTATTTTCTTTAGCTGTCTCATCAAAGCAATGTATATCATTAAGAGCTCCTGCTGCTCCACAAATATTAAATATTACTCTTAATAAACAAGCTGCTCCCAAAATAAAAACAGATATTTTAACCTTTTGTTGTTAGAAATTAATAAATGAAAAATAATAAAAGAATATTGTAAGTAATAAAATCCTTATTGCATAACTTGTATATTGTAAAATTCTTTCTAGAAATAGATTTTAAAAGGTGTAGTTCAATCAATCATTTAAAGTTTTTTATAAAAAAAGTAGAAGAGAATTATTATTAAAATGGATTTTAATTCGAAAGAAACAGCAGTTAGTTAATTTTTTTATAGTAATCCTTTAAGGTTTTATTGAATTTAGTTAATATTTTTAGGTAAGGAAATTTTTATATGAGAATAATATTATTTCTTTTTAAGAAAATTCAAAATTAGGGAGAAGTCGGTTAATGGAATAGTTAAAATTTACGTGGCGTTTAAATTTATTTGATAGATCATAAATTTCTTCGATGTCTTTCCAAAATTAAAAACAGCTTACAATAAAGATGGACTCTATGGCGAAAGTAAGAATAGAAACCACATAAAACCTATATATTATTACCAACCAAAGGATTAATTAATGAGCTGGATATTAAAACTCATAACTAAAGTTATAATCAACATAATTAAATTTAGAGTAGAAAAATAATTAAAAATATGAGCAAATTATAAAAGAATGTGAGTTGTAAGTGAATAAAAGTAGAAACAAGGTTATAAATTATCATGAGAAAATAATTATAATCAAATACGTAATGTCTTCGTCAAAGAATAGGAGTAGAATACTCAGTCCGCCTAGAACGTATAAGATAAAAATAAATGCTTTCTAGAAGTGATTGAGGTATTTTAGGTAATTATAATATCGAGAGTGAATTAGAACATCCATCCTTTTTATAAAAAATAAGTTATTGCTTCAATTATTAGGTATTATTTCATTCAGTTTCCGCTTTGCTAATATATTGTAGATCTTTAATACCCACTCATTAGTAATCATTAAGATCTTCTTATACGCAGAAATCGAACAAACAAAGAAACAAGCTAACAAAAAATATTAAGACTAGTACTAAGATATTTAATTAAGTAAAAATGCTGTAACTATGATTTGTATCATTACCAGTAAATTGAAGATAGTCCTATGATACTCAAAAGAATGACAATGCTGAAAACCCAAAGAGAGATGTAAACCTTTTAGAAACTTTCTATATCATCTATAGATTCGTTCTGCAAGTTGAGAGAGTATATTTCGGCATAAACCATAGTAGAAAATTGAACTTAGAGTAATTTATTTGGAAAAATAGTTTAATAATGATTAGTAGTGAAGATTATTATGTGATAAATTTAACAAATTTGAAAGAGAATTTATTCTGATTGGATTATAAATTACCTAATAATAAAAGGAAACATCCTATATTAATAAGAAACAATTTATTATTCCATGATTCACTTTGCATGAGTTACCATTTACGAATCCTTATAAGCTTTTGAGTAACATATACTAATGCTACTATCTGAATTAGCAATATGAATATCCAAATTATCTGCTCGCTTAATTTAGTTATATCCAAGTCGCCCAATGGTTTATAGCATATAGAATCTGAAGATTTAAGTAGGGTCATTTTTTAATATATCATTCTGTTTCTAAAGAAGGATGGTTGATGAAGAAATATCTATTTATTGTTGAAAAATTTTTGATCAGCTTTGAATTAAATTAGTTCAAAATCTTTTATAATACTATCTAATCAGTCTAAAAGCATATAATAAACTCAATTTTAATAAAGATCTTTAATTTTTAAGATTTAATTTTTAATATTTATAAACTTTTAGTTAGTGTAAGTCTGTCTCACAACACTTTAAATTTATTAACATAGCAATAATAATATATGATTAAGCAATAGATTTCAAAAATGCTTTAAAAAACGTATTTTAGATATAAAAATTTAGTTATTCGAATGATTTATTCATTAATTTCTTTTATTTATTGTTTTAATATTTCCGTAAGAAAATAAAAGAAATAATTTAACCAAATAATTACATTATTAAATTTTTCAAAATTTTTAATCATAAATTGAATTTTTTATTAATAATTCATTTCAACTAAGTGCGTGCGTGTGTGTGCGAAAGAATTAAAATAATTACATAGATTCAGTTAATTTTATCAAAAGTTCATTAATTATTATAAAATCACATAATTCAAGAAGTTAATTTATTAAAGATTTTATAAAAAAATTATGATTAGGATAAAATTTACTTTTATTTTTTCATATAAACTTTAACATTCTAAATGAATAACTTAAATAGATTCTACCAAGAAATAAGAAATAAAATATTCTTCTATTTCTTTTTGGTTTAATTTCTTAATTAGTGTAAAGTTCTATTTATAAGATAGAATTTTAGATAATCTTTCTAGAGTAGAGGTAGACTATTAAAAGTTTAGACAAATTAAAAGTATTTTGATGATAACTGGATAAATTATTCAATGATAAATTTTAACTAACTAAAAGAAATAATGATATTTAAAAAGTATTTTTATCATTTTATTCTAAACATGAAGAACTGTTTAACAGTTTCAAATAAAAGGTACTAAATCTTTTAAATGTGACATGAATTAGTAGAATAATTAATTAACAACTAGCGAAACTATCCAGTTGAGGGATGATACATTAAATCTAGCTATATTAATTAATATACAGTTTCTCAAAAAAAAAAAAAGATCACGAGAGATTTATTTATATATAAAATAATAAATAAATTATAGAAGAAATTATGAAAAGCAAGCAATCAAGCTAAACTTTAATTAGATTTTATGAAAAATAACTTAGTAATGAATTAATAGTAAAAAACTCTGAACTATATTAATTTGCAGATAGTATTAAACACTCTATTAATAGATTATTGAGATTGCTCTAAATAATTAAACTATAATAATATTTGAATAGAGAAGATTTACTTGAAAATTAAAGAATATGTTGGTGGGAAATACAATTATACCAGTTGTAAAGGAGATCATTCGTTATGTTACGATATATGTAAATAAAGAAATTAAATCAAGTATTAATTCAATTATAATATTAGTACAGCCAATAAATTAGTTCAACTAAAGAACCTAGTAAGATTATTGAATGATTGATTCAGAAAGATAATTAGATTATTCTTCCTCATATTGCTTGCAAGATAAAAAAATCAAAAAATAGATTAATAATTCAATTAATTATAAATAGATTATTAATAAATGAAGGAAGATACAGAAATCAGTCCAATTAAAACAAAAGAAGGGCATAGGAGAAATTAGACAAGCATTTTTGATTACTTTAAATATCAGATTGATCAAAATGATGGCGAGGTTGATTTGTCCAAGAATCAGCTGAATAATCAATCATAGTAGAAGGATTACAATAAGATACAATCTATAGATTAAATAAAACAATAATAGATTTATGCCAAGAACCAATAGCATAACTTTCAACAATTTTCATAATATTCGCCAAATCCTATTCTTAGTAATTCAACATGGAATCATGGTGAATGTCTGAACTAATACCCTATTAATTAAAATTCTTCTAAAAGCAGAGCACTAAAATAATTTTTTATAGAAAAGATTAGAGATATTTTGGAATTGGAATATCTTAGCAAAGAAGACCTCCAACCATATTGGAGAAACAAACTATTATTATTTATAACTCTCTTCTTTTTAACTATTGGCAATATTATAGATGTTTTTTTTCAAAAAAACTTAAATGAAAGTGCGGTAAATATGCGAATTATCTTAATAAGCTCCTTTATTGCACTCTCAGGTTTGAGTCACTTTATGCTCTACTTTAAAAATAAAAACAAAGATTCTACAAATTCAGCGAATATACCAATTTTAAGCTGCTGCTTCTCTGAAAACTAAATGGCTAAGAAATTAATTACTCAGATTTTTATCATAATAGTTTGTCTGGTGCTATTTATTGGATATGCTAAATGCATTGCAGGAAGTTTAGATTTTTCAAGTAGCAATAGTAGGATATAAAATTAAATTAATTCACAGTCTCTCGCAGTCTAGTTAATAGAGGTTATTTTGTTATATTAGTATACTTCTACATTCTTTTTGAGTTTTTTCTTGCTAAAACTTGCTTTTTTGGTGAGCGTGTTTATGATAAACTTTTTTCTACTAGGCTTTCATGAAAACAATAATAATTATTACTATTTCATTGCTCTTGTTATACAGCTACTTATAGAGTATGAAAGCACTGTAATATCGTAAGACGCCCAATTTCAATTTAATACAAATAGAAATATTTCAACAATTTCCTTACCTACTGAAATGAGATAGCCTATAAAATCAACTAATATCATGCCTACTCTTTGTTTTCATACAAATATAACAGAGAATCTAAAGAAATACTAAAACTAAATATCTTAAAATGAGACCTAAAGATTTTATACAAAACATTAAAAAAACTGCAAGAGATGTATGACTTAAGAAGATGGCTCTAAAAAAGGTTCTTAGTTAGAAACTATAGGGGTTTTAAAATCAGATTAAAAGGATAATAGTGTAAGACAATAATCAAGCTTAAATAGGTTTAAGATAAGATCTTAAAAAATAACTAGTGCTGGAGAAATCAACTAAAATACACTCATGTCTCAGCTAAAGAATTAAAGAGAGTGTAGGTTAGAAAATTTCTTAATAAAAGATATAGAAGAATCAGATAATAGAAATGATGTCTATGATTATAGAAGTTAAAAGAAATAGAGTAGTAGCTCTGCTTAGAGCATTAATAAAACAAAAAAAATTACAATTGATAATATAAGAACGAGTAATTATATTAATGGAGAATAAGGAGGTAGCAATAGAAGCAAATAAAATAGTGATAATAATGGAGAGAAGAGTAATGACTTTAATAAGATTTTAGATAATTCTTTAGAAGTATCTGATGAAATAAAAGTATGTTTATCAGAACCAAGCAAAGGTAAAATTTAATCGTAGAATGATTTATAAAAGAGCTCGAGTAGTAGCTAGACCATTTCGAATTAAAATGTGAGATCTATGGCTGCATCAGATTTCTCTCCCATCAATAGATTAACTAGAAATTTTTCCTTATTTCGCCGACTACAAGAATAGATTTAAATAGAAGAAAAAACTTCATAAGAGGAAGCAGAAACTTATGCGTTCACTCCTCACAGGCAAGAAAATTTAGTTGAGACAATAAACTTACACAGATCCAATTCCCTAGGAACATTATAACAAAAATCGTGTTAAATGTAAAAGAGTGCAAATTTCAATAGTTAAACGCTATTTGGTAATCAGTAAAATATCATATAGAGCATATATAACACGTAGAAAAATAACAATACAAACTAATCTAATATTATACCTTAGATCAATTAAAATAGTAGCAATTAGTGCCAAGGATTTGGATAGCACCCTCTAATAAGTATTTAAAATCCACCAAATAATCTTTTTTATTCTTTTACGGAGAAGTCTTAAGATGATGAGCAAAAAACTACTGAGTAAAATGAATAGTAAAAATCTAATGGAGAATAAAATTAGATCAGTGAAAGCATAAATTAATAATCTCATAAATTGAAAATGAAGTAACTATTTAGTAGAAATAGATAGGTATCGATTGAGTACAAAAGAGATAAATTAAATGGATACTCACTTACACCCCTAGGATTTCCTAGAACACACACCAGCACTCATTCTATGGCTGCAAATGCTTAATAAAAAACTAAATTGTATAAAAATATTTTAAAATATCTACCAGAAGAAGGAGTTATCTTAATTGATAAAAATCATAATATTCACTTTGCCAACCTTTATGCCTAACAGCTATTTCCTAAATCAAGCCCAGTTTTGCTTTTCAATGATCTTGTTTAGTTAAAGAGTATCGAGACTCTCGAAAATTATAAATAATATTTAAATGATATTTTAGAATAGAAGTGCTGCGAGCAAAACGATTGTAAGTTAAGAAATATTAGTTAAAACTTTACTAAAGTTCAATTAACGGATTCCATCAATTTTAACAACCAGGAATAGAATAATTAAAATTATTGGATTTAATCAAATAATTAAAATTAAAATCAAATATCTTAATAAATTTTACCTCTTACAAAGCAGTACAGTAAAACTAGTTTAAGGAATATCAATATATAGTAGCAAAATAATGCAAGTTAAATTGTAAATGGTAAAACTCCAAAAGAAAATACAGTTAATAGTAATAACTAAAGCACCATTAACCAGAACACTTTTACTCAATTTTATCAGCAGACAAGTAATTGCATTCATATGAGTTCTAACTACAACTTTCCAATAGGTGGTATCCCTCCATACGTTGCATCAAGCGCATCAATAAATCCAACGCAGAGATTAAGCTAAAGTAATTATTTTATGAAACTTGATCTCTTTAGGTAAGCAAAAGAAAATATTTAACTTAAGGAGAATATAATTAGATGTAAATCCTTTCTAGAACAATTTGAATAAATTATAGAAAATTTTCGATAGCTGTCTGCCTCCTATAAATAATATGGCATTGCAAGCTAGAATAAATTTACAACTCTACTCTATCGTCCTTTAAATGTAATTAATTAATTTACTATTATTCTTTAATTCATAAAGCTAAGAATTATTTTTATAAAACAGAATTAGAAATAAGAAAGTATAGAAGATGTATAAATCTTTGAAGTTTAATTTATCCCGTGTTATTTGGGTTACACGGAAGGTGTAGTTGTTACATTAAGAGACGTAACCCATTTTAACTAAATTAAAGTGCTGAAAGATATCAATGAAAGAAAATCAAATATATTGAGAAATGTGAGCCATGAGTTAAGACAGCCTTTAAATTGTATTATCAGCATGATGTAACTCACAAGAGACTCTTATAATGATTAAAAATTGATCTAAGAGTATATTAACCCAACTCTCTACTCCTGTTAAATCTTACTAAATTTATTAAATGATTTCCTAGATATTTCTTAGATTTAAGCTGGAACTTTTAAATTAACAAATGTTTACTTTAGTATTAAAAAGCTTTTTCTTAATATATTTTAAATGATGAAAGCTTCAATTCAAATACGATCTCTAAATTTTGTACTAAACATCACCAATGAGAATGAAATTCCTGATGAAATAAAGTCTGATCCTCATAGAATATAATAAATTATAACAAATTTATTAGGTAATGCGGTTAAGTTTACTGAACATGGAGACATAGTCCTTACTCTTGAAAAATAATCTCAATATATTTATAAAATATCAGTCTAAGATTCAGGTATATTTACTTTATTTATTCTCTTATATTTCATTTATTAAAAATTACCTGAAAACTCTTTTAATAGGAATTGGAATAACTGAAGAAGGGTAAAAGAATTTATTTAAAACCTTTGGAAAAGTAGATTAAGATATCAAGTCTATTTTAAATCCTCAAGGTGTTGGTTTAGGACTAATGATTTCTAATATTTTAGCACAATAGCTTGGTCCTCAAGAGGACAGAGGGCTTTAAGTAGAATCTAAAATAGGTAAATTTTTAAAGAAACCTTTTCAGTTTTAAAATTGTTTAATTCAATAACAAATCAATAACTTAATCCTGTATTTGATGATATTTAAGCACATTTTTTATCTTAAAAACTAAAATAATAATTTTTTTTAAATAAATAATTAGGGAAAGGAACCAAATTCTACTTTTATTTGATGGATAAAACTTTTTAAGATAAAGAACTTGTCTCATTTACTCAAATTAATAACAATTTAAGAGACAAATAAATATCTCCTTAAAATTTATAAAATAATTTGCCTTAAGTACGCCGAGCTACCTCGAGAAACATGGAAACTTCTGTATTTTTCTAAGGCTAGATTATGGATTCATAAGAAGATTTTTGTAGCAACTCTTAATAAATTGTTATGTAACCTTTGAATATGATTACAAGGTAATAGCATTTGAATCAGATTTGTTAATCTTCTCTTTCGTTCGAAAGTGTTCAAGAATGTGGGTATAATAACATTGATAATCTTGTTTACAGAAATCCTTTAATGAAGCTATTACCTAACGAAGTGCATGAGAATAATATTAAAAAAATAGACTAGAAAAATAACAATTATTGTACAAATAATAATAATTAATATGAAAGTTAAATACCTCCACACAGGATGAGTTATAATTATGTTATAAGTAATAAATTATTAGATCTAAACTCTGAGTAAGGATTATCTGAAAAAGATGGTATTAAAGGCTAGAATAACCACAAAAAGAAAAATTAACTTTAATAATCTCAATTTATTACACAAGGAATTGCATTAAGGTAATAGACTCTAATTTTATAGCAGGATTATAGCCCAAGAGTTTAAAAGTTATTAGTTGATGATATTGTAAACTACCAAAAATAAAAATAACGCAAGTGCTCTTGCTTAAATACAAAAGATGTTCTTGTAGTAGATGATAATGATTTTAATATCTACGTTCTCGATAAATATCTCAAAACCTTCTTCATTGATGTAATTAGCTCAATTATTAATTTTTTTAAAAATTTTACTAAGTTCCTTACATTTTAAAGTATGTATGAACCCTTTAATTATGGTAAATAAATATTATAGAATAATACCCTTCCAAAAATTATTTAGTTGGTAATTTAAATCATAAAGGTTACTTTTACAATTAAATCAATAATTTTTGCATTTAGATTCTATAAAATAAAGTTACATAATTGGCCAAAAGAGTTTTTATAATTTAGTGATAAAATATTCTTTATTATATAGGCTGAAACTTGCACAAATGGTCCGTCTTCAGAGAAGAAAGTAAAAGATAAGATTGAAAACTCTAAATGTGAGGAATGTAAGATATTTAAGATAATATTTATGGATTTGAATTTGGGATAAATTAGTGGTATCTAAACTGCAAATAATATTAAATAAATCTATAATCAATACAAATTATCATCACCTGTGATTATCGCATGCACTGGTATTATTAAGATATTCTTATTATCAAATTAATTTTTGGTTATTAATTATTTGAATTAAAGGACATGTAGACGAAGATTCTGTTTAGAGTTGCATACAAAATGGTTTCAATGACTTCTTAGCTAAACCTATTATTAAAGATTAGCTTGTAGAAATTATATAAAAATATTTAAAAGTAGAAGTATGATTAATCCTTTCAATAAATAAGCTTGAATTTTAACCAAATAAATAAAAATAATACCCACCCAACTCAACTCAAAAAATATTAAAATATAGCTCTAATTATTAATTAAAAAAACATATTGTTGGATAATATCAAAAATAAATACAAATTAATTTGAAAATTTAAAAATCATCCTACGAAATACAATAAGCATAAGAACAAATAGAAGAATGTTCGATGCATAATAAATTAAATCTATCCATAAAAGAGTAATTAAATAAACATAGTAAGTAGTATTGCTCAAAAGAGGAGTAAATAGATAGAGTAATTAAATAAAATAAAAATAAGAAGATAAGATGGGATAGATTTGGTAAATGAATGCATGTATGAAAGAGTGAATGAAATGTATATATTATAATTAAAATGAGAGTATATAAAAGATAACAATAATAATTCTATTAAATTTATTGTCAATATTTTATTTCAAATTATTAACTATTTAATACTTATTCAATTATATCCTTAATTAATTAACTAACTAAATAACTAAAATAACTTATAAACAAGCCTTCCTTCTTCTTTCTTTCTTTCCCTCTCGTTATGTTCACTTATCCTAAAAGTATATAATTTTTAAATATCTAATTTATCTAATAGCTAAGCTATTTTTATTTAAGATTCCCATTTCATTTTAATGTAAAATAAATTATTTATTGTTAATTATAAGCTTGAACTTGTTCAAAAATCAATTGATTTTTATGAGAAGGAGATTTATTTATTTATCTTTTTTGTTTACTATTTTTGAATTTGGATTGGTTATTAGATTTTGTAGGGTAGAAAATACTTGATAATAATTAATAAATCACAATTGTGATTAAAATACAAATATGATTTGTATTTTTAATATCATCGTTCACATCATTATTGAATAATTGTAAGGTGAAGAGCACTCGAAGTGATAGCTTCAAATTATAGATAATATTTAAATTGTATAATTAAATGAAATTGGTTATATTTTGGAGATTATTATATTATTTATTTTATTAGTTTCTTTCTTTGTTTATTTGCTTGTAATTATGTATATTGTATTAATTGTATTTATTGGCTGAAAGTGTTAGTTTCGAGATGGCAATTTTAAAAATAAAAATATTTTATAGTGGTTGTTACTTTTCAATTCAAAGTTAGATGTTAAGACACAAAACACTTTGAATTTCTTTTGTTTATCTAAGGTGACTAATTGATAGTGGTCATTGTACTCAAGTTATTAATTGTATTCATCGTTGTCTTTGTCATCATGCCTTAGAAGTTTTTCTAATTATTAATGTTATTCATACTAATAGAACCAAAGAGAGACTACTTGTGTTGTTTCTTTAAAAAATAAAGGCTTTCCTTTTCATCAAAATATTAATCTTCTTCCTCTTAATGATGAGAGTCATTTTCTTCAGAATTAGTATTTTCTTTTGTAATAGCGTTAACATTTTACTTGTTTTTAGGTGTAGAAAATGGACACTCTTTTTCCCATTCTTTTTCTAATTATTCATTATGAAATACAGAATATTATGTTTTATTTTCTGGAGAATTATTATATTAATTATTAATTTAATTTTTGGTGATTTAATAACAACAAGTAGGTTTAATTGAATCTTCATTCAATTTATTTTTCTGAATTGAAATATGCATATTAGAATCTAAAACAACTTCTTGTAAGATAGTAACTAAATTTCTCCTGTTTTGCATAACTTATTCCCATTACACACAGCTGCTTGTAGTGGTTATATCGCTTGAACTTGAACTGCATGCCTAGCTTATAAAGCTACAGTTCAAATTATGTCTGTCATCACCACCTATTACGACTTCTTATTGTATTGGTTGCTTATATTTATCAAAGCCACTCTCTTAATGGATAATGCTCATACTTGTTTACATCAATTGATTGAATCTGTCATCAATATTTTATGATTAAATAATAACATGATTTTAAATTTAAGATTCTTCTAAATCAAGTGTTTTATTTTAGATTTAAAAGAACTAGGGCTTTTATAAGGCTCTCTAAGATAAATTTGTATTTTAGGGTTAAGGAGTAGTTATCACTTATTTATTTGCGAAGGGATTAATATTAGTTTTAAAACTAGGAACGCGATTTTATGACAATTATTCGGAAGTATCCATACTCTAGAAATGAGATTCAAACTAATTAATAGGCAATTGGTTACTTAATTAGGGAAACTTAGAAGATTTATTTTAATTAGTGACCATTTAGTGATTATTTTTGATGGTACATTCAGCTTATTAAAGCATCTCAAAATGCTTAAAAGTATTTGGAATGTATCGTATAAGATTTATTTCCTTTTTGTTTATTATAATTTCTTTTGTTTTTTTTTTTAGTTTCTCTAAATAATGTAAACTATTCTACTTAAAATTGATAGGGAGATCTAAGATATTTTATAGATGATAAATAAACCCTTAAATACTCAGATATAAAAAAAGATATAATTGGACTGTTCTGATACTTACAAGTACAACTTAACAAATTTATATTCATTTTTCTTGAATCGTAAATAGTTGGCTGAAATTCCGTATAGAAATTCTAAATATGTAAGTATTTTGAATGAAAGAATAAAGAATTACATTTTCTAAATTGTTTTAAAATCAATTTGCATATCTAGAATACCTTATTTAATTTATTGAAATTATATATTTATTTATGCTAATATTTTATTTTTTTACATTCTTATTTCATCTCATAACATATTTGAGAATAAATATTAGCTGTAAATGAAGAAGCTAGCAATTTTAATTATTAAAACTTTCTTTTTCTTTCTTTCTTGCTGAAATTCACTAAAAATTTTCTCATAAGTAGAAAATTTGTATCTATTTCTAAATTTAATTTGTTCAACATCTGTAATAAAAGAATTTAACTCACCAATCCAATACTCAAGTAAAATTTCTATGTTACACTTTATTCTATTGGTAATCATTATTGAAAAAAAGATAAAAAGGATTTGGTGAGTGAACTTACAAATAATAATTACTTTTAAATACTTTTTCCCTTAAAATCAAAAAATAAATATAATGATTCATAACAAATATTTGTTTAATTTAATTTTTTAAGCATTATTCGAATGCCAAATGAAAATAAAAATGAATATATCTTTTATCACCATCTTAAAGATATAATAGAATAGTGAGCAGCTCGAAATATACATAACTAACTTGTGAGGTTAATATTTATGTAAAAATAAATTAAGTTACTCTGTTTAAATCTTAACATAATTATAAACAAGATTGCTAATTTGCTTAATAACCATTGGTTGTGTTATTATAAATTTCAAATTTCAATTAAAAATTCAAGCATTTTGAGTTTGAAAAGGTTTTTAACCTGAAATTCTAAATTCCCAGTAATTAAATATACTTTCTAAATGTGTCTAAAAAATCAATAGCTAAACAGTAAAATATTTGAAATTTTTCAGTCAATTTTTTAAAATTGAGAAATTTTATTTATTCATTTATCCTCTCTATTTTTTGAACTTCTCAAATAATATTACACTCCTTAAAATTTAATTTTCTAAATTAAATTTATACTTAGATAAGAATATTAGCTTGAATAATTTTCCTCAATATTCTACGATTTCCATTTTACATATTATTAAAATAATTCACTCTTTTAAAGGAATTTTTAATGACATATTGGCTTTAATAAATGGCTATAAACTATTATTAATTTTAAAAAAAGCCTGAGTAAAAATTAATAGATTTATTGGATTTTTTTTTGGTTTATAATATTTAAAAGTTTAAATTTAAGGTAAAATTAAGTAATTAATCTATAAGAATAATTAAAATAAAGACAATAATAAATTTTCTTGTAATAATTTATTAAAATATTTTAGAATATAATATAACCCTTATCAAGAAAGAAATTTAAATATAAATAACAATTAGTATCATTATTTATTAAATTATACAATTCATTAATTTATTAATCACTAATATGTTAGCTTTAGTATAATTTAAAAACAACAATGCTATTATTAACATTTAAGATTGATTAATTATAATTTTTTTAAACAATAAATACCAAGTCTTCAAAGATAATGTAATCCCCTATAGTCTAGCAGGTTAGGATAGAAGGTTTTCACCCTTCAGACCCGGGTTCAAGTCCCGGTGGGGGAATTATTTTTACTCTTTTTATTTTTTAATTTTAAGGCTATATTTTATTTTAGCAAAAGAAAGTTTTTATATGTTTGGATAAAAATTGACTTAAAAAGAAAAAATTCAATTAAAAAGTAATTTCAAATAATATGAGTAATTAAAATTATAATCTTAAGAATAGATTTAGTTAAGATGTTAATATAACGTTTTACCCTCTAAGATAATAATAATAAAACAGCCTTTCTTTTTTAATTGATAGTAAGTAAGGTCTTAAAAATTTAATTGTATTTTTGGAAATTGAGAAAATAATTTAAATCAGATTATTACTTTAAAGATATAATAGTGATGATTTAAATGGAAGTAATTTAATTATAAAAAGAAATAAATTATTTATTTAAAGAATTTTAAAAAGAAATAATAGATTGTATATAATAACTTTTAATAAAACTGATAAAATTTCTATAATTTACAAATTTAGTTCTAGTTTTATAACTTTTAGTAAGTGAAAAGCATTATTATTTAAGCTTTTTAAGAAGAAATTCAAAAAAAACAAAATTTTTAAAAAAATTAGGAAAAATAAATCTGATTTGTAATTATTTTCTTAGATAAATAAAATAGACAAAAAAACAAACTAATCTTGACAAAGATTTTGAGAGTAACAGAAAGTGAAATTAATGATTTAAAATAAACTAAAGGGAGATATTTATAATGCTAAAAGAATTATAAAAGTAGTTGGACAGATGGATGGATATACACACAATAATAATTATAAAAAAGATCATTATTTTTAAACGCTATTAAAAAGAAGTAACTTCTACCTTTAACTTTAGATTTTCTATACTAAATTAGATCAACTATTTATTTTATTTTTTTGAATTTCTGGCACATTTCATTAAATTTTTAATTTAATTCATTGAGTAGAGCATAAGTATTCTTATATTTTAGTTTTGTTAATAGAATGAAAAGGGTTTGTTTGTTTGTTTTTTTTGTTTTTTTGCTTGTTTAAGTGATTCTTATTTTGTTTATTTGTGTTTGTTAATACATAGTCTTAATTTATTTAAGTATTTTTTTAGTGTAACCTTTTTTTTTACAAATATAAACTGATCATAATCCAATTTAGGTAAGTTGATTTGCATTCATTATGATTGAGCTCCAATGCCAAAGTTTTTCGTTCTAGCTTAACTGAGCAAAATTATTGTAGAGTTTTACTAATGATTTGTTGAGTAAAAACGGTTCTAAGAAGTAGCAGTAAGCAATAACTAAAGAAGATATCATATAGCCGTAGGAATAGTGGATGACTCTCTTTTTAATAGTTCCGTTATTGCAGTAATGGTTATAAATTCCATCTATGCACCTTGAAAAAAAGAACATCTTCCAGACATACCAGCTCTTCTTATTTATCATTTATAGAGATATAAAACCAGCTACAAAACCACTTACAAAAGCGTTGTATCCATCATCTTTTTTACGTAAATAACGGAGTAAACAAATTACACTTCTCAGAGAGCCTGTCATAGTAGCTAAAAATAAGGGCAATTAAATATTCTACATAGAAAGAAAGAGTGCTTTGAATGTTTAGACGCTTTTTTTCTTGGAAAGGATGAAAAATAAAAGGTTTGTAATAGTTTTAATTCCTATTCCTATTCCTAATGATTTCAAAAAGCCACTAAGTGCATTTATCATACAATTTTTATCGTGCTTGCATAGTTTATGGCACTTAATAGGACTTTCTGGTTATTATTCCTAACTTGATGTAGAAATTTCTATCAATTATTGTTGTTATTCAGTTGATTATGCCATCTTAATTTATATCCTTTTAAAGTCACCTATTCTTATATGTTTAATATCCTTTGATTTTTTTGATTTGATTTATTTGTGTTTGTTTGTTTGGTTAATGTTTTGCTTGCTCAGTCTTTTTGATCAATATAATGTTTAATTAATCTTGAATGGTTTAACTTGATTAGCTACTCTATTTTATTAATTGTTTTTATCTAATTACAAATTTGTTATTGTGTCAAGTGATAGATGGATGTCCTTCTTCACTGTAAATGGACAATTGAAATATAAATTTTTGATTTACTCTAATATAATACATAATTAAACAACTGAAGTAGGTGATGCAAAAACAAATTTGATACCGTCAAAGACTTTACGTAATCTATCAAATTCGATAACTTATTTGGTAAGAATGAGAAATATTAAAGATTTTTAGTTTGAAAATTTTATTTTTAGAAAATATCAAATATGATAAATCTTCTTGTTTATTATTCGAATAGCATAAGTGATAAAGCACTTTAACAATTAGCATACTATTGGATTAATATTATCAAATTAAAATTAAAATGATTATTTCTATTTCTTACTTCATAAATCTTAGATCTTAAACTTTTTAATTTGAATCTATCTTATATTTAAAAATAAAAATTAAGAAATGATATCAAAATAATTTTCTATCACAAATTGATAGATTTTTTTTATTAACAAATAAATCTTCAAATAATTCATTTTTTATTATGATAAACCATCTTTACTACATGAAAAATCTCCTTGAGATCTATCATAACTATTTCAATTTGACAGAACAAAAAAGGAATTATTTTTTAAATTTGATTTAAAAATTAATAAAATAGAAATATTCTTTTAATATTGTTGATATTTATTATAGAAAATCATAAATCTTCTATTTTTTATAAGTATTTAAAAACTTAGGAAGTTATTAAATAGTTTTCTTTTAATTTTAATTATAAATTTTTTAGAGTTGAATAAATCATTTAATTTAGATTTTTGAAAATAAAATATAAAATATTTAAATTTGTTTACTTGCTATAAATGTAATTTGATTAATATAAATGATATCAGTTATTGTTATGATATTATCTTACTGGTGAGTATCTCTGGATCTGAGTTTAGAAAAAACCTTTTTGTTGCAATTACTAAGATTTTAATTTTTCATTGCTCGTTGGATTATGTCTCCATCTAGGATTTAGAGAGCTTAAATAGCTATTTAATAATTCTATTTCTCTCATAGAATTTTTTTTACTTGAACTCTATTACTATCTTGAAGAATTTAAAGCTGATACAATTGCTGTACTAGGCTATCCATTTTGATTTATGTCAAAACTTTCATCTTGTGTATTAATACTTAGATTATTCTATTAGTGCTAAGGAGTTTTTGCCTTCATTTAATTATTAGTTTTAAAGGATTATTATATCTCTCTATGACCAAGTTCAGATGACATTCTAACTCTATTCATTATTGTTGGTGTTTAAATTGGGGTTGGTAATTATCCTCCAGATCCTATAAAAGATCTATCTTTTGATACTACAGGAGATTCTGGTTTTGAAAGTATAGACATCTTTTTAGTGATGTCTGTATAATAATCAATATTTTACCTTCTATTTTAATATTTATGACGAGCATTATTAGTTGTTTGAGGATATTATTATATCTCATCCATGCTATGATTATTTCCATTATTGATTTTAATAGTGCTTAATTTATTGTTATTAATTGTACTGTTTGGGGTTATATTACTTAGAAACATATTATTGCCTTGATTCACCATATTATTATTTTGATTTAAATTTATTATATTATTATTTTATTTAAATTATTAATGAAGCTGAGATTATCTCTAGAAAATGTGTTTTCTGATTAACTGCTAAACATTATTATCACTTAAGAATAGTTTTAGCAACTCTTCAGGTTAAAAATTCAGCATAGTATTCTTAGATTGGATTTATTATATTATTTAATTGATATCTTCTTATTTTTATTATTCATCGAAATTTTATTGAGAATTTTAAAGTTCGTTTACACATTTAACAAACAGTTGATAGTAGTAGTTCTCAGCTCTCTACTCTCTGAAATGTTACTTCATTTTGCTTCTATGCGAAATTGGATTCGTTTTATCAGATTGAGGTGAAAATTAATATTATTTCCTTAAGTTGTAAATCATTTTATCAGTTTCTTGAAATAAATCTAGAATAGTAAATGTGTACTTATCAAAGATAAAGTTTTTTATAAACTTTTAGTAATCTGAAAGTTCGTTGTCTTTCCCATTGTTTTTATTTAAATAAATCTTAATATCCTCCATCAAGTCGATATTCTTCTCCTTCTCTATTTACTACAACTTAGCTAATTCGCTATCTATATTTATATTATACTTCTTCTTGAAAAAGTCGAGATATTATTCTTGTCTGTTTACTTATTCTTCTAACTCCCTTACTCTATCTCTCAAAGTGTGTACCCTTTTGGAATAATACTAAATAATTAAAATTTAATCTTATTTTATTGATTTAGTAATATTGAAATTTTAATGATTCTTATCATAATATTATTCTCTCAATCTTTTTAAATAAGTAGATTTATAAAGTTGAAATCTTATCTATATTCATTTCTAGTTAAGAAATAAATTTATGAGTGTAAATTTAAGAATAAAATAATAAAGTGTAATAGCATGAATTGATTTCTTAAATATTTATTTTACTGATATTTATTTACTAATAATAGGTATATTTCTATGGTGATTAATTTGTAGTATTTTTTATAAGATAAACTCAAAAACAAATTTACTTTATATTCCACTGCTTATTCTCCCTACTAACTTTAAGGAATGCATCATATACTTTCTAATATTCTTCTTTATACTCTCTTACTAACTAAATACTTAATTTAAGTTAGCTTTAAGTAGTAACCCCTTAACCATGAGTCAGCGAATCTACTAGTTTAGACATCTAATTTTTCAGATTAATAATAACATTTCAATTAGAGTGTATCAAAATAAACTGTCTCATTTGAGCCAAAATATTAACAATACATTACTTTATCTAGCTCATGAGAAAGAGAAAATATTATATCTTTAAAGTTCTCTGCAATATTTATTTCGTTTTTCCTTTGTAGGATGTGTATTCTTTCATCGAAATTACTCATAGTTTGATTTATTTTTTATTTTAAAGAATCAATTTCGTTCTCATTTATTTCAATCATATCATCTACATATTTTGTACTATAAGCACTAACTAGTATAGCATCTTTCCTCTAAACCTATTTTTTAAGCCTTTCTTCCTCAATTTACTTTTGCTGTTTCGATATCTATGTCATAGAAACCATATTATGGTCAATCATTTTCAACTTAAAGTTTGATTTGTTTGCCTCTATTTGTATAATTAAATTTTATGGATATTATATGATTAAAAAACACAATCAAAACCAATTAATAGTTATTACACAATTTAACTAATAAATTGTATTTTTTAACTGATCTAATCACCATAAACAAAAATATATCTAATTTTATATTTGTAAATTTTATCAATTTACTTTTAAATAAAAAATATTCACCAAGACCATGATTATTATACACTGATCCTTACATTAAAGCAATTAAAAATAGTTAAGATTATAATGAAATAATATACTCAATTCTATTAAAAATTAAATTTTTAAATCTATTAGTAATTGATGATTTTTTAAAATAGCTGTAAGTAAACATTAAAATTAAGTTTGGAATTTCAATATGTAAAGCATGACTTTGCTTAAAAGTTTTAATCAATTTGAAATGTCTTGAAATTAAACTACTAAATCTTTAATTATGTAAAGGTAAAATGAAAATCTTTTAGATATTTAGGCATAGAATCTATGAAAGTAACGTTGTAATATTCTTTGTAATAATCTTTAAAATATAAAATAAATTTGTCTATCTATTTAATTTTCATAGAAGTTTGCTTTCTTATAACTTAGAAATTCATTTATTAAAATATAATAACAAATTTAGATAAATAATTATTTTATTTAACTAAAAATTAAATTAACTAGATATTCAAAACAAAAATAATTAAATTGATTTTAAAAATATTTTAAATTTTAAATATTTATTTTTTTAATAGTTTTTTTAGATAAATATATTAATGAGAAGATTAAGTTTAATTATAAAAAGATCAAACAATATTTAATTAATTATAAAGTTAACATTAATTTAGCAAAATAAATATAAATATTGATGATTTAAAAAGTATTTTTAGGATTATTTCATAGTATTTTATAAGCAAGCAAATATCAAATAATGTAAATTTATTTAAATTTTTGATGAAATACGCTCTTTATAATAATCTTAAGAATAAATGACTAAAAATTGGTTTCTCACTTATTTCCTTAAATTATTTTTATCATATAGATTAGATAATCCACTTTATTAAATTAGATCGTTTATTTAAGGAGAATACTAGAGATTTACTAGAAATTAAAATTTCTAAATTTAATTCTCAAGTTTCTTATAAATTAGAAATAAAAGAATTCTATTGTGATCAATAAATGCACTAATCCTTGTTGGCAAGAAAATTTTATCAAATATGATAGCTTTTAAAATAAAAATACTGTAAAAAGGAGTGGAAATTATTATGCTATTTAATAAAAAAGTGAAAATGGTGTTAAATAAAATTAAAATGGGTCTAGAAATAAAATATAAATTAAGTTCTAGCCAAAATATTAGTTTATGGATATTTTGAGAAATGTTACATTTTTTATAATCTATTATAGATAGATCTTTGGTTAGAAATAAAATTAAGATCTAAAATCAGAATTATGCCATCAAGCTTAAAATATTTAGAAAGAATACTATGATTGTTATTGTTATAAAGTTAAAATATTTATAAAGATTTTCAGTTCTATTATAGTTATCATTTATTGTCCATTTCTTCAATATAGATTTCATATGTTTTATTGATTAATTCATTATTTTTAAATTTTTTTTGATTGTATTTTATCAGTAACTTAGCTCAAAAATGATAAAATCGTATGATATACTTTATAGTAACGAGAATTTTATAGTAATTATTACTCTTTCGTATTTATTTAAAAAGAATTATTATATTATGTTAAGAGACAAACCTACTCTTTTATCTTTCTTTCCTAGTTTTAAAAATTAAGTTAAGATTACTTTTTTTATTTAATCTTTTTTTTGCTAGAAATTTATCCAAAAAACTTATGATTAAATGTAAAGAATTTTTTTCATGAAGAAAATTATAAATTGATTGCAACATTCTGATTAACTCTATTAATAATTTTTTTTTGGATCATTTAGGATTATATCTCAGCATTAATTTCTTTTATCTTCCTTGATAAGCTACCGAGGAGTGATTATTTCAATAATCCCAAACATGAAATTATAAAAGAAGAGCAAACTCACTTTTGATTATCTGATTCTGGATAAAAGATGATTATTTTCTCAATCTTTCTAAACTTTCTGATAATTTGCCTTATCAATATTTCCTTTTCTAAAAAGACTTCATTTATTATAAAAATTAAAGAAAGTGTAATTATTTATAATATCTGATCAGCACTGAAAATAAAAAAGGTTCTTTAATGAATTCTTCTGAATTGGTTTACTCTCTTTTAATGATAAAAAATAAATCAAAATTAAACACACTTTCAATAAATCCTTGATTGATACTAATATTTTATCCCTCTCATATTTAGTATTATTCATTAATTTATGACCACCAATGGAAACATTTTTTAATTGTATTTAATAAAATTTGTTAGTTTCATTTCGATTCTTTCTAATACACGTTTTGTTTAATTAATTATTTTCATCTTGATGAATGCTTAATATTCAGAAATAGTTTAGCTGTTTCTTTATATCAACTGGATATTTTGATTGTATCTAATATAATAGAAATCTTAGTAATATATCTCCCTAACAGATGGACAATGATACTCAATTAATTATTATTTTAAAATTGAATGTAAGATTTGTGTATTTTTAAATGATAATATTTTACTTTAATCAAGTTGTTATTTGTGCTTATTTATAGCTAGATCGAAGGGATAGAATAGATATTAATTATGTTTATGAGGGAATGAATTAAAATAAAAGTAGAAAATCATTAATCTCCCTTTATTCAGCTTAACTTGTATTGTAAATATTTTTGCGTCACAAAAAAATTTATTGAATTGAATGATAGTAAGAATCTAATTGATAAATTGAGTAACTATGAACTTTGGATCATTGATTCTCGTATTAAATACATTAAATATATACAAATGAAAGTAGATTTTAATTTTTAGATGAATTGTGAGAATTCGAGAATTTTTTACAGCCATTAAGATTCGTATTCTGCCTAATAAATATGGATAGAAATCTATCAATTTTTAAAATAAAATTGAGTAAATAGAATAAAGGCTATTTTTGCAAAGATATAGTACCAACAAATTTATCAGAAAAGGAAGTAAAGAATTTGAAAATTTTAATCTTTAATGAATTAAATGCGCATCGAAAAATTAAATTTAGTGGTAGGTGTAAGCCACAGATAATTTACTTTAATTTAATATGTGTTAATTAATATTGTTCCTAAATAGATACATACATCTCTTTGATCATACACTAAATCTAAAGGATTGGATTTAAGCGAAATATCTAGGGAAAGGGCTAACTTAATAAACACTAAAAAAGAAGTTAAAAACAAATATTAAATTGTAAAAGAAAAAAAAGAGAAAGAAACTCAATCTCTCTCCCCTACTATTTACTACCATTTTGGCAAAGACTACGAACTCGCTACAGCAGAAAACATCATAAAACAAAAAAAATGCTAAGGAATCTTCTCCGTGATATTTATTCTAATAAAAAATCCAACAAGAACAACTTGGAGGCTATCCTAGTTCCATTAGATTCTAAAAATTCATCTCAGAAAAGCAATATCAATCCCACTTCTGATCATTTAAACTTTGGAATGGTAGACTTTATTCTTATTATTATTTTTCAAATAAATCTTTAAATTTCCCAACGAGGCATACAATCAATTAGCCACTAGAATTAAAAAAAATACTTCAATGTTCTCATTAAAACCATTTTATTAATGAGTAGATACTCTTATGCTTAAAAAGCATTTAAAAATGGGTATTTTACTTTGCTATTTAGAGATAGAAGTGATATTTTTAGTGTGCATGTAAATATTTGATGAAAAAGAAACGAGATAATTGATTGATATTTTTCTGTTTTAAAAAGATAATTATTAGTAATATAAATTCAATATCTTGAATTAATTATTGTTTTGAAATTATTAATTAGGAATTGCTTATTAACAAGTATCTGTTTTTGAATGAAAATGAAAATCAGCATGTATGTTTGTTTTCTGCACTCAATCCAGGTAAGGATGTGTAGTTTAGCGAGTTCAGTAAGAATAACGTTGTCTCTGTATTCCTCAAGAATGTTAGTACTAAATAAGCCAATAAGTCTTCTTCTCCCCTCACAATCTAAGAATTAAGGTAAAACTATATTCTAAAGATTCTTTCAATATAAGCAAACAAATAATCTAAAAGATCTCCCCATTTTTGATCGAATTTCTAATTTTGATTGCTTATTGCTTATTGGGTGGGGAAATAAACAAAATCTAATAGAATATGGCAAGGCTTATATTTATTATATTTTATTATCCAACCGCTGTCATTACCAAATAAATTAATATGAAGATATTATTAATTAACTTATTACAGAATAAGGAGGAAATAGCTTATATTAATTGTTTTTAAAGAATTTTTATGATCCTAGCTAGTTAAGTAAAAAATAAATCCACTTACCCGAATCATTTTTTATCTGATTACATCATATTCTATTAGTCCATAAGAAAATAGCTAAAGTTGTTCGAGGTTTAATATATTTGTTTACCTAGACAATTAAATTACTAAAGTACTACTCAACACCAAAGATATATGTTGTTAAAGTTAATTTTGTTGCTTTACTTCTCCCACTAATAATATTCTTCAAAGGTTGAAAAAAGTTTAAATATTTTCGATCAAATTTAGTTTAATTGGTGGGGTGATGGATGATTGTATATTTAATATAAATTATAGCCTCTAATTTGAAAATTATCCTTACTCAAGAATTAATTTAAATTCATTAAGCGAGATTACATCATTTAAATTAAAAATCATGAATTTGTAAAATAAATCTAAAGGGAATCAATTGACATGACTTCATCTTATTCTCTCCTCTAGTAATAAATTCTCTCTAAGATCTAAATTATCAAGAGCTTAAGGGAAAACGATCTTTTGATGAATGTGCATCTCTAATAAAAGTAACAATAGCTCATCAGTGTAACTTCTAGTTAACCTTCACACAAAACTGTTATTCCATCCCTCTTTGAATTGATCAAGAACAAACCCTCCCTCATTCTCCACTTCAAGAAGGACTCAACTTCTTTTGAAAAAAGTTTCCATGCTATTCACGTGAATAGGGTAAATCTTTTACAAATGATAAATTTAATTAATTTTAATGAATAAAACCTTAAAAAAGAATTTGAAATCCATAAATAAATTTGAGTTTAATTACATTTTTTTATTTTATCCATGACAAAAATCTTTGGTAAACTACCTCATAAGATAAACAGAAAATATTATTATTAAAGAAATTTTAAATCAGAAAATGGTTAAAATAACGAAGTGTAACAGAACTCACATTTTTAAAGTTATTTCAAATTTTAATGGTTTAAAAATAACTTACTTTAATGAACTTGGCTGAATTTAAATTAATTTTCATTAATATTTAAGGAACTTTTCAATGTCATAGAATAAAATCCTCTCGATTTTTAAACCTCAGTTACTGTATCTTCCCTTAAATCTGCTTAAATGTAAATAATCAAATCTAATATTCTATTAGCTAGTTACAGCTGCTATTGAAGCCAATATTGAAATAGTATTTAATTAAATTTAATTTCATTAATTAGTAACATCAAGAGCTCTAATTACTTGAAGTTGATAGATTTCTTTCTTCAGAGCGAGATTGAATACTTGAAAAGTGGTCAAATCAATAGAAGATAATCTGATAAATTCGATCTGCACCTAACCTCTTCATAAAATAAGGTAACAAAGAAATCAATTATGATTTCTAAATTTTATTTTATTAAAAAAATAACCCAAAGAAAATGCATTTAGCTTACTTAGTTTATAATTCCTTTTCAAGCTCAACTTACATTAATTAAATTACTTTTTTTATTCCCCAGGAAATAGAACTTGAAATGCAAATTTTCTAATATAATGATGAATCTGACAATTGCTACTATGTCTTCGAAGGATTAAAATTAAAAGAAAACTGCTTCTCAGCTTCATCCTCCTCCAGCTTATTGAGCAGAAAAAATAGCTCTGATCTCGGAGTGAATATCAATCTTTACGAGCCTCAACTGAGAAAGAAAAAAATGAACAACCAACGCCAAGATTGCTCAGTTTAACAATAAGCTAAGAATTTAAATGATGAATTTAATCAAAAGACTTTATTACTTCTTGAAAACGAAAACATTCACGAATCTTCTACTAGAACTTCAATTGATAGTTCCTACAAACAACTTTACTGACTGACTGAACTCACTTAACATTACTGAATAATTTCTTATATATTCCTTTTCCACTTTTACCTAATAATTAATTATATTTATCTCATCACTATCACTTAAATAATTAATTCAACTACAACTACCTACCTACCTACCAATTACCAACTTACCTACCTACCTACCTAAATCATCTTATCTACCTCCCTACCTAATATTCCTTACCTTAAACTTCATAACAATAATAACTATTAATGAAACTTCCTATGTAAGAAATAATTTATCAATCACTTTTGAATATGACTAAAAGACTAGACTTTGATACTTTCACTTTGACTATTTCTCTTTTTTATTTTACACTTAAATCTCTCTCTATATTCTAATCTAAAATTTATTTTATTTTGCCCATTTTCTTTATGTGCATATAATCTTTGAGTTTATATTTTTTATTTTTTTGCAAAAATGCATACTGTAAGAATTTAAATCATTATTTTTTTTACATTTCTACTTGCTCTTTTAATTTATTTTTATGCTATTCATAAAACTGAAATACCATTAAATTGTGATATGAGTACTGCTTGTTTTGGGAAATTATATTTTTTATAAAACTCATTATATTTAGAATGGATACAAAATGATTAGTATCTAATTATAAATAAATTTATAAAATAAAACAACATAATCAAGTTAGCTTACTCAATTATTATTGTAAATTATTCAATCCTAAAGAACATTTAAATTAATGTAAGGTTTCCACACATTTTGAAATGTATATAATTAAAGATTATATTCTATAAAAGAAATAATGATTACTCAGCAGAGAATTGCCTATTTGTTTGTTTTCTGAACTAAATTATAATAAAAAAATTAATTAAATTATCCTTTAAATTTGCATTGGTTTTTGATTATTTATTTTTAAATTATTTATTATTAAACATTTAAATTAATTTAAATTTAGAATTATTATAATTTTTTTCATTGAGGGAAATTAGTAATTTAAAAAAATATAAATAATAGATTAAAGTTATAAATTAATTAATTTATTTGATGAAAATATTTATTTGTTAATTTTAGCTATTGCAATCAACGAATCTTTTTATTTTTGAAGTAGAATGAACGTAATTATTAGATTAATTTTTCAACGAATATTTTTTGATTAATGTTATTCATAAAATTATAGAGTTAGTTGTATGTAAACTTCTTATTTATTTCCATTCTTTAACTTTGTTATATAAGTCAAAATTTTCACTAACTTTGAGAAAAAATTCATCAGTAATTATTAAAATTAGTTAACAAAGTAGTAATAAAACTATAGTTAAAAATAATAAGCATAACATATAAAAAGATGTCAAATCAACTCTTTCCAGTAAATAAATAAATATATTTCAGCTCAAATTCATTTACATTTTACTCATAGACAGTTTAAAAAATGTTTAAACTTTTTTGAAATAGTTATTTTTTAACATTATTTTTAGATTTAAGAAGATATCGATCCTGCATAGCATTATTTTCGAAATGGTTTAACAGAAACATAATTAAATAATTAGAACTATTATTAAATTAAGGGAAGCGTTGAATAATCACCTTAGCGTTTTGGCATAAAAAGTAGATTAGATGATATGTCATAGACTCTATCTTAATATAGCCCGAATAAAAGTTAAAATCAAATACCTAAGCAGAGAATTACTATATCTCTTTCGCCAAATAGAAATCAATAAGCTAAACAATCATTATCTCCTTAGAAGAACCAAATGAATTCATTCGATAGAAATTAAATGGAATCAAATATATTCAATAAATAGCAATAACAATAAATTTCTAATCCCCTGCAAATTGTTACTACCTAAGCAAGAAGGATTGAAGAATTATAAATAGAGGTTGAATTACTAAAATAAAGAGAATGCGTTTAACTCTCAACAGAAGAAAAAAATCAATTGATTTCTGACTTATATACTTAGATTGAATAGAAGAATAACTTGTTGTAAAGGTAAATACTTAAAGGTGTCATTATTTAACTACTAAATTATTGCCTTAAAGAACTACTTTTTTAAAGAATTAATAATCTTTTCATAATTAAAATAAATCCAATTCAACCTATCAAATAAAAATTAAATCATAAATTATTAAACTTTATCAAAAATTACTAAAATTTAGTAATAATATAAGATTTATTATAATTTAGAATTTATAAACATTAAGATTTTAATAAAAAATAGATAAAATGAAATAATTAGTTCTTTGGAAAGATAAGTACTAGACAGTAATGCAAAAGTAAGAATCTTAGAGATAGATACGGAGTAGTATATGATAGAAATAAAATAATACAAGGACGAGTTGATGCTTTAGAATGCTAGAAACCAATCATTATAGAATAATGTCAATGAGCTTAGAAAAACATTTGAAGAAGTTTAGTCTGAGAAAATGTAGATGAGTGATCAGTTTAGAAAATAATTCTCAGATGCAGTTGAAGAGAATCTTTTGTTAAAAAATACTATAAATCAATTAGAATTCAAAAATAATTAAATAGCAAATGAATTAAATAATGCAATGGACTAGATTATTTCTGAGAGAGCTTAATAGGAATTAGTAAAAAAATAAGTGACATAAATGTAATAGGAGAAACAACAACAATAATAGTAATAATAGTTATAGCCTTTAAGTTAAATCAGGAAAGATTCTTTTGGAGATGAATAGAACAATAATAATGTTTCTGCTTCTTACAACAATTAGAGTTTCCTTTTGGATGATTTCCATGCAAACACTATTAATATTTCTATGACTAGTGAGAATTTGAGTGAGAAGATGAAAAGATATTGTGCTGAGTTAGATACTTTTATTGAGAAATTTCTCGAAAATAAAAAATATAGAGCTAGAAGTAAATAAGAGATGAAATTCTTCACCGAAATGGCCAAGATGATTCAATTCCTTAAGAATAAACATTTAAAGATATCTGATGAGTTTAAAGAGTAAGTTGATGCTATGAACAAAAAAAGTGATGAAACAAGAGCTCATATGATTTCTACACTTGCTCATGTAAGAATTTTGAAACAATCTACTGAAATAACTATCACTGGTAAACAGCTATCTATAAAAATATATCTTTCCTAAAATAGTTTTTTATTATTTTTTACAATTAAATAGATTTAGAAAAAACGATTGACGACTTGAAGGGAACAAAAGAAAGAAATTTAAAAAAAATAGAAGAATTAGAAAAGAAGATGAAGGAATTAGAAAAGGAAATTGCTGAACTAAAGAAAAAAATGAATTAACAAACCGTTAAGATACACGAACTTACTGAATTAAGTAACTAAAGGCAGAATAAAATAGAAGATCAAGAAAAGAATATTTAAAAATAGAATTAGACTATAAAAAATCTTAACGAATAATAAGAGAAATATAAGTAGGAGGTGATGAAAAAGGAGTAATAATATAATGATACTATCAAAGAATTGAATGATCAAATATCGTCTCTTATAGCAAAATAAGAGCAGATGACTCGTTAAATAGAAGATTTATAAAGTGAACTAACTAATTTAAATTCTAATAATGAAGAACTCACCTAAGGATTGGAGATTTTACACTAATAAAAAGAACTTGAAAAAAATGAATATGAAGCAAGAATTAAAGAATAACTTATTAACATATCTGAACAAACTTAGCAAATCAAGGAGCAATAAGCACATATTGAGGAAATAGAAAACCAAGTCAAAATTCTCTGTGATAATGGAAATAGTAATTATTATTTATTGATTTTTCTATTCAACTTTTTTTCATTTTCATTCTTTATTTTAAAAAGATCAAGGAGAAGAAGTTTTAAGACTTAATTAATAGATAAAAGAAATGACTTAAAAAGAATATAATTTGTAAGAGGATATTAGAACTTGTAAAAGAAGAATAGCTTCTCTAGAGTAAAAGTAAGAGGATAAAATGTTAGTTTAGGATAAAGTAGAAGTACTATAGGAATAGAATTAAAATTTAGCTGCTGAGATAGAGTAAATAAAATCACATTTATAATAATAAAGAATTTTTAACCTTTAAAATCCTTAAAATATAGGGAGTAAAAGAAAAAGAATTAGCAATTAGAAATATAATTTTAAGAGTTACAAGAATAATCTGTTACTTCTGAGTAAGAATTATCTATAATAAAGGAGAAAATACCCTTAGTAGATGAAGAGATGAAATAATTAATAGAGTTAAAAGACAAGAACCTTCTACAAATTAATTAATTAAAAACATTAGTATTACAAATGGAGTCTAAGATTTTGATGTACGAATAGAAGATTAAGGAGTAAGATGAAGAATTAGAATAAAAACAAGTACTCATTTAGATGATGAAAGTAGAGTTGGAGTAAATTGACAGTTTACACTAAGAGAGTTTATTGCATGAAAAAGTGTTTTATGTAAAAAAGTAAGAGGAATATGAAAAGACAATTTTCAACTTGATAGAAGAGAATAAATAACTCAACATTTAGAGATAAACACTAAATACAAGCATTAACTACTTAAATAAAATTGATAATTTCTTCGAAAATGAAAATCAAGTTTATTAAGATTAGAAAACATAAATTTAAAAATAAAACAAAAAAATAAAAGTACTTGTTTAAGAATTAGATACTCAATTAAAGGAGAAATAAATCTTAGGAAAGAGAGTATCTGAATTAGAAACATATATAAATCTGATTATTGAGAATTCTGTCGAGTACAATTCTAGCAATGACTAGTAAATACAAGAGCTAAAATAGGCATTATTTAACACTAAGAAAGAAATATCAATTAAAAATAATGAAAATTATTATTTAGGTTAAGCAAATGTTCAAACTTTCAATATAAATCTTCAATCTCCTAATGATTAGACTAATTAAAGCTTCAGTATGTAAGGGAATCACCATAATACATTCGATTCTAATGAAGCTAGTTGATGATAAATAACCCCATAACATTCTATAATTTAAATTTATAAATTGATTTAATATTCAATCTCTAACGATTTATATTATATAATTAAATCCTACTAATTAATATGCTGTTAATCAATAATATTATCTGTATATACTTAAATAAATAATTGTTTTATAATTATTATAAAAATTATCTTCTAATCACATTATCTAATAATTAATATCATCTTATTTTTTAAGTTATTTTTTGCAAATTAAAGATAAATATTTTTAATATTAAGTATAAAAAAGAGAAAAGGACTTTAGAATACAGATATATTAAAAAAAACATAGAAATAATAGAAGAAATTTAATTTTGATTTCAGCTTTCAAGAATATTTCCAATAGCACTATAGTTATTGGTTGTAGAATTTATTCTATTAATTTTGTCTGTAATTTAATTCTAAAATATATATAAGCTGTTGCAAAGCTTGTTGAGGATCTGCTCAATTTTCTAAGTGTTTTCTTTTTGATTTTGATTCCTGGCAACCTCTAAGATTTCAATAGTAACTTATCCTCTGTTTTTTAGTAAATAAAAATATAATATCAAATAGAAATTTAAAAAACAAAAATTACAAGCCAATGTATTAAACCATTTGAGGATTCTTTAGAGATTGTAATAGGTAATTTATTTGATTGGAAGAATAAATATTGTTTATCAACTCTGTAATAAAAAAATTGATGTAGCACAAGAGACACTCAATTTCATTTTAGAAGAACTTAAATACTTTGTTTAGAGTGTATTTAACTTCATCTGGTATTGCTATCTAATAGGCACTATTATAGTCTTCAAGTAAAGTCTTTACCACCAATTCAAGATCATTGATAGAATTTCTGATTAATTTCTCTTAATAACACAGTAATTCCTTAGTAGATTAAATATTATTGATAGATATTTCATAAAGAATTACATTTTGAAATTTAGCAATGAACTAATACAATATAAAGGAATAGTTGCTATAGAAAATCTTCTTTTTTATTAGATTTCTAATATTATCTCTCTTATAAAATTAATCTACCATTTAGTGGTTAAATAGCTTAAGAATATTTTCAAGATTCTTCACAAATTCTTAATCTTTATGGATAATATAGTTGCTATTAGTGGATTATAACAGCTCTTTTATCATCCTCATTTCATTATTTTGCTACTTAGAAACAGTTTTTTCTAAGACATCTATAAACTGATTAGTCACCTTTTTTAAAAAAGATTCTTCTAAATTTTTAAATTACTTTGATTAGTCATAAATCATAGTATTATTAGCACTCTAGTTAGTCTTAAGATCTTATTCTACTATGTTCTACATGTTATAGTCATTGTTTAAGTGGTTATTCAAAATAATTTTCTTTTGAGATCTAATTATATCCAGATAATAATAATCCCTCCTTTTATTATTATGCTCTATGCAATTTAACCAATTACATACCTTTTATTAATTTTAAATAATAATTTGGCTTTTTTATCTTATGTTAATCATAATATTACTACTGTCATATCTTTTGTTTCCATTAGTGTTCCTTTAATACTCCCTTTTGGATTCTTTGGATTAACTAAAATTCCTTTTTCATCAGCTGTAATCTAATATTCGGCTAGATTATAGATTTGCTAGAATTCAAATTCATAAGTTAAATAAGTTAATAGAATATTTATTAAATAAATGAAAAGGTTTTACTAAAGGCTACTCTGGATGGGCCTTAAAGTAGCTATCAGAATGGTATTCATAGAGTACTAATTCTCCTAGAACAAAGTATTTCTTCCCAAAAGTTTCTATTAGAGAATACATTACTGTTTATATATTTTTATTAAATTAGTGAAAAGATTTTACATTGAAGAATCATGAAATCTGGGCTTGAAAATGAGCTCATTTCTTTTATTTTATTTTCAAAATGTTGCTTAATTACACTTACCTTTTGATTTTGATTTATTTTTTTATTAATAATAAACATAAATTGATTGGAGATAATTTACTGGAATTTAATAAATTGGAAGTATCTTTACAGTATCTTATTAAGTAGAAGTAAAGATACAATCAAAATTAATAGCTTATTTGTTGAGAAGATAAATGATTTTAGGTATCTTAAGAAAGAATAAATAATAAATTAGAAAGATATATAAGCAAATTTGTTGACATATTTATTCAAATATTTCTCAGAATATAATGGGTATTTATTAAATAAAAAGAAATTAGATGTAGTTATCAATTTCATAAGCATTTTTCTAACAACTTTTTGTTAATCTGAATATTAAATCAACCAACCAAATATTAATGAGTAAATTTAATTTAGGGAATACAAAAATGGTTTTGCTTTTGGTAAAATTAATATTTCATTTAAGGCAATTTATTAATATAAAAATATAAATTAATATATTAATCAATTATCTATAAATTTTAAAAAATTTAGTAACAAAAATAAATATTATCTAATTTATTAGTAATAACTTTAAATTTCCTTTCTACCTAATTTAAATAAATTTTAATCTTAAAAAACCTAACTTTGTTTTAAAATTTTAATTTTCTTTTGTAAGTATAGAAGATTTAAGCTGAAGAATTTTTTGATAAACTAACGTATGCATTTTATCCATATTTATTATTTTAATTAATTGATTTTTTATAGAAATTAAAGAGAAAAATAAATGACTATTTTATTTTAATTATAAAATATGTATAGTTTATTGATAACATAAATTTATCATATATTTTTTATTTATTATCATTCATTATTGCTATAATATCACCTTCATTTTTTTTTTTAATAAACAGGATTTGTTTTAACGATAAGATCATGAAGTGAGAAAAGATCTAAAACAGTGGTTGAGGTACCAGCAGTGAAAGTCTAATCTTTAATAGGAGTAGTCTAGTTCCAATAGAAAGGATAAGAGTAATTAGAATCAGAAAGAGATAAAACATAGTTAGTATTATCTATAACATACTTTTCAATTGAATTTTTAACAATCTCAGATTCTTTAGTTACAGAATTGCAAGCATGAATATAGGCAGAGCCTAAGTAACGCATGAAGATACCTTTAAATGTAGCAGTTGTTTCACTGTACTTTTGGTTATTAAATTCCAAGAGAATTACATATTTAGGATCATTACTATAAGGAATGAATTGCAAAGGATTAGAAGAAACTTCTTAATACTTAAAATACCTGAAGATACTTTGCTTGTTTTGAGTCATTGTGATTACAGTTTAGTATACTATATTCTCATATTTAGGATCGCTGAAGAAAGTAGAAAGGGCAAGATATCCTCTCATGAAAACTCCTTAATTATAAGTCCACTTACTCTTATCTAACCATTTACAAATTTTATTTTTATAGGCTCCATCAAAGAAGAGGAAATCCTCATCCAACATATTAGAATTATTCAATTCCCAATCAGCTATGGTTTTTGCTTAATTCATATAGTGACCGCTAGAAGTATATTCATACAAATAAACTCCTAAATCGATATATAAGTGGTTCGTAATTGAATTCTTATAAGCTTTTTCAATATCCCAAAAAACTCCACCACCACAAATATTGTTTTCAAAAGCAGAGGTTACCCAATCAAATATTTCATCAGCAAGCTCATAATATTACTAATTAGTATTAGAGTGACCTAAGATGAATTAAATTTGCATAAAACTGATAGCATACCACAATCTGTCGTCATTTCCAACACCATATCTATCTTTCACATTCAACTTATCCCACAAAAGAATGTTTCTAATTTAAGTGATATTCCAATCGTTTATTAAATCATTAACTTATTGAGAGAAATCAGTAGGGATTTAAGAGTTAGTTAAGTTCAAATAGTTGAATAGATAAAAGAAAGTGCTTGGAGATGTTCCATCATTCCAAAATTCTCTTTGTTTTTTATTGAAATCAAATCATTATTAAAACTTTTAAATTTAAATATTACCTATCGCCTATTTAATGTGTAGTACTATTTTCGCACTTTGAGTTGTATTTTAACTTAAAATGAGGGAATCCATCAACATTTCCACAATAATAATTGTCGAAAATACTTTTTGATAATTTAAGAGAGATATTAAAGTCATTTTCTTACTCCAATAGCTTCCCCTAAGCAACAAAGAGTAAGGAAACCAAAAGAATTATTTTTAAATTATTCATTAATCTTTTTTATCAATTTATTGATTTTTAGTAAAATATATTCTTTTATTAATTTCTATTAAAAATTGAAAGTAACATTAATGAGATGGTTTAAATGGAATTACATTTAAAGTTGAATAGCTCTTAATAAAATAAGATCATATCTATCTAAGTTTAATAAAGGATTACATATTAACTAATTAATTTAGAAGTATTACTTGAACTATTTTTACATCAATCAAAAAAAGTAATTGTCATAAAATATTTATCATTTAACTGATTAGAATTAATAAAAATATTTTTTACAAAGAATGTAATTTAATTATATTTAAGCAATATTAATATTATTTCTTTGTTATTTATCTAAATAAAAAAGAATATTAAATAATAATTTTTTCAAGGATCAAAAGAAATTAATGAATCATCTTTATTGCTCTTAGGTTTGACATTATCTTCATAACTATTTAAGTCTCTCTAGCTAAGGTTAGTGTGACTAATCATTTTATTCATGGAATTATTATTTGAAATGATTCTATTAGCAGAATTATTATTTGATAAGATTTTATTATTGTTATTTATATCTGTGTTTTTGTTGGCCTAATTTTAATTTTCATCAACAGCTATTTTTATTTCTTTTATTGAAAGAATATTAGAATGAGAAGAGAAGTTGAATAAATCTTCTCTTTTTCCTTAAGATTTATTGCTTTTTTCACCTGAACCCTCTTTATTGCTATTACTCTTAAATTTATTATCTCTTTTTATAGTATTAATAGAATCATGGATACTAATAAATGAAGAATTTGAAAGCTATTAGTTATTCTATTTATTTTTGTTTGAAATTGGAGTAAAATTATTTAAGAACGAGTTATTCATTGATAGATTATTATTCTAAGGAGCAGTGAAAGGGTTCATCTAAATTTACTCTGTAAAAGAAGATGACTGGTTAATATTATTAGATGGTGATTGTTACTATTATTAATCATTATCAAAATTAACTCTATTCTGTTCTATTATGTAATCTACTCTGAATGTGTTATCGTCTTTATCATCTTTTTATTATTATTAGAATATTCAATAAAAGATAAATTATAAGTAATTAAATTAATTACTTTTTTATTAAGCTATTGGATCAATTATATAATCTGACTTCTAAATACTTATACTTAATCCAAGGATGTCATCGTTTTTCTTTTTCTTTTAACTTTCATTTTGTTAGTTTACCTTTTAAACCTTTTTAATATTTTAAAATAGATTTGATTGATGATTTAATAGCATTAGCTTAATTACATTTTCAAATAAAATTTTAATGTTTTCTTCTAAAAATTATTGAGCCTTTAAGTGGTATCTGTTAACTATTTTATATTTTGATAATAAATTAAATAAAATAGATTTTTAATTTGAGAATTACTTTTATCTAGGGTTTCTATTTCTTCTATGTTTTACATGATATTAGTAGCTATGATATAATTTAAATTCTTTTGAATTAAAATCCATCTTTAACATATCTTCATTTATATTGATTACCTGTTTTTAAACAATGCCCTATAGATTTTTTTATGAAGAATCTTAAAGAGAATTTTCTAATGGAGGAAGTTGCTAAAGAAGTTGATAGAAAAGAAAATTTTAGAGCAGACAGCAACTGAGAGCATAAAGATAATATAACCACAGTAGATGACAGTGTTAACGAAATTTAAATAATCAGATTTATCAGTGTATGCTTCATAGATGTATTGCAAGAATATGATTATAGATAATACAAAATGAGAGAGAGTATCAAAGTGAGATAAAGTATTATTCTTGAAAGGTTTTAAAATAAATTTTAGGGATACATAGATAGTTAATATTATAACTATCAATATTTTAGACATAGCTTAGTAGTTAGAATTGATAAAATATCCATGTATCAATACAATTAATACTTTCATATATATTCTAACAAATTCCCACAAGAAAAACTAGCTTTTAAATTCTAAGAATAGAAATCCATATCTTTAAATAGATCTCGAGTTATGTAAGATATTTCTTCTCTTTGATAGCAAAACAATATAGATAAGAGGTAATATTAACCATAGAATTAAGGTAGGCATGAAGAATAGTTTGAAGATTGGTTGAAACTATTCATCATCACAAGTAGTAGCTGGATAAAAGTTTACGTAAAAAATGCCAAATATATTTCTGCATTTGATAGAACTCATTAAGAAATGAATAGCATTAGGTTATAAAAAATAAAACAAGAACTATATCATTATTAATGTGGCATGAGGATTAGTATAGGATGAAAAGTAAGGAGACTTGTTCTTAGCTTAAGGCATGTAGACAACAAAACTAATAAACTATATTAGCATATAAATGATTATAAAAAAGAAGAGGGGGATGATACTATTCCAAATTCCTTGTAGACCAGCAAATCCTACGCTTTCATTCCATTTAGATGGATATATGCAGTTAAATTAGTTAATCAATTATGTAGAAGTTTCTCCTGCAATAGAAATACTTGTAATAACTCCTAAACCAATTCTATTATTTAATGTTACGGTAAGAACACTGATTTATAAAAAACTGATGATAATCTTGAGATGGAATGATAACTAATCTCTTAAACACGAGTTGGAAATAGGGAGGATTTTCATATAGCGAATATAATTCGCTTTTGAGTAATGAGTGAATGTCTTTATCATTCCCAACAATAATAAGTACAAAACTAGAGTCATCAGTAAAAATAATAAGAGAAAGAAAATTAAATGTATGTTTAAATTTTAGCATTTTTCACATTTGTTTTACTATGGTATGCTTGTATATCTCATTTATATTAATTCTGTTTGATCTGTACTATCACTAGAGTTAGCTACTAAATATTATGTAATTGACCATACTAATCCATCAATATCACAACTTTCACATAGAGGACCTAATTTAATACACAACGTTTTCGAATTTCTTAAAATTAAAATATTTTCTAAATAAAAAATGAACCTTTTAAGGTTAAAAAGATGAAATTATTATTTTTAACTAATTACCTATATATCCCTCAATACAACCATATCTACTATTCGAATCTAAACTATCACATGCAAAAGGCTTGTTCTTGCATTCAGCAATTTCGTCTGATGTTGAAATATCATTTTTAAAAAATCCATTAGCAACGACTATGTCGCTTGAACTACAATTAAAAGATCCTTAAGGGCAAGGTAGGCACTGTTATTAATATTTTAGATTAGAGTCTTATTATACATTGGAATACGTGTAAAGAGAATAAGTCCCCTATTGGCAAACATGACAACTATATGTAGTCTCTGATTCTTTTTAATATACTTCACCTATTTAGCATTCTCTAAATTAAATAACTACCTTCATTGTTTATAATCCTTATTATTAATTGAATTAATATGTCAATTATAATTCTATTTAGGAATTAGGTAAGTAATTGATTTTAATTAGAGAAAATACAATAGATTAGTTTGTAGAATTATAGTTGCTGTAGTTAATAAGAGTTTTTCCTAAAATTGATTTATCTCCTTGAACTAGTTCAAATGAATAAGATTTTATTTCTCTTATAATCTCTGGAGGATAACTTTTATTTTCTAATAGAGTTTTATCTATCACCCATAAGTTTCCTTCATTATCAATTAGTTACATACCAAAGCTGAATTCTCCTCCACTTTAGAGTTTAGATATCAAAATATATTTAGTTTATTCAGAAATTACTCTTTTAATATTCTCATTTGATTATTTACTATTAACGGTATATGCTTACATCGAAATCTCAGATAAATCATTTACTTTACTACTCCCAATTTTAAATACACTAATATCTTACAAATAGGTAGCCACATTACTTCCAAAAATAGTTGCTTAGTTACTTTAAACAATTTAATTAAACAATAAAGAATAATTCTTTTAACTTGCTGATTGGTCGTAAAGAAGTCTCATTCCTCCACCTATTAATGCTTTGTTTTCACTAATGCTAGATGAAGTATCAATTTCCAAATTATTAAAGTAATTAGCTATAATTGCACCGCCATTAGCTGAGGCAACATTGCTCTCAAATCTGCTACTTTTTATAGTTATTTAGTTTGTGATGTTATATAAATATAAAGCACATCCAGAAATGCAAGAATTTCTTATAAATATTCCATTCGTAATAGAGAAATCTACTAAATTATGTATTTATATATGCCCTTTATTCAAATAGTAATTAACAGTGTCCAATTAGGCAGTATTAGCTTAGATATAGATCAAGTAATTATATCTATCAACATAATTGTTTGTGAAAGTATTATTTGTCATCATTAAATTTAATAAATAAATACTATCTATATCTTTCTTTATTATTATTATATCATCTATCTCTACCTATTTTTGTGTTGAGAGAAAAGAAATATCTATATTATTTTCAAATGTAACATTTTTCATTTCTTTCTTTTAGCATCCTTACAGCTCTATAACAGATCTACTTACTTTAGGATCATTAGGTATTGATTAATATAAATCTGTTTCCTCTAAATTTCTTTAAACCGTAAATTTCTGATCTTGTTATTCATTTAAAGATTTAACAGTTTTTGTTTTATCATTAAATAAACTTGCTGGTGAAAGTATATTCTAGAATAGATTTCTAAGCTAAGTTTAAGTAGATTAAATACTGTTTTATATTTTAACATTTGTAATGTATACATTTGTAACTTATTTCATTTAGAGTAAGCTAATTAATTGTGATTTGCTCATCATTAAATTGTCAATGTAAAGGTTAATTATATTTTAGAATAAAAATACACTTTAATTGCTATTGAATTTACAACTGTTAATAGTAAGATTATAAATTGTGACACTAGTGACATTTTTTATGGTAAATAAGTTATTAATTCCAGCTGAGCTAATTTCTAAAGTATCCAGTGTTAAGGAACTGATTACTACAGAATCTTTTGCTTCGAATTTAAAGTAATGCTTATGCATTTGATTGTTGTTTGATATATTTATATTATTTAAAAATATACTTTTTACATTTTCTGGAAAAATTACTGCATTAGATTCATCTGTGAATGTCAAGGAAAAATCTGATAAGCTAAATGTTGAGTAGAACTTTGGTTTTTCATTATAAAGCTAAGAAGTAAATGTAGATTAATTTATCTAAATATTATTTGCTGTGTAGTTCTAAGGGTAGAAGATAATATTATAATCACTAGAAGAATAAAATCTAAAAGTTTAATCTGGTACTTTAATATGATAATTTAGTTATTACTCAAGCTAATTTTAATTGATTTAATAAGATTGGCTTGGTTGATTAACTATTTAATTATATTGTTGTTAGTAATTTTTTGATTTATTTATATCTGAATCAGTTTAAAAATCATTATCATAATTAATACTTGTGATACACTGAGAATCAAAGGTTGAAAGAATATCAATATTCATTTCATAGATGTTATTATTGGAGAAATAAGATACATAGAGATATCTTGTCAGCATCAATGAATTAATAATTTAAGGATATATTATGTTATTGTATGTAAAGCTTATCAAAACAGCTTGTTTTTTGAGTGAATCAAGGAGATATATTTCAATATTGTTAATATAAAATACTATAACAGTATCGAATGTACTGGAGTAAACTGGACTTAATCCAATTATATTAAATTCGTTAATTTTCTTCCTTATTAAATCAAATATTATAAGATCTGTTCTATAATGAATATTTATTTGATTAGAAGAATAAAAGTAAACATACTTTTAGCTGAACTACACTCTTCCTTAATATTAATTAGGCAAGCTTGTAACCGTAACAACTTAATGTAATTCTTTTTCTATGATAAAAATAGCAGATTCACCTATTTGATTAATATAAAGCCTATTGTATAAAGAATCCCAGAGAACAATATTAACTTATAAGTTAGATGATGCTGAATTTAGGTAACTAAAGATGTTAGTAATATCTGTTAATTATTCTGATAAATTAGGTAGTTAGAGGAATGTTAAATAACCTGTGGTATGAATTACTACAAGTGATGTTGAAGATTTTGCAATAAGATATACTATTTATCCTTTTTTGTCAATATTAGAAATTTTAAAATTTAATAATGTTGTACCTATACTATAAACCATTCCTTCTTAGCAGCCTAAATATAACTTACTTTCAGATACAATGCTAACTAAAACTCTTTCCCTCTTAGAAATCATGATGTTATCCAGTATAAATTAATTAGTAGACTTATCAAAAACATATTAATCTCCATTTATGCTTTAAATTCTATATGAAAACTAGGTTAAATCAGTAGATACTTCTTTAAAGAAACTAATATTTTCTTGAATTAATGAATCCTTGAAAGAGTTATAATATATTTTTATCTTGGTTCTAAAGAAAATGAATGCAGTTGCACAAGAATCCAAGCATGAAAAGGCAAATACTTTCTCGTATAAATTATCTAAGTGAGTTTAAAGAGAGTTAGAATAAGTAAATAGAATGTTATTTTAATCTACAAAATAGCATTGAGATTTATTCTAAGAGTTTAAATAACATTAATAGAATTATGTATTCTGATCTATTACTTCATTAAAATTTTAAATTAAATTATTGTAGCTTATAAATACCAATCTCTAATTAGAAAATACAAATAGTTTATTTATAGCTTCCACAAATAAAAATTTAACAAAGTATTCATCTTCATTTCCAAAATACTCAGGAATTTAATACTTCTACTTAACATTTTTATTAGCTATGTCCCATTCTATAACAAGCCCATATAAACTTACTGTAAAATATCTTTCATTTAATTAATCGTAAAATGAATCAGACACAAAATGACTAGTTTCTTAACTATAGCTGCTCTAACCTAAACTCTCATAAGTAGTTAAACTATAATAAAATACTTATCCTGTAGAGGATTCTCGATAAGAAATGGCTATCTCTTCACTCTATTTCAAGTAGCTTAAACTCGAAACTGTTTATGAAATATCATATGTAATTAATTTTTAAAGCTATTTTGTTTCTCTGCTTATGATAAAGAGCTAATCTAAATTATTTAAAAAATTATTAAATAAATTTGAAATAAATTGCTCAAAAGAGATTTAAATTACCTGTAGTTGCTATGATAACATGGATATCAAAATAATAAAATTAGATTTTGTTAAAACTACTAAATTTATTGATATCTTATGAAATAATGTCTCCACTAAAGTTAAGAAATCTAAGAAGATTGTTTCCTAACAAATAAATAATTTAGTATTATTGATCAACTTCAAAGATTAGATTGCTTAAATTAGTTGTTATAATGGTTGGTTAGAATTTATTTTATAAGATCTGATCAGATGAAAATATATAAAGAGTTTTTTAGCTAGAGCACACAAAAATTGTTAGATTTAAATAGCATTTATCGAACTATTGGGAGTATAAATTTATTGGTTACTAAACTGGATCTTATAAAGGTAATGTTATCTTTTATAAATAATTTGTCAGCACATAGATTGTTGATTTTTATAAAGATACTAAAGCTATTTTAATGGAAGGAAGTGAAAATACTTAGGAGGAAACTAAGCCATTAGTTACATTGACATAAGCCATATAATCGTTGCTATAAGCTAAGAATATTTTGGATATAGTAGAATCATCAATAGAATATTTTGTAAATTATGTTTGATCATCATTATTAGCTATGGAAACAGTTGCATCAACAGAGTAATTATGTAAATTTAATACAATGACTGTACTTCCCAAAATAAACATTTTATCTATTTTCTTTGAAGCAATTATGTTACTAACATTTGATAATATTAATTAACTGCTGTTTTACTAATTTATTTATTTACTAATTAATTATTAAGCATCAGTTTACATAAGTCCGCCTTTCTCATTAGGTCCAATTAATACTTGTTTATTTTTTATATATTAATAGTTGTAATCTACTAATTGTCTTTTTCCAAAAGAGGTTTAATGACCTTCATAGATATTTTTACCAATATTATACCTTTTAAGTTTAAATTAAACTCCTCTATTTCCAGAATATTCTGAATTAATTGTAGAAATAGCAGAAATATTTTCCTTATTTAAAGATAGTTGATAACTTTGAGGATCAAGCAAAGATAAATAAGTTTCAAAATGAATAATAAAACTAACTTCCAATGAGTTCTAAGAATCAATTATTTAAAATGTATTCAAATAAATCTTTGAGATATTTTAATCTGTAATTTATACATGACATGTATAAACAGTATTTGAAATTATTCCCATCATTTTAAAGCAATATTTTATTGTAGAAACTGGCCAAGGATTAACTAAATCCATCAAAGATTTTTAAAATATTATATTAAAGCTGTTATTTAAACAATAGAAAATAGAATTTATAGTACTCACTAGAATTTGATAAGAATTGTTAACAAAATTCAATGCAATTGATCCAAATGTATCACTACTAATAGGAATAGCCCATTAAGAGCAAACTTTAGTTTACCAATTACATTTATTAATAGTCTTTTACAATAAGTAAATGTATTCTAAGTCACTAGGGTAGAGAAGCATAATATAAGAAAAATCTATTGTATATTCTAGAAGGACTGATAAATCATTGTTAAAAATTTTAATGTAATTTCCAAATTTAATTATAATATTATCATTATTATTTAATGTTTAAAAATCAACTTTTTAATTAGAGATTTAAAATTTTACAGTCAAGGAAAAATCCTTCAAATTCACTTTGGATATTGTATTTTTCTAAGCTATTATGACATAATTATTAAAGCTAATTACATCATTACAATCATTGCTATCACTGTTATCAATTAAAGTATATATTTGTTTTAGGAATTAAGTACTTGAAACATCAAAAAAGCGAATTTGAGGAGTAAACTTATTGCACGTAATCAAATAGTTATAGTTTTCATTAAATGTTGTCTTAAGAACTTAATCTGTACTTTAAAATATTTATGGTACTTTAATATTTGTTATCACCTTACTTGTATCCTTAGATAAATCTAATTCTGAAACAGTATTAGAATAAGCATAGATCAACTTGCTGCTATACTTATAGTATTTAAAATTTAAATTTGATGGAACTATAAAAGGTAGAGTACTTTGTTATTATAATTAACTATTTACAATGTTGAATTTGATTAGATTATTTTTATCTGTACTTTTAGCTCCAATAACTACATCATCGATAAAGATTATACTAGTATATAAATCAGAAGGCTTAGTGAAAGAGTAAATTTACTAGATACTATTAGCTTAATATTAATAAATGGTAACTTAAAGTTATTCCTAATTAGTAGATACAAAGGATTAGCTATCAATATAATTTATTTCTATCTAAACATTATTATTATATAAAATGTTCTCTTGAATACTTGAAGAAGTGAGATCTATCCATATTAACTTATATTATTTTATAGGTTCTTACCTAAAGAATACTAGTATCTGTTAGTTTATAACACTATAATTATAAATTATACCTCCATTTAGGTATCCTAGCTTTGAGGATACTGTCTTAATGCTATATTTATTATTTACACTATCATAATCAACTCTCCAGACAGAAAAATATTAAAATTATTAATCTAATGATATGATAAATTAACCAGATAAGATTACATTCTCTATATTAGAATTTAATGAAAACAAATCTAATAAGTTTATAGAAGTAATAGGATTTATTAAGAAAATATAAGTTTTTTGGAAAGCATCATCGTAAGTTGAGACAAGTAGCTTATTATCTAAGATTACTTCTAATTATGAAGATTCGTCTAAATTTCCTTGATTGAATTGTACTTAATAAATAATATTTAACTTATTCAAATTATAAACATTGATCATACCTATATTATTATTTTAGAAGTAATAGACTTACTACTACTTTATAATTACTTTATTTATATTTAAATCTGTAAGGTTATATAATTTTATTAGTTATTTACTCTCCAAATCTATAATCTTCGCATATTTATACTCTTGATAGACAGCACATAACCCTTTGTTATAATTTCCATTTTATTTTTAAGAAAGATTTATTATATCTAGTGATAATATTTGGAATTAATCTCCTGGGTCATTTTCTAATGAATTAGAACTAATTTAAGGGCATCCCCTCCTTTTAACACAAGTCAAGGTTGATTTATTAGGAATATGGGATTCTGGACACAGCGAAGTACAGGAATCTTTGCTCTTATCATAAAATAACCCTGGTAAGCACTTTGAATACGTGCATAAACCAGTAGTAACATTTAATTCATAATTATTTTAGCAATTAGAACATTATAGCTTGTTGAGAGTTTAGTCAATATAACAGTTGGAACACCCTTCACATTATTCTAATTAGGTAGAAGTTAAGCAGTAAATTCTCTACTAAATTATTAATAATATAAGTAGTATAGGCATAATCATCTGAAATAGGTTTTCCATTTATATATTGATTTGCTACTCTTTATTGATAGTATTATATTTATAATTCTAAGTAAGTAAATATTAATAAAGATAAAAAGGTGGCAAAAATATGTATTTTTTTCTTTGGTGAAAAAAGCATTTGTATTTTAATTTAATTTCCTAATGATTCACTAAAAAAAAAAATAATAATAATAATAATAAGATGTTAATTATTTATTACATTTAAAAATAAAATTATATTTAAAGGAACAATAATTGATTCTATGATCTTCATAAGATTTAATAAGTTTATAAAATTATTATAAATAGGAATATTAAATATATAATATACCTAATTTTAAACCAAAAGCTCTTAAATTTATAGTATCCTATTAAAATGGAGAAAATAATAAAAACTACCAAATCATTTTGAATATAAATATTATACTTACTGAAATATAAATTAATAATAGAATAATTATTTAAGCTTCACATCTCAACATGCCAAATCAAAATTGAATTCTTTAACAATTAATTTATTTTCCTTACATTTTTTACAGATGGTTGTAAAAATTACTCACTACAATTATTAGATAAAAAATAAATAAATATTATTTCCTTTGAAAGTGAAAAATTATAAATTCTATATGGGCATTATTATGGTAGGACATGAATAATATCTACTTGTATCTACTAAAACTAAGCAACAACAACTCCAATTTATTAAATTTAAGGTTGTATTAGAATTAATTAACTAAATTCTTCTCCTTTCATAAACTAATTAATCTTCAAATCTATTTTTTTAGATTCACATCAAAAAATCCAATTTAAATGATATTCATAAAAAGAATAAATGCATCATAAAATAATTTTTATCATTAAAAGTATTTAGAAATAAAATTATTATTAATATATGTTTATAAAAATCAATAAATATTATTTTCTAATAAAAGGTATTTTTAAATTTTAATAGCCTAATTAAATCTTTAAGAATCTAAAGAATATTAGCAACAAAGTAAATAAAATATATAAGTAGTAATTATAAAGTAGAGATTATATTATTTATTTATAAAGTATTTCTTTTTATCATTTTATTTTATCTTTATCAGTTTCTTTTGATAAATTCTTATTTTTATAAAGAAGGTCAGATATTTAAAATAGCTGTATTGGTTTTGTATTATTTATTTCTTATTCTTTTTTATCCTCTTCAAATTCAATACTATCCATATTTCTTGAATCTTCTGATTCATCTATAGAATTATGAATTTTTGTGAAAGTTAAGTCTTCTTATTTTGGGTTCAGTATCACTAAGTTTTGAGTTACCGTCTAAATTTATTTATCTAAGATTTGATCATGATAATCATCTGATTTCCTATTAGAAACTTTAAATTAACTAAAATTTCTATCAGTCATCATTCTATTACTAGATTCTAGAGGACTAATGTTATTGTTTTCACAATTTAATTAGTTTTAACACTTTGAAAATGAACTTTCTCTAATGATATCCTATAGCTTAAATCTTTCACTTGTGAATTCATTAGCTGTACTTTCATCTTATTTATACTTAATACAGATGGATGGATTTGTACCTCTTCCTTATTTGCAATCTATTGAATTGAACATTTTGCTCAATTGTAATTTTTCTATTTGATAATAAATTTTTTTAAAAAAAAAATAATGATAAAAATAAAATAATAAAACTATTTTTACATTATTAAATTTTGCTTTTATGAAGAGATTCAATTTATTTGATTTAATCTGTAGCTTTCTGTTCTCTCAAAAATGTTAAATTTTTGAAAACTTTTCTCCATAATTTAAGAGGCTACAGAGTTCTAATTCTATGTTTAGTAACTTTAATAAAAAGTTTGTTAGGTAAAATTTTTTTAGCAATGACGTGAAGGACTTTACTTACAGCACTATTTTAGGTATTGAGTTTAAACTTAGCAATAATTAAAATAATAAAAAAGATAAATCCATAGTGCATTAGAGCAACTCCTAGCTTAAAAATAATATGTGGATATTGAGAGTCTAGTTAAGAAAATAAAACGTTAAAGATCAAAATGAAATAGGATAATACTTCTAATTTTAACAAGATCTTAGACTCAAAAGGCTCTGCTTTCTAGACAAAAAAGATATATAGGAAAATGAATATAATACAGAGAATGTACATAAGAAGTTCTAATTATCTAAATAATGTAACAGTGATAACTATAGCTAATTTATAGTAAATTCTAACGAATTCCCAGAAATAATATTCTCTTTTAAATTCTAAGTAAAAATATCCAAATTTATATTTAGTAGTACAATAGTGCAAATTATTCTTCTTGTGATGGTATTTCATCATGTAATAGAAAATCACAAGTGGGAAAAATATCCAAAATAGAAGATTAGGGATTATTACAGTATACATAAACTTTTAGTAGGTTTAATCCTTACAGTCAAGAAGAAGATTGATTTGATTATATTTTCTACCACCTATCTCTCTGCAAGATAATGCTTAGGTGAAGAAACTTATGCTATCAGGTTAGAAGAATAAGAAGAGGAAGTTTATCATAATATACTTGTGATACTTTCCAACATTTAATAAATGAATTTTTGAGAATATTGATAAAAAGAAATAACAAATCAAGAGGAAGAAAAAGGGAAAAGTAGACTGCACTATTGTTCTTAATTTCTCCTCACCATAATTCTCAAGATCCTTTTGACTGTATAAGCAGGTACTGCTAACTATAATTCTACTCACAGGCTAACCAGCTAATGATGGAATAACAGCGAATATTTAAGGTAAAAAGCTGAAAGAAAATTGGAAAAGTACCGAAGATAGTTACATGTAATTAACTAAAGCTTTAATAAAGAAAGTTGATTCATCCTTTATCGAACTCTTTGAAAGAGGGAGTATGCTCATAAGACGTAAGTAGCAACAGGTGGAATTATAAATATAGCTGTTCATAAACATTATTATGCTAAACAGTAAGTAGATGATCACAGCTAGTATACTTAAGGTAATGAAAAATACTTAGTAGGCTTATTCACTACATTTATTACAAGAAAATTAAGAAAATGAGTTTGTATATCTTTCTCCTTCCCACACTTTGCCTTGAATGTCACAGGTTTCACAGAGAGGTCCAATATAACCTAATAATTAAAATTAAATAAACAAATTACTATTTATATGAATTAATTTAGTGTTAAATTACCTTTAATACAACCATATTTACTGAACTTATCTGCTTCATTGCAAATATTAGGACTATCCGAATTACATGGTAAGATAAGGTCACTGTCTTGGTTAAGTCTCCAATAACCTGATTCTAATACTATCTGATCTTTAGAACAGCTTGTAGCAAAGGAAGGACACTTTTTGCATTAGATATCAACATCTTTCTATGATGACAATGCTTAATTAGGGTCTACCAATGAATATGTACCAATAGAACATTCTTAACAGGTAATTATTTTACTTGATGAATTGATAGGAATTTCTCCTTTCAAACATTCACGGAAGGATAATGATAATGGAATGATCATTGGATCAAAGTGATTATTCATTGTAAATTTGATAATAATCGAGTCAGTTGATTATTTTGGAATATATGTTAGTGATAAAGTAGTGAATACAAAACTATCTATAAATTAATCAAATTATCTAGCTGTGACTAAAGATTCTCCTTTGATATCTGCTATAACGTCTTATAATTATTAGTTAGCAGCTGTTGATGATGATGCAGATGATTATTTAACAGTCGACAATTCTGTCACTTCTATTTGATATTGGGATAATTCATCTAAGATGAATTGAGGATAGTTATTACTTTTCAGTTTTTACAAATCTATTTTAAACCTATTATTATCATCATCTAATATCATGAGATTGATAGGAAACAATCCTCCGCTTTATAATGAATTAATAGTAACCTTTTCAGCACTTACAAAGGTTTATATCTTTTGTTTGTTTAATAGGGTATTTTCACTATTTTCATTTTTAATCTAGATTTATATCTAAGAAGGATATCTTCCTATATTATTTCCATATATTTAACCTACATTAGATTAAAATGTGCATTTAATTATTTCTGTTAGGTCTTAATAAGCATTTGTTTTTTGTTGATTTGATATTATTCTAATTCCACCTCCTATTTCCGCTTAGTTATTTTATATAACCGATTTCTCATCAATCTAAAATTAATTTACATTATTAACCATTATAGCTCCACCAGTGCCATGTGCTTTGTTATTAAGAAACTTAGAATTTTAAATTAGAACAGAGCTTTCAATACTGCTTAAATGAAGGGAAGCACCTATAACACCTTAATTTAAGTCAAAAGAGCTATCTTTAATAATTACTATTGAAGAAGTAGAGATCATGCAATTGCCTTAATTTTTAGACTACTACAAATTAACTACTGTTATATTAGAACTTTCTAAGTAAAAGAGATATTTCTATTCATTGAAGCTGAAAGACTCTGGGAAAGTATTCGAATCAAGATTAATATCTGTCATTATGAGAATATCTGTGCTTAATGTGAGAATACCTTCAGGCTGTTAGTACTGTCTACTAGTTTAAATTTAAGAGAGTTCTTGATTATTTTATGCCTCATACCCGCTTATCGAGAGATAAATTACTCCTACAAAATTGAATAAAAAGAAAGACTCGCTCTTAGTAGATTAAGAATTTCCATTTATTTACTAAATGTTTTAATTAGATTAAATTCCTTTACAATTAGAAATAGAAACTGATTAAATAGTAATGCTTTTGATTTATTAGAGTAAGAAGGGAGTACCCGCAAATTAGCAGTTTTGGATACTTATGTTCTCTATAATAACAGATTTACTATTAAATATGCTTAAAAGTTATTGATCTGGATCTTTTAAATTCACATTGTTTAATATGAGATTTTGAATTAATATAGTTGTGCAGTTATTCATTTATAAGAAAGCTGATTAAGATTAAGATGCTTAACTTAATCTTCTACCAGTAGAAGTAGATTTCTAAATGTTAAAGTTGATATTTTCGATGCTTAAATTTTGAATTAACACTACTTATTTGCTATCAAATATTAAGGAAGTTTAACTAGGAATATCGTGATTTGAAATAATAATATCCTTCAAAGTAATATTTTAGCTTAATTAATTGAATTTAATTTCACTATTTTCTTAGCTAAATTGGAAGTTGAAGTTTTCTAAAAAGACATTGAAAGGTAATAGGAGTAAAGATTAAGAATTGAGGTTAAGAATATTGCTATTCTTATCGATTGGTCTTATAATTACTTTTGCTGTAGATTTTTGTAAAAAATACATAGGTCTTATTTCATTACTTACAAGGATAGATAAGACAAAATTCATATTAGCAACACTTGTGCTCATTACATAATCAAATTAATTTTAGATCTAACTATTGTCTAAATAAATAAGAGTTGAAGCACAATAATTATTAGGGTTAGCCAGACTAGTAGCTCCGAGAGTATCAAACAGACCTAAACTTACTCTCTTTTCAAAAATATTAGTTTTTGAAATACCAATTAGTAGTACAACTTTTTCAGTTTACAATAACTTAACTAATACTAATCTAGAGTCATTTAAGGCAACCACATCTACTGCTGTTACAGTTTTCTTTACTGCATCAATGAGGACTGATTCTATCCTAGAGGTAAAAACAATAACTAATTTGTTTGAATCAATCAGTTTAATATCTGAAATTCTATCTTTTCTATTGTATCTACGTAGTCTGTTAATAAACTCAAGATTGTTATTATATACATTGATTTAAGCAGAACTAGATAAGATGATAAAGCTGTCATTCTACAGCATCTACTTATATTCATCATCAGGGAAACTCAAGTATTTTATAAAAGAATGATCTTCAAGATTATAAACTCCAAGATATGTTTCATGCTATAGATTGATGTAGTATCTATTGAAAGTAATATCAACCTAAAGAATAGCGACTCCGAAATTTGCATTGTCTCCATCTTATGATTGCTTTTATCTATTGCTTAGTATACTTTAATTTTAAGTCTAAATGAATGTAGAAGAATCTACTTAGAATATTTCTCCAGAGTCTTTAACAATAGCTAAATTAGATTAAGTAAGATTGATATTAATAATCTAAACCACAGGACTAACACCAAATGAGTTAAATACTTTGCTTATCTTATTAACTAAATCGTATTAAATTATATTACCTAACTTTGTTCCTACCAACAAATACCATTTTTCTTTCGTAGCATCACCAACTATTTGAGTACATAAAATAATATCAGAAACATCCAACGTTGTTAATGCTATTTCTTAATTGTTGAGGAAATCAAATTCGACAATCTCATTAGACACAGTATTAAAAACGATTCTACCATTAGAATTTAAAAGAAGTTTTCTATAGTGATAGTTAGTATTCTTTAAATAAGCACTAGAAGCTACGAAATTATATGTATCTTTGAAGGCTAAAATGTAGTTTAAGAAAAATACAAGTACCATTTGGCTGTTATTTTAATTGTAGGTTAATATTTCAAGTACTTCGTCGTCGTATCTTGTCTTGAAGGTTACATGATAATTTTAGTACATGTAAAAGTTATTCCAGTAATCAACAAAGAATAGAGTAGGCTAGGTCTTACCGTTTACTTATTAGTCAAAAATAATTTGTAGACTCTATTATTTTTTGATAATACGGTGCATTGGTCGAGTAAGTAAATTGTAGTTATGCTTGTACAGTGCGTTACTTGCATAAACATAAACTGAATTCTGATCAAAATCTAGTAAATAACCCATAGGATAAGAAACTAGTTAAAGTTGCATATCCTTAATGCATATTACATTATCAGTCGTTTTGGATGTACTAAAAATTACATTTTAAAAGTTACCATAATAGTCAATATAGTTTAACATGACGCTATCATTATCAAATGAAACTTAAACTACTCTTCCAATTTTGTTTTCTTAAAAAGTATTACTTATTGTACCTGCTGATTATTAAGTATCCAAATTATAGAATAATACTTGCCCATATCTTATTTCGTCTGTGAAAAATGCTATTTAATTTACATAGGCAATATAGAATGCTTTCTAAATAGTACCACCTGCAGGCTAGATATTTCCTTTTAAGGTAAACGATCCTCTGCTAAAAATAAATCCACCTTTATAATTTTGCAAGAATAAATTTATATAAATAAACTGTTTAATCCTTTAAATAAATATTACTTCCTGTTGTGAAAACCATAATACACTAACCTGCTTGTTCAAGTTACATAATTGGAGCTGTGATTGCGTTTATTGTTTGAATAAACACACCCTAAACATTATACAAATCAATCAATTATTTGTACACAATAATTTATTAGTATTCTTAGTCTAAAATAAATTAAAATCCTTTAAGTGCAGGCTATACAGTAACAATTGAAAGAATATAAAAGGATTGAGTCCTATCAAAGATATGTATAAAACTCGTATTCATAGAGCAATAAGCTGCTGTAGGAGTGAAAATACACTAATTGTATTAGTTATTACTACCTAATTAGGTTAATGCAGATACTTTACTCATATTTGCATCAGTAGTAACTATATCGCTGCCATAAACGTAAATCAGTTAATTTATTTCATCAAAGTACACACCGTTTATAAGGGTTAGGTATATGCCTGAATCACTCTTTAATAAAGCAGAATATAACTTGTTAGTAATGAAGTTTTTAACAATTATCTCAGTAGAAATATAAGCTACAAGAACATTCAAGCTATGGGAAATAGCTAGATTTTTAATAGAGGGTAAAGCTGGTGGAGATGGTAAAGTTTAAAAGGTAATTGTCTCAATCAATTTATTAGTGTGAATATTGAAACATTTTATTTGATAGCTAGTTGCAATGAAAAATTAACCTATTTTGAAATTCCTTTACACTATTTAGATATCATCACTCACTTAAGTAGATGTGTAAACCTTTTCTGGGGTTTTTCCTTTACTGAATACTAACACTCGAGCTTCTCCAGTCTATGAGCCTACAGCAATAAAATTTGTTGATAGATCACCATAGCAGGCTACTTAATTATTACCTGGAGTGTAATAGAATTTATCATACATTATTTTTTTTGTATTTCTATTCCATTAAAGTTCTAGTGTATAAGAAGTATAACCTATAGGGTTAACCAACCAAATACTAAAATTAATAGTGCCATCTGCTTCTGTTCTCTTGTACACTTAAGTAATATCTAAGACTACTAGATTAGTTCCTATGTAAATAAACTCATTAGTACTGTAGTCAAAGCAAACAGAACCATATTGATAAACACTAGTGATATCATAAACTTTAACAATAAAGAAGAAATAAGTGTTTTCAACAGCGTACATTCTCTACAGAGAAGCAAAATTATATTATTTAACAACTTTTTCTATAAAATTCATATCAAGGATGATCATTTATTTATTAGAATCATTTAAAACCAACAGATCATCTTTTATTTTAAAAAATATAATTTTAAACTTATTATTTAAATAAAATGTATATTTTACCTTTTGTAGAATCTTGTTTTTTCATAAAGAATGAGTTTGTTATTGGATAATTTGATTAATAAGCAGGGACTGTTGGATGAACTTGTAAAACAATAGAAGTTGAATCGATAAACTGGTATAAAGAGATTTTAAAAGTGCTGTCTATTACAATAATTTCTAAGTTAGAATTCACATAGAATTTAGTAAATTTAACAGTAAGGTTAGACGGTAATATATTTCCATTGTAGTAAATTTTTTCTTTTTACTTCAATACAAACAAATTGTTACCAGTGAGAATAAATAAGTAATTTTGCTCGACAAATAATTAAGTGTAAACTAGCTTATCTACAGGATAGCTATATGAATCAAGTTGGTTGTAGATATTTATTATTGCTACTTCGCTCTCAAATTAGATAGCCATGGAATTTAATTGAAATAGCCTAACATCAATGCATTTCTATCCGACTCTAGAATATTAATAGAAAAAAACTGGTTAATTCAAATCGACTGCTTACCACACAATCACCTTTCCATCATCTCCGCAGCTTACAATCAGCTATGCTGTATTGGAATAAATTATTTTGTTAATCTTTTTTTCATTTTAAAATAATTTATCTTAAAAATCCTATGCAATTCCAATTGTGTTGCTGTCTCCTATATTTATTATTTAAGCTGATTGATAGACAAGAAATATTTTATCTATGCTTTGGATGGTACCATTCGAATCCGTGAATTTATTAGCCAACATCAGTTTTGAAGGGTTTTGAATATAGGAAGAGATTTGAGAGTTTTATTAAACTACAGTGCTGAATAAATTTTAATTAGCAACAGTTGTAATTTGAATAGTGAAGCTTTCTATGATATCCTTTTAATTTAATATATAAATCTTCATTCTGCTTGTGTTTACATTAGTCTGGACTATTATACCTTAAAAATCTTTGATTGAATCTGCCTTCAAACTAAACACCTCTTTTTAATTTTAGTAATCAAACCCTTTAAAAATTCCCCCACTTAGAGAAACGAGAACTAACTTAACTGAATTATTATTAATTAAAAGATCAATTTGCGATAATTTAAGGGGATTATCATCTAAGAAGACTTTATTACAATGCATACCGTCACTGGTGATCTGATAAATACCGCCAGTGCTTGCAAATTAAATAAGGATTGTATTGTCCTAATTGTTTCTTTAGACATATTAAAGTGAACCTTAAGCATTAGTACAAATATAACTAGGTGTAATAGTTACTAAGGAAAGGGTTTTATCGCTATTTTAAACTACCTTTGAAATAAATATTTACCAATTGGTGGCTTATTAGATAATCAATTTTTCTGATAAAAAAATAACAGAATTGTCTGCAAAGGAGATTTTGAATTATGGGGGAGGACTATCAATATAAGAAAATGTATTAAATTAAGTGAATAACAAAGACTTATTTATATCATCTACTGAAGTTACTAAGAATATATTACTGTTATTATCTACCTCCATTATTTAACTACTAGCCTTTAAAGTTCCTTAGCTGATTTCTAGCAGTTTATTTACTGTGTTATCTCTCGGGTTCCATTAAAAAACAGAATTTTTATTATTACCAAACAGGAACAATTTATCTTTGTATTACTAAACCGAAAAGATACTGCTATCAAATGTATACGATCTCTCAAAGGAGCCACTCTATTAGTCGATAGAATTGACAAACTAATCATAGACTAAGAAAACTTCATTTATTGAATTTGAAGCATAAATTGACTAAATGTTTCTACCTTTTGTTGTGGATGACTATTGAACATACTGAATAGAACAGAAATTAGCTTCATTACAAGTATTTTAAGAGGTGTTTGGTGCATTCAATTCATTACATATTGGAACACACTTTCCTTAACTCGTATTAGACTAAATTTCAAAGTAGGTATATTTTAAACATTTTTAATAAACACACAAGTTCTACTTATTATCTAATAAATAATCTTGCTCGCATTCTTAGCACACATTAGCACCATTGGAAGAATTTACTACACACTTTTTACACCCATTTTCACAACTCCTAGCTTGTTGTATGGAAAAATAGACAAAAGCTATAAATATGAGTATAACTTTATTATTTGTTTTATAAGTATGCATCAAAAAGAATCTAAAAATTTGAGATCTCTACTTTACTTTCTATAGGTCTTTTAGATAGATTTTTATTTTAATAATAATTAATGTTTGATAAGAACAAAGATAAAATTTTTGAGTGTCAGTAATTGTTTTAAAAAAAACAAATTAAGGTTTTGTTTTAAATAATAATAATAGTATATTATATATGTTCTTTGGCTGTTTTGAACTCTACTCACCTACTCATACATAATTGAAGCTAATAATAATTAATTCCGAAGCTTTTTGTAAATTTATTAATACTAATTTTTTATTTTTATTACAAATAAATATATTCTTAAATCAGAAAAATAAAGGCATTTTATATTTTTAAATGTTCATGATTTAATATAAAGCATGATATATTAGATAAGGATAGTATGAACCCACTTTAATAATTAATGTATCAATTTATATATATTTACACACAAGAAGATTATAGATAAAAAGTCCATAAGATTATAAAATATTTGGTAAAATTGTGAAGAATATGCTATATTCTAAATATATGGAAGAAATTTACTTATAGCAAGATATTGAACTCTTTTCAAGGTATTTATGAGTATTGTAGATACTTGTAATATATACTAACTGATAATGATGATTTTTAAATAATGACTTTTTTTAAATATTGTTAACTTAACTAATATTAACTTTAATTTCTTAATATGTATTCATTTTTTATGTAATTTATGTGATTTTAATAATATAGCTAATCAATAACAATACTCTTATTTAATACTCTTAAATAATCATCAATATATCCTTTATATTGATTATTTTATTTAAATTATTTACTATTTATAAACATAACTTTTATTTAAAACTCAAGCTATTTTTTTATTTAATGCAATTTTATTATTTTATTATTAATATTTATTATATTCTTAAAATCGCACAAATTACATAAAAAATGAATGCATATTAAGAAATTAAAGTTAATATTAATTAAGTTAACAATGATAAAAAAAGTGATTATTTAAAAATCATGATTCATCACAATTTTAGTTTTTATACAAAAATCTATAATGCTCATAAATACCTTGAAAAAGAGTTCAATATCTTGCTATGAGTAAATTTCTTCCATATTTTTAGAATATAGCATATTTTTCACAATTTTACCAAATATTTGATAATCTATTGGACTTTTTATCTATAATCTTCTTGCTAATAGGAAAGCCTAAAACACTGATAGGATATCGCTTACATTATGTTTGTTTTCTTTGAGAAGGATGATAAAAATATTGGCATATTTTCCAAGAGTGATTTGATCATAATCTTATAATCTATGTGCAATTTCGAATGAAAGATTTCAATTATTAAGTGTTAAAATTTATTTTTCTTTAAATGAAAGTAGAGATTTATTTACAGTTATGTTGAATATAATTTTTAAAGAGAATTTCCTGATAGTTTTAAAATTACAGATAAATATTTTAAAATCTTATAGAGAAATGAGAGTACTTAAAAATAGATTTGTTAAATACTTGTTTAGTTTGTTACCTTATAATATAAATACTGAGAGCACATAATTTGAATAGAAGTAAAAGAATTATAATAACTAGATACATTTTTTCTTCTTTGCTAAAGTTAGATTATTAAGCGAATTAATTAATCTATAAGTGGTAGAGAAATCCTTATTTAATTTTTAATAAGTTAGTTTAAAACATGAATGAATATAAAATAGTTTTTACTTGTTTATTCATGTATGGATGCTATAATTTAGTTTCTCTCTACTAAAAGCATATTTTGACAAAATTGAATACATCATTTTATGCACTTGTTATCATTATTGCTATCTATGGTTTCTTTTTTATGGCTTCTAATGTTAATTAGCCAGCTAAAAGTAGAAGACAATAATTATAATAAAAACCAAAAGAAGAAATCCAAAATAATTACTAAAATAGGGTGAGAATTATACCAATTCCTTTAGAAAAGCATGGAAAAATACTTAAACGATTAGAATTTGATATTGCATAGCCATAAAACAAAAAGTTTAAGCTAGAAAATATATATAAGATTGAAAATAAAATTGTAGAATAGAGATTTTTAGACCATTAAAAATTAAAAAGTGAGAAAGTCAAATTAATTGGTTAATGCGGTCCTGCTTATACAAACTATGGATATCATGGCACAAAGAAAACTTGTATTGGATTTGAGAAAATTTGTTAAGATAGAAGCGAATGCCCTTTTTGCAATATTTTAATTCATGGATTTAGAAATGCTTATTCTGGTAAAGGATTGAGCGATAGGCTGAGATATGGAAAAGGTACTTATTTTAGTCCTAAAATTTCAAAAGCTTTAAATTACTGCTAATCTGATGAAAAAATAATCTTAGGATGTAAATTAGTGATGGGTAGAGTATTCAAACCTGATAACATAGAATAATTCTATAACTATTTTGATGGATCTTAATTTGATTGCGTTGATGCTGATCCTTAATATACTATTGATATAAAAGATCCAGAAATATGCATAAAGAATGAAAAAGCTTGTTTACCTAAATATATTCTGGTATTTAAGTCTAATAATTGAAAAGTGAGTTTTTAATTAATTCTATAAAAAACTATTACTTAATTTAAGTCAAAAGAAAGTTAGTTTCTAGCTAGTAATTCTATTTGATATAATTTTGTAGTAAAACATCATAACCAGTAATAATGTATATACTTCAAATAGTGAATTGTTTATAAAACATGTTAAACAAACTGTGTAAGTAATTTATTTTTGTAAAGTTTTTAAACATAAAATTGAATGAGATAATAACTTCAAAGCTAGCATATTTATAATTTTAATTTAAATAATCATAAAACTTTGTTATAATTAGAAATTTAATTTATTAAATTTGAAGAAAATATGAAACATCAATAAAAAATTTGTAAAAATTAACTTTTTCAAATCCTGAATATTTTTCTAGAAATCAACAATTCAAAATAAATAAGAATTAATGGGGAGTGGCAAAATCTGGACTGATTGAATTTTTTTAAAGCAAATTTAAAAAAACTTTCTGGGGAGTAACTATTTGATTTATTATTTGTATTGAAATACCCTATAGTAATTATTTATTATAATTATAACTTACTTAATAGTAGAATTATTTATAAAAAACATAGATGATAGTAGTAATTTATTAATACAATATTTTAAGGCAATTTTGAATAAGTTAATAACTTTATTTTTAGTTTTAATTATTTTTTGATATCTTCTTTGTATCTATGATTTTAGGTTTAGGATACTCATTTTCTCATAATTAGATTCTATTTTAGTTTTAAAATAACTAATAAAAAGATATTAAATTTTATTTTACATTGTTCTTTTTCATCAGTAGTTGCTGTATTTGTGTTACTTTCCACTATAATTATTATAACCTTTTATAATAATAATATTTTCATTTTATTATAAACTCTCTTTAAAGAATTAGATAGAATTTTTACCTTCTTGACTTTCGATTACTCATTCCTCTTTATGAATTTTCTAGCTTATCTTTATTTTTTTATAAGTGAGAACCTCTTTCGACTAATTTCCTTTCCTATTCATTTTTGTTCAAATTTTGCCTTTCACTTTCTTTTTGAAAATATTTAATTGAATAGAATTTATATACAATTAAGACAGTAAAAACAAAATTAAAAACAAAGTAACGAATAAATAGAATAAAATCATCAATAATCTATCTCTCTTATTTGTTTGTTTTCTTCTTTTAGATTTTTGAATTTTATTAATAATATTTTCATTTAATATTTATTTTTAATTTTCTACTTTACTTAATTACTAATTTAAATAATTTATCTCATTTTTGTTTATAATTTTAATTATGAAAAATTTTGTGATAATTTGTGTTTCAATAGTTTGTCAAACAAAGATAATTCAAAATCCCATTCTAGAATGAAAGATATTTAGAAATAGGGTGATCAGTTAATCCTAACGAATCATATAAACAGTATTAGAAAAGTTGATTCAAGCAAAAAGGTATATTACAAATTAGGGCTTATTCCCACTCTTACTTAAGTCACAGCATTGAGGAGTATTGGGGAGAAAAAGTAAATTCAAGAAGATCTTTTACGCGATAGATACTATTGCAAAGAGTAGAATATAGCAAATTTCTTAGGGTGTTTCAAATATGAACTCATCTCAATAAATTAAACACATGATTATATTTAATTGATAAACGAAAGACTTTTAAAGACAAGTACATTAGTCTTCTTTGTCTCAATTTTTCCTTTGGATTACACAATAATTGGTCTGAGTTTCTTTCAATTCATGCTTATCCTGATAAGTAGATTTTTTATATAAAATTAACTTCAACCCAAAAAAACACTTGGAAAAACTAAGATGAGAGTATTAATGATCCTTTGGATTTTAGTATCTTTACTATTAATTTGCGTTATTGCTGCTTTAATTATTGAGTAAAGTTAGAGGTAAATAAACTGATTTTTCTTATTTACTTATTATTTATATTCCAAACCCTTTATTTAATAGAAATTTATCTATCTTCGATAGTAACCTTTTATTATTCTTAACTAAAAAGGCAAGACAAAAATACATTCTATCGAATGGTTTCTATAATGCCCTTTTAGATCTTTTTGCTCTTCTATCAAATCTACTAGATAAACTATTTAGAGCAGTATTTATTTGATATCGTTACCTTATATTCCTAAGAAGAAATTAATGAGCTTCATAAAAGCAAGCTTATAATCGATTTCTACTTGCTGTAGAAACACTTCTAGTGCCATTTAAATTCTTCCCAAAAATTTTATCTACTTAAGAAAAATCCATAGTGTAATATTTCAGAAGAATCAATAAAATTTGCAATTGAGAATGTGAATATATGCGAAAAATTCTACCAAGAGAATTTGATAGTTACAAAAAAAAAGAAAGATTTAGAAAACTAAAGTAGCGAATAGGGATCATACTCTGAAAAAATTTTAAATAAAGTTATTGCAAATGCAATTCTGTATGAAATAAAAGATCAGTTAGCATCAAGCGAGGCGCTAAATTAATAGGAGTTAGCTAGTATTATAGAAACAAATAAATAAAAAAAATAGTAAGATAATCTAACGATGCTTCCTCCCCTGCTTTCTCGTAGATCATCTTTAGTTTCTAATATACCCTAAACTCCTTCTTGTTATAGCCCTTCATATCAAACCAATCGAAACTTTCTATAAATTGATAATAATCAATACCTTAATCTTAATACTCCCTCAGATATATAAATAAAAGTGCCATCAATTGTTTAATAAACATAAGACACTCCATAATAACCATCCTAATAAAAATAAATATGAATTTTAATTAATTAAATAGCATTTCCTATTAAATTACAACAATTTTAACATCTCTCTCCTTTACCCTTCCCTGTTTCAACTCTAATACTTTGATATGCAAAATACTTTACTTAAGAAATAATTGCAAATGAATAAATTTGATATTTGTAAATAATAACTTCTTTTTTGTCAAATTTAAATTTACTCTTATTTATTTAATATTAATTCAAGATTATATTTTTTATTACAAAATGTAAAAATACACTTTAATTCTGATTTTTCTAAAAATTTTATCACTTTATATTAGATTATTAATTTACAGTTTAAAAGAGTTATTTATACAATGAGTAGAATTATTATCTACAAGCAGTGAACTTTTTAGTTCATTTTTTTAAAAATATATTAACATAATAATTATATAAAATATAGTAATGATTATTATTAATAATAGGTTGGAGTGGTAGGTTGGTTGGTTGATTAGTTTATTTATTGATTGATTTGTTGGTTGATTCGTTGATGGTTCTATTAAATTTTTATAGTAAATAATAGTATCACTAAAATAGTGTTTCAGTAATTTGTAATGCTTATTAATAATATTCCTGTGCTTTTTATTCATCTCCTTACTAAGCATAAGCTGCAGCTAAGTTAAAAAGATTTATCGCTGGTTAACTACATTTACTGACTTTAAATTTTTCTATCATCTAAATTGCTTTAGTATGAAATTCGCATGCCTTTTGATAGTCTCCTAGCTTTTAATTTTGCAATCCAATTTAGTGTAATGTTACACCAATTTTTGGATGTCCTTCTTTGAATATATTTTCTTACATCAACAAAGAACTTTGGTAATACTCAACTGATTTGGAGTAATCTTTAGTGGAGGAACTTAAAATAGCTAAGTTTTAGTAAGATTATATTATATATGGGTGATCCTATTTATATAGCCTTAAATTCATTTCTAGAGCCTTTAAGCAATACATTTATGAATTCTAATAGTCTTTCAGTCTGCTACAGATCAAGCTCATATTGTTTAAAGATTCAGCTAAACGAGGATGGTCTTCTTTATACACTTTTTATCTCATCTACAAGCCGTTATTGAAAAATTAACGAGCTCTGTAAAAATTTGATAGTTAGAAATATAATTATCCAATATTATTTAGGGTGTCGGCAGTGTCAGGATGATCTTCCTTAATAGCATTTTGCTAGATTTCGAGTACTCTTGTATATTCCTACAATGCAAGAATAGTTTAGCCTTATTTTTCATAGATTTTACCAATTTTATTTAAAGTTAAAGCTATATCAAGCTAGTCGCTTTTGAGATTATGCTCTTAGAGCTTCAGTAACTTCTAATAATATTACAATGCTTAATTATAAGAGCGAACTTTTAGATAAGAAATACCTAGGTAATTTAATGATAAAATAATATCTGAATAATCCCCTTTAAATAACTTTTGTCCCATACTTAAGCTCTGAAGGAAGTATTAAATTGCTCTGTGATCTTCATTTTACTTTTAATGTAGTCTACCAATTCTATTTAAAGTCTAAATACTATTTAAATGATCTTTTTAATCAATTTATTCTCTCATTTAAAGTGACTCTAGATAGTATTCTATTGCTTTTTTATTGTCTCCTAATTTTTCATATAGCTCTGCTACATAAATCAAAGAATCAGCCTCATTAAAATCTCCATATTTAAAAGGTTTATCTCCCATCATAAGTGCTCTTATATAATAATCTAGAGATTTTATTTTATCATTCATTCTAAAATAGATGTAAGATAGATATCTAAGAATAACTTTTAAATTAGAAGTGTTTTCCTATAAATAAGCTTCTCTCATTTCTAGAACCTTGAGCATAAATTAAAGAGATTCTTCATAATTATTCAATTTTATATAAATCTTCCCAATTTTAAATGAAACATTAATAATATCTTCGTAATCGCTTTCTTAAAGAGATTCTCTCATCTAAAGTGACCTATTGTAATATTATAATGCCTCTTTAAATTATTTTAATTCGTAATAGGTATTTCCTATTTTATTTAATTAGCTGACAATATCTGGATTTGCTTCTTAGAAAAGCTCATCTGTTAAGCTTAAGGCTCTCAAGTTATACTCTAGGGACTATTAAATTTCATTAATTTGTTGATAAATTTCACTTATTTTAATTAGAGAGTCTATAATGTCGAGATGAGGATTATTTTAGAATAGTTACTCTTTCATTTATAGAGATTTTAAGTGGTATTTTATCGCTTAATGGTAGTCTTACAGGATAAGAAAAGACTCACCCAATTGAAAAGTTGAATAGATTAATAAAGGCTACTTTTAATCTAATTAGATATTTTATAATAAATCAACACTCTCTTATAAGATAGATTTCCCCCGCTATATATTGTTACTCTTTAACAAATTCAGAGCAAACTAGCAAGAAAAGTAAAAGTGGTCAACTTTACAAAAATCAACTATTTACTTTGAGACAATAATAGATGAGTAAAAATATTGATGCTTGATTTAGCAATCTGAGTAGGTTTAACCTTCTAAGCAATAAAGATAAGAGAGATATTTTTTTGATGAAAGTTAGCCTTTATGGAGGTTAATTTAGACTTTAATCCTTTCATTTTCTTAACCAAAATCTATTTCTTCTTCCATCATTTTAATAAAAATATTCTATAGTAATAACGCAGGTTTTCTTTGTATAGGATCGCAGCATAACATGTGAAATCTTATAAAATTAAATAGTTTTTTCTATATATTATGCTATTGTATTTAATCCCACTGGCCATTTCTTATTTAATGAATTTAATCTTACTTTAGTTTCACTCCTATGATCTTTAGAAACATTAGTCCCATACTAAATATATCTGATTTTTCATTTACATTTGATTCTTCATCTTTAAGCTATGAATTATTATTTTTTTATGTAAACTATTCTGGCGAATAGTATAAGTTTGAAGTTTCTTGCTTAAATTAATTCATAAGGTTTAAGTAATTGGGGGAAATTCCTAAATCTGTTAATTTAATATTTCCTTTTTCATTCATTAAAATGTTCCCAGGCTAAATATTCAAATGCACAATTCCGTTTGTGTGGATTTCTATCAATGAATTAATTAGTTATAAAATAATATTGACCTTTTCCGAAATAGACATTGGGTTGTTTCTTCTTATTAATAGAAATTTCTCTAAATCTTAGTAGCCTAGTCCCATAACTTACACTATTGTTTAATTGTGGATAAAGTAACTGTGGAGTTTTATTAAATAAGCGAAATCCTTTATTACTTTCATACTTTTATGATATTCTTCCAAATATTCTTGGATATTATTTATTAAATTTTAAAAATTAGGATCTCCATTGTTTTAATTGTTTTAGCAGTGAGTAAATTTTATTGCTATTTTTTAAGAGTTTTCTATATGATAACCACTGAAAACTAATCCCTTACTCCCTTTAGAAATAAATTCATAAATCCTATATTTATTTTTATACAATTTAAGTAGACAAATCCTAAATTCCTCTTTTCTCTAATAAACTTATGGTATGTAGAGTATTTTTTATAAATCCTCATCCCAAGCACTTTAGTAGTTATTTATATTAGGTTAATTCTCATTTTGCTATGTCTCTGTATTTAAAGTTACCTCCTGTAAGTTGTATTAAAAATCAAGTGTTAAATCTTCAAATGAATTATTTTTTTTAGGAGTATCTTGATATAAATCAAGATTCAGCTAATCAATTCTATCTTCGTGATTTAATTTACTTATAATTTGAGGATCTTTTAGGTGAAATTATTTGGGAGTCATGTCCCTATTATTTGCAATGATATAACTCTTAGATACATTTTCTTACATTTTTGCATTATCACAATAAGTAGATTTTTTATTTATCATGCTTCTTGCATGATGTAATTTATTGCCACTTGTATGCGTTCTGCTATTTAAATCTAATATTGATTTCATTGGAATAGATCTATCAGTTTGAAGGTGAAAGTTGCTATAGAAAAGACTAGGATTTTCATCATAGTCCTCACTTCTATCTAACTATAATAAAGGGAATTTCTTTGAAGAGGAATTTGGAGTCGATTTTTTATGTGAAATGCTATTTTCTATTTATTATATTGACACATTTTGTATAGTCCTTTCTTTTAACAAAGAGATGTTTCTTATTAAAGGTAAATTAAATTCATCGTCATCTTCATCATCCTCAATTTACTAAAAATACAAATCTTCATTCTAGTTTTTCTTGCTAGCGCTGTTGGGTCTTCTTTCTGATTATTATCGGTTTGAGTGCTTAACAGTAGCTAAAGTTAAGGAAGAAAGCTCGCTCTACCAGAATTTGAAAATGTCATCAGGCTCATCTTGCTATTCATACGACAGTGATTTCATTATACTTATAATTTTTTTGTTTTTTGATATATAATATGAGCTTAATATTAATTAATTAATAAAAATATACAAATTACAATAAAAATAACTCAACTATATTAAAAATATTAAGGTATTTAGATATATTAAGAGCTTTAAAATCTATTAAAGTGTTTAACTTACATTTATAATAACATGCTTTTATAAAAAATTTTAATTAATTCTTTGACCAATCAATGCTTAATCTAAAATCTAATGAACTCATTTTTATTTTGCTAAATTTAAGAATTAAATTTCCTTCATCATTTTTATGTTAAGGAATTGATTGCAAATTGTTTTGGCCAAATCTTTAATTAGTGATATTTTTCAATTTTTTATGTTGATAGGAACTCTATTTGATTTTTAGCATATATTTTTTTTGGGAATTATTTAAACATAAATCTGAATTTCGATTGAAAAGATTTACTAATATTTATCAATAAATTCTTTACACTTACTTGAATTTCCTTTCAATAAAAATCAATAATTTCTTAATATATCTAATCTTTCCTAACCTCAATTTCACTAATTTAGTGAATCAAATCATTATGTTCTTAATTTTATGATAAATTGAAAACCAGATTCATAATTACATTCTTTTTTAATAAAATACATGTTTTATACTTCTTTTAATTGATCTTTGAAAGATAATTAGAGATTTGATGATCATATGAAAATTGTATATTTTATAGAATGATAAAATTAAATCGCCAAATCAGAAAGTGAGTTGTAAACTTTATTAAGAGATTACAAAATTCTAATTGGTACTCAAAAAATATACAGATATCATTAAAAATTAGTAATTTAATTTATTTTCCAAATAATTTAAAGCTATTATTAATGATTTATTGTAGAAAAACTAATTATTTGTTATGTAAAATCTATTTTTTATTTAATTGATTGTAATAAACTTTAGTCATTTCTTATAAATGAATTTCTAAAAAAGGAATGTCAATTAATGTTATAAATAAAATTTTAATGATAAAGATAGAGAGATTGAGCCTTACACTGTTTTAGATTTTACAAAACTCTGATAATAATATGGATTTTTTGGAAACCAAATAAATAAATGTACCTAATTTTATCTAATTAATATATGGATAAAAGAAAGTCTAAAAGCTTAATCAACTACTAGAACCATAAATTAAAAATATTTTGATTTGATTAGCTTGAGAAATGTTCAAAGCTTGAAGAAGCTGATATTAAAAAGAATAAGTTCTAAAAAAGAAAGGAATATATATTAAAGAAATAAAAATCTCTTAAACCTAAATTTATAATTGAATAATTATCCATATTTTCTTGAAAAATATAAATTTAGAGGTAACTTTCTCTTATCTGTACATAATGGAATTCGAATTTTTAAACTGAATTAAATAAACTAAATTTCATAGAAAATAAATAACTTAGACATTTTGAATTCTCTTCTAATTTGTAATAATTCTTCTTTTTCCACTTCTTAATAAATATAAATTTAATAAGAACACCACTAGATTTTGATTGAAGAAACAAAATAAGAAAGGATACAATATTCACATTTAACATCTTTTAAATATTGATAGAAACTAGAATTAGATTAAAATATTTTTATGTATTATTTGTACAAATAGAAAGGAAAGATAATAAGATTATTTTCATTATTATGTTTCTTATCTAACTACATCGTCTTCTTCTGTTTAATTATATTTACTCAGGAAAGGATTTTTATTTTGAATTCTGTGTTCTCTTCTATAAGATTAATCATCCTTTTGAGAAAAGAGATTGTTTCTATCGTATTGAATAGAAGAAAGAGCAGACTACTAGAAAGGTTACTAAGAGAATCTGGAGAATTGATCCTATTGCGAAAGCTATTATCTAGACTACTATTCTTATTAAGAAATAAATTTTCTTGGCAACTAATCTTATTAAGAAACATTTTATTATTATTATTATTTAGTGTATTATTCTCTCAATCCAGCTGCTTATTAAGCTATTAAATTTCTAGGATTCTTTATGTCTGAGCCTGGAGCAGATTAGTTGACATAATCTTATTATGATAAATTACTTTTATTCAAGTTTTATTTTTGATTACTAAAATCTAAATAATTAGATTAGCGAGGCAGATCTATATTATTAGTCTTCATTTAATTATTTCTTTTATTTTAAATCCAATTTTTACTTTCACTGAGTTGATTGCTTAGATTGAATTCATCTTTTGCACTAATGTAACTTTATCTATATTAGTTAACTTATTCCTATACTTAATTCTATGATTCATTGAGTTAATTTCCAAAGTTTACTGTCTTTTTAGCAAAGCTATACTCTACTCTATCAGCCAATTTACTGATTGTTAAATAGAATTATTTTAATTCTTTAGATACAGAAGATAAATCCTCAGGAGATCCAATTCCCAAAAAACTAGTTGAAATTTCCTTGACAGTTATCAAATGATTCTTGAAATGGAATTGGAATTGTTCAGAAATTTTAGCCCTTTCACTATTTAAAAATGACTCATACATAGAAACCAACTATTATAAATATAAATCCTTTTCAAACTTCTCTCTACAATCCAAATTAACTGTATTTTTAAGGATATTAAGAACACCCTCTTCTAGAATTTAAAATAACTTATAGGCAAAAGCTCCATCCCTATCATCATTGTAAAGGAAATCGGAATATTAAGTTTCCATAGATCTATTTAAATATTTCAATAATCTATTATGGAATACACAGTATTGAGTAACTTCTGAGAAATCGATGCCAAATTCACCATCACTATATTTCTCTATAATAGAGCCTATAACTAAAGGTAGCCCAATTTATTAAAGATCTTCCATTAATTTTAGATTTTTAGACATAAGAGTGTCAATAATAAAAGTAACTCTCTCTATATCAGAAGTTTCTCTTAGTTAAAAGATGTAGCTATGTTTAAATGAAGGTTAATTGTAGTTGACTACTTCAAACTTCTTTAACTGCTAAATAATTGAATTCTATGTCTGAGCACCAGCATTTGTTTAATTATTTTCTGACAATTAATTTTTTACTCTTAAAATCTTGCATAATATGCTTTAGCAGCATTGTCTAATATCTTAATATTCTTTTAATAGTAATTCTGAATCAAAATTTTATTTAATTACACCATCATCACTATCAATATTTTCTAATATTTCTATTTCTTTTTAACTAACTTATTGAAGTAAGCAAGGAGCACATAAATCACTCTCTAATAACTCCAGACAAGCTTTCAAACCTTTTAAATTTCTATAAAAAATAATTTAAAATTACCATTCATTATTAAAAATATATTGTAAAATTGATAAAATAGTTGTTTAAAATTTTTAAAATTGCTCATTTTATTTATGCTCATTCCCTTTATTTTATTTTAAAAATTGCTATTTCACTCATTCCCTTTAATTTATTTTAAAAATTGGTATTCTCTGCATATTAATTTATTATCTATACTTTTCTAAGTTTCAAAAATTAATAAAACTATTATGAAATTAGTTACTATAATGTAATAGAGTTCTCAAGAACGGAAAAGATATCTTAGATTTCATCTCTCTTAAGCTTTTCCTGTAAAGAGAGTTTATTTAATAATCCATTAATTTATCTTCTCAACAGCTCTTGGTTTAAAGAAACCTCATCAATGTTAATATACTAGTCTAAATTCTCTTAATAAAGCTCAATCCTCGAAGGAAAATTTTCTTTAAATATACAGCAGCACTCCCACACTATTTCACAAAATCTCTTTAAATATATTTCATCATTTGGAGTTTCTGTACTTATTCTAAAATAAGAAGTTCTGAAGTAAGTACTGTTTTGAGGGAAATTTATCTCACTTAAACTATCAATAGGCTTAAAGCTTACAAATTTATCATCAATTCTTTTAATTATAAAAGTAATATATTTTAAACTAATAAAAAAACTATAGAATGATTATTTTGATTGAATTTTAGTTTGCAAATTTTATCTTTTATTTAAATCATTTTCTATTTTAAGGAGATTTAGATGTGATAATGTATTTACTATAGATCAATTTCAGCGTTATGAGTCTTTAAAAAGAGGGCTAATTCTTTCATTGTTTAATCATATCTTTGCTTATTTTATAGCTCTTCAAGAACTATAACTCCTACATAAATTGACATTCTATCAGTTAAATTTATTTAAAGTCTAAATTATAAATGTTTGGTTAAGTGTAAGTCTATTTGTGACTGTTTTTATTTACTACTTTGCTAATTACTTGATTACTGAAACAAAATAATTTAAATTAAATAGGTGTTTTAAAATAAAAATTTTGCAGAGGTGTCTGTTATCCAAAAGATATCTAATAATCTTTAATAGCCAAACAAGGAAATTAGAAAGTTATTTATTTCAAAATAAAAAATATTTAATAATTTGAATTGTGCTGGCATTACTTTGAAAGATACTATTTGCAAATAATTTTTATTTATTATAAGATCAAACAAAATATGATTAAATTAGTTTAGAATAATCTACGATTTAAAACAATGTAAGTGATTTAAAGATAATATTCATAAATAATAAATAATATTGGAATTGAGTGAGATGAAAAAAATGATGATGATGATGATGAAAGCGGCAAATTATACTTATTCAAATACTGTACAAAAAGATTAATTGAATAAATATATATATAAATTGAATTTTTGTTGTGTATGTATATGATTTATTAATAAGGATTTATCAATTTTATAAAGCATTAAAGAAATATTCAACCTATTTATTATTTAAATTTAAAATATTTTAATCTAATTTATCTTTTAATTCAATATTTACTTCCAAAACACCATCATCTTCCAAATCTGTACAGTGAATACCATTTTTAACTCTATCAATACCAAATCTTGCTCTTAATGTGTTGGGTCTAATAACCTTAGCAATTTCAGGGTCATGAGGACCAGCAAGATCTCTAAAAGCTTTAACGGCATTTTCTTATCTAATTTCTAAAGCGTAGCACATACCAGTGGTTAAGTGTTCAGAAATAGCATTAAATTCAGGTAAAACACCCTTTTTATAAAATTATAATATTTTAATTTTATTATTGTTATTGCATTCTTTTAATCTTTACTTTATAAACTTCATAAAATTCTTCAGCAGTTGGACGGTCTAAGAAGAATGATTAGAGGGCAGATATTTCAAAACCTTCAGAAAGAATAAAATCAATAACTTCACCAACTTGATTAGCCTTAACGATGTGAGGCTTAATGACACAGCAAGTACATAAATTAAAGAATGCTTAAGTTCTTAGCTTAGAAGTTTTAGCAAAGAAGAAGTTTAATTCTCTGAAAGCACTAGCAGCTATTTAGCATTTATAAAAATATTAATATAAATATTAAATTTTATTCTTATTATATTACGAGAATCAGAACCATGGCAAGCATTTTTAGTACCATCAGTACCGAAAAGTCCTCTAATACTATTAGGAGCTTATTCTCTTGCAACCTTTAATTATTAAACCATAATTCATAAGTTAATATTGCTAAAAAACTATTATTTACCATAGTGTTAGTGGGTCCTAGTAATTCTCTCCATCTCTTGATAGCATTTTCACCAACTAATTCCATACCAACTATTAAATCGCTACTCATAAAATTGACTAATCCATCGTAGAAAGGTTTACCTCTGTGTTCACCATAAAATTCTAATTGAAATTAATTAAATTATATTTTTAATAAAGGAAATTGGATAAATATCTAGCAGGAATAAAATAATTTAATTTACCCCTAGCATCATCTTAGGACATCTTAGTCATCTTTAAGTTTGAAATTTAAAGGCCAGATCTTTCAATTAATGAAATAATTTTTCCAATGTGAATATATGCATCAGGTTTAATCATAGCAAAAGTCCTATTCATAAGTTGTTTCAAAGAAAATATTTGAAATATAATAGCATTTTGTATTGCTTTAAAGCACAATCATTAAAATTGAGATTAAATTCTTACTTTTCCTTAATATTTTAGAATTTAGATCTTGTAAATACATCTGCAAAATCAACGATCTTAAGTTATCTTGACAAAATATTCAAAATGGACCCAATATATAAATCTTGTTCATTAAGTTGGAATTCTGATCTCTTCAAAAATACTTTTTTATTCTTCAAATCATACTATTGTTTATATAATAGAATATTAATTTAGAGTATGTTTTATTGGCTTTTTTATCATCATTTATTATTTAATTTATCGAGATTATCTATCAATCATCCATAATGAGAATTTCAAATATCACTTCTATGCATGCTATGATGATAATAACGCTTTTATAAAATAAAATTCTTTCTGACCATTTCAATAGTCTTGTCTTGAGTGAAGTATGTCAAGTAGTAAGTTCTAATTAATGATGCAGCAGTATCAAACCATTCAACAATGAAAATATATCTAGCGTCGGCCATTTCTTTTTTTTTACTCTAATTAAGTTCTTACTATTATTTCAATTTTTAATTATATCTAAATTTTTCTTTTTCTTAATTGTTAACAAAATAAATGAAAATTTATATTCAATTTAATTCCTTTTATTTATTTATTGATTCATAAATTTCAGATACACCAAAAATTTTAATCATTATTTTTTTAGAAGTTACGGTTTTCAAAAAATCAAGCATTTATCTATCAAAATATCATTTGTAAATTAAATCATTCTGCAGACTGGTAAAAAGCTTAAATACATATTCATTCATTCAATTGTCCATCCATCCAACCATTCATTCATCCAGTCATTCATTGATTTTTGTTTTAAAAATTATTGAATAATAGTGATTTCATATAAAAATATCTATCTATCTATCAATTTATTTAGTTAAATCAATCAAATCTTTCAATTAATGAAATAGATCTTAATTGTTATTTATGATTAGAATAGTTAAATGATTTAATAACTTTTTCAGAAAAAGAATGTTAGAGAGTTTTATTATAATAGGTAGGTATACAATAAATTATATATTTATTTACATTAATTTGATTCTAATAAACTTAAAATTATATTAATAATATTACCAAATATAATTAATGTAGTAATAATTTGAAATATTTTCAAGGTTTTTAATTTAAAATTTAATATTTTATTATTTCTGTCAATCTTTATGAGAGCTCTTTTCTTATAAATATGTTTCAAATGAGTAAGGAATAAATTGATAACCGTCAGCTTTATAAAATTTATTTTAGAATTCAACCCTAATTAATAAATAAAAGTTTATTATTATTATAATTATAATTATTTTAGTATTTAATTATTCAATTTTTAAATAAATATGAAATTAGAATCATTACCAATGAAGTCTTAAAGCATGCAAGAAGCATTCCATGACATCCATACACATGAGTACACCAAAAGTAATTAAAACAAAAACATAGTAACCAATAATCAAACCAATAATTTAGGTACCTTAACTTTAAGCCTATTAATTAATATTAAAGATTATAAAATTAAGAATAATGTAAGCACATAAAATTAATTAGTTATTAAGACATATTTGATTAAAATTAATAATTTATTTACCTCAATAAATGGCTATAGTGCTTTAGTAAAGAATACTCTAGCTAATTGACCGTGAGCAAGTGAAAGAGCCCAAAGTCTGAGATATGATGCTGTGTTTGAGATGGAACCCAACACAAATTCAATTGTTTCGATAACTTAATGGACAAATATATCTGAGAATCCTTCATGCATGTGTTCTCCTTCATTATGATCATCGTTGATATTTTCATTATTCATATTATGATGTAAATCAATATTTTTTTAATATTATTCTAGATCTTTTCCTAGGTCATCAAGAGGGATTTCTTGTAGCTATCCATTTTAACTATCATGTCTAGGAGAATTTTCACTTTTCTGCTTTTTTTCCAAAATTAAATCCTATAAAAATTGTATATCAAATTAAAATAAGTTGATTAATTAATTACTTCACTTCTCATTAAATATTTTTTATCTTAATTATGATCATCGTTGTATCCATTTAAGGCTCTATGTTTTTTTTTCATTTAATAATAAGACCAAAGAGGTTTAGGTAATAGCATAAGAGGAACACAAATACCAGCAATAGCTTTAAGTAAATAATATTAAATTATTAGTATTTAATCGAAGAAAATTTTAAAGTTACCTAAGAATGCAGATCCAATACTCTTTTATGAACCACCATTTCCAAAAAGAGGTACTTTACCAGGATCTGCTCCATTTAATGGTAGATCTATCATAATTGTGATGATAGAAGGAGGAGCCATTCTATCAATAACATTTTAAGTCCAATCAGTATGCCACTTACAGAAAATGAGGAAATCCATATATCCAAAGGTAACTATCATAAATATCAGTTGAGGAAGGAATTCAAAATAGAAATCAACTTTAGATTTAAAGTGGAAGGCATTAATAGCTTTCATACAAATACCTAAGCACATATGAATGACACCGATGATAACTGCGAATTTCATTTTAAATGAGTTAGTGAAAGTTAATGAATTTGTACTCATTTCCCAAACAGGATCAAAACCTATTTTGTACAAAAATGTTATTTTTTAAAATTTACTTAAAATTGAGTTTAAATTTACCAAATCCATAAACGCAATCTGATTCTTTTGTAATAATTTATTTCCCTTTACTATCTTCATTAATATGATAGCAACTACCAAATAAATTCAAAGAAATGGAGAAAAATTCATTATAAATTAATCCAGCAAAGGTGGCAAAGAAACCCATCATAACTATCAAATATCTAGCTGGAAGTATCGACTTGAGCATACCTCCGTGTTCACTATCTAGTTTATCTTTCCATAAACATAGATAAACACCAAATAAAAATAACAAAAATCCATGACCAATATCGCCAAACATAATACCAAACAAAAATGGGAAAGTAACTATAGTAAAAACTCCTGGGTTCACTTCCTATTATTTAATTTTGAAATTTTGTATTAATAAAATCCATAAGGATAAATTGCTAATAAAAAACTATTTTCACTAATTATTTTAAAAATTCTAGGAATTTATAAATGTAAACTGTTATTTAAGTGCACTTATAACTTGCTATTTTAAAGAATTTCTAATGTAATCCATTTATAGTACTTCTTTATTTAACAATAAATTAAATCTTAAATTAAATACTTTATATCTAGGAGTACCATATGTATTGACAATGAGCTAGAAAACTCTTGTAAAATCATTAAGCTTGAAATGAGTTGGAGGAGCTGAATTGGCAGGAATTATTTCTTAGAGTTATCCGTTTGGTAAATGAGGATATCTTTATCTTATATTTTGCATAGCTGAAATGATATTTTCTTCTTACTAAATTTATTTATAAATTTATATAAATTTAGATTAAATTATCTTTTAGACTTTCACATCCTTTCATAATAAATATTAAAAATAATGCTAATATTAACTTCTTTTGGAAGCCAGCAGTTTCCATGGTAGTGAGTGGATTGTGCCTTCAATAAATTGAGATTTAAATAGAGTTATTTTTCTTTCTCAATATAATTGATGAGTTCTTCTATATATGAACAGTTGCCTCCTAAACGCATACCAGAGAAGGTATCTAGAAATTCATTGATTTCTCTCTTTGTTAACTTCAAGAGCTATTATTATTTAATTAGAATACTTAAGAATGCAAAATCTAAAGTCAATTTAAAATCCTTTATGTATGAAATTCAACTTTATTTATTAATTTAATCATATTTACATGGCGTGAGTCTCTAATTTGTTGATCCAAGTCATTTATTCTTTTATTGTATTTTTCCTGATTATCTGGAAACTAGTATCTGTTTACTCCGAAAGAATCACAAATTCTTTATATCTTTTAGTTTATGAAACCTGAAGACTGGCCAGGGAGTAACATCAAAAAGACTGATCTACCTTTCTATTTTATCAAAAAAATTCTAAAGGATTATTTAAATAATTAATTATTTGTTCTTCTATTTTATATTTTATGATAGATAAATAATTAATGTTATCAATTCGGGGTTAAAAAATTGTTGTATCTTATTCTATCATCAATTAAACAATAAATCAACTAATAATTTTTATGAATCTATCTATATTTACTAATGAATTAGATTGCTAATTTTGAGCTTGAACATCACTTCTACCAATCTATAATTCTAAATTTTGTATAATAATCCAGCTGTTTCCCTTCGTGATTCTGAATATTATCTTTTAGAATTTAACAGCATCATTGTCTGAAACAGTTCCTACGATGTAATTCAACTTTAAATTAGATTCACTGTTTAATCCATTGTGCTTGGGTACTTGAATATTGAAATCTCTCATAGCCAAACTTAATTAGCTTTGATTAATATCTATTTGCTAAAGTCCCTAAATAGATTCTGATTAAATGCTTCCTTCCTCATCTAAATCTATGTTTCTAAAGTTATTATAATTGAAGTTATTTCAAGAAGTGTTAAAATATGAAATAGTATTTTCATTTATCCTTAAGGTTATAGACAAAGATTTGAAATTAATCATAATATAAAAGATGAGATACTAGTACTATTCAAGTCAAATAGTACAAAATTAAATAAAATGTGAGGGAATTTACTATTTAAAGAAATTGGGACCAAGGATTGTGCTTGCCCTTTACAACACACCTTTATACTCTATAAGATGATCTTATTTATCCTTCAAATTACTGTAATTATTTATTTATTCTTCCAATTGTGTAGTCTTTTGATGAACTATATCTTCTATTTCTTCAAAGTAGTTTTAACCTGCTTTTCCCCTCTCTTAAAGAGTCTTATTGAAATAATTCTATAAATCTTTAAAGTTGTCACACTTAGTGATTTCCTTATCAAAGTTTTGCATCTGCTTTTTGATGAGATTGAGCTTGAATAAGACATCATCACAACGTTTTACATAATTAGTAAAAGCCTTATTGACATTTGGCACATCCTCATTCTAATCAATAAAATGCAAAAGAGAGAGTCTACCTAACTCATTCATAACTTCCCAACTCGATTCTCTTGGAAGAATGAGATGGTAGTATCCCATGGTTTCACTTCTAAATATATTCATCTGATATGAACTTATTAAAAACAAAATTTATCTAGTGTGGTTCTTTTGACTCCTTTTGAAAATAATGTCCTACTTTATTACTTATAATTATTTTTTTTGTTATATTTTAATACGAATAATTGATTGATCCTAATCACTGATGTATTCAATTTGTTAGCAATAATTAATTAATTAATAGATTGAGTTAGATCGTATTAATATATTACAATTTTATGTTTTAAATATCAACTCATTGATTTTTATGCAAAAAGAATCAACATAATAATATCTAAATCTCCACCTTACCTCCCTTTTTTCGATATAGAGTGTAATAATAATCAAAAACTTAATTTAGATTTTGTTATTTTCTTACATTCTTCCATTTCAAAATGATCTAACTTAGGTGAGTTCTCTCCTTTACATCTATATATATATTAACTTTATTGAAAAGAATTAATTGGAAGCTAGCAACAATATGAAGTAATATTTGAGTTACATTGGTGATTATATATTATATTACCATATAAGATCTAACCAAAAAAGAAATTTATTTTAAATACTTTGAGAATTCTCCTCTTTAAATATTTTTCCATCAATATTAGACTTTTTTCTCATAAATTCTGATAGTAATTTTTTCATCATATTTACTATCTTTTTCTTAGTATTACTTAGGATCTATCATTTACAATAAAATAATTAATTAAATAAAAATATCCACCAGAATTAAATTGCTCAATTGTGTTAGAATAGAAAAGAGTATTTCAGAATAATATAAACGAGAAGTGTAAATATCCCAAATTAGTTCTTATAAAGATAGTTATACTATATTTTAATTCTAGTAAAATCCTACTTAAATAATTAAACAAACTTTTACACTTTTCATGAAAATTATCTTAATATATTACTTTGCTTAACATTATTTTTTTTCTTTTTTGTCTCTAAAAGCTAAATCTCCACCTCTTTTAATTAATGTAAGATACTGATTAATATTGAGTAAATTTATTGTTATTTTTACTCTTGGTAAAATAGCATAGATAAGACATTTAAAGATTTGCATGATAGAATCTATAAGAAGTACATCTGCTTAATCTAATATTTACTACATTCAAAGCTTACAAAATAATATTATACCCAAATAGAATTATTATAGAATTTATTTAATGAAAACTCTAATATTTTTGTCTTCTTTCTTTAATAGTAATTTCAAATTATAACCATAATTAATAAATGTGAGTGGTAAAAAATTTTCTAGAACAAATTAAATATTGAATCTACCATCATTTATCATTTGGTATTATTTTTACAATAATTAAATAATATACTAAGATTAAAAAATACTTAAAGAATGTATAGTTAATACAGGAATAATTTAAATTGATTAATATGTCCATTTTCACATTTAACTAAATCAAAAATAAGATGCATTTTTATACGAGTAGAAGTAATTAATTTTTAAAAAGTACCAAATTATATTCAAACAAAAAATAATTAATAAATCCATACTCTCATTCATTTTGAAAATTAAATTGAATGTTCTCTTTTATTGTTTGGAACTTTTTTAAAATTAAACTGTATTTTAAAAGAAATAATTTAAGCAATATGAAATAATAATTTTCATTGTAAGTATTTCTGATTATAATTTAATCATTTATATTATTTCTAGTTCAATAAAGAATGTTTTTATTATTGCCAAAATATTCTACTAAGTAATTATCAACTTATTAGCAGTCAATTATATCAACAGATAAATTATCTACTTGATTGCCAAATCTTAGAACAAATCTATAATAAGATTAAGGAGAAAGAACCAAATTTTGGTTAATGCAGTAGATATTTTAGTATGTTGGATACTCAGCTAAGTACAATTTTTAAGCTTTAAAATTGATTCTTAATTCTATTAGATCTTAAGAATAAATAAAGCCCAAAAAATCTTTATTACCTCTAATAGTATCAATTTTATTTTAAGTTTTTGAGATAAAAAATGAATTTAAATTCTCAATATTTTTATCTTTATCAAACATATCTTCGATTCCAAGAGCAACATAATGAATACCTATTCGCTAATTAAATTTCATTCTGATAATATAGTTTTTACTTATGTCTAGATTAGTAGTGGTAAATATAAAGGAATTAAAGCACTTTTCTATTTTAATGTTTTGTTAATTATAGTTATTTTTTGTAATTTTAATCACATTTTTCTCAGCTCCAATAGACCTATATTCAAATTCCATAGCTATCTAATTGCTATACAAATTGTCATACTTTAATAAATCGAAGATGGGGAAAATAATCAGCAATTTAGTAATATCATTTTTATTAATATTATAACAGCTAAGCTGATTAGCCAAATGTAAACAATTTTTTGATATTTTTTAATTGTTTACAATTGTTTAATTTATTAATTTGATATATAAATTTATTTATTCATTTGATAGATCCTTGGTGCTGATACTTAATGGTACATTTTTTACCTTTTATTTGTAGAACAGATTAACTATAATTTATGGCATGTGAGTTAAATAATTTTGGAATTAGCCCAGGAAAGGCTCCTGTATTAACCCTTAATTAGCGCTTTATAAGGTTTCTTTGAGATGATTTGCTTTTTCATTTATGATCTCTGGTTTATTTTCTGATAAATTATCTATAAGGTAACTTATTTCTGAGAATTAGCTATCATTAAGTTGAATTACTTTCTCAAATTTATTTTTTTATTCCTTATTTTAATATTAATTAGGCAAGTCGAGGACACTAAAATAATGTGAAATATTATGTAAGTCTGAAATAATTGCTTCTTTAAACTACTAGCTGCAGTAGTTGAATTTATTATTAATCAGTTCTATAATGATTTGGAGATTTTCTCTATCCTCAATTTTACTGTAAGAGATATCTGCTGTTGAATTTAACTAAGAAGAATAATTAGAATTACTTGAGATTCTACTTTTTAACAACTCATTTTAGTAGTTCAAAAACTTTTAAGCAATAGCATCTAATGTTTCGAATTTATCGCCAATCTTCTCTAAATCGTTTTAATAAATTTCCTACTTCCATTTTTCTTCAATCACTATATCATCAAATATGTTATCTAAGAGGTGAAGCTTTTGTTAGATTTTTTCAAGAAAATCTGAAGGACACTTATTGAATCTATTGTTTATTAGTTTATATATGATCTGAGAGGTTTTAGAAGAAGTTAGAGTTATTTTATTAGGGTATTTTATTTCCAAATTATCTTATTTCTTTTAGAAGAAATCTATTTTTTCTATATATTTTAATATTAAATTCTTCATTTCTTCTGGCTATTGCATGTTAATAGCACTCTCTTTTTTTTTTACTTCCTAAATGTGCTTTTTAATTTCTTAATAGCATTCATTAGTCTTATCCTACTTAAAGACATTCTTTAAATTTTAATTCATCTCCTCAAAAGACTATTTTACATCCATAGCTATATTCCTTAATTTCTCTTTAGCAGAAAATTTATTATAACAGTTCTTCACTTCGTCTGTTAAATTTTACACTCCATTTGCTTACATGATCATCTTCTTTTCCACGCTATTTAGTGTTTCTATAATATTCTTACTCAAATCTGAAAAAAATTTTTAAATAGAAACGACTCTATCATTTTACACTTATCTATTTGAAATAATCGTTTTTAATTCATTCTTGAATGCCTTATCAACTAACTCTTAATTTATGAATGGCCAATGTTCAAAAATAGTAGAGTCATCACTTTCTAATACATCTTAAATGCAAATTAATTTGATCTATTTTATATCTGTGTTAATAGCACAATTGTTGCAAGCTAAATATCTTTATTGATTTGGGTCTATATAGATATATTTTATCTTTCTATTTGGATGCTATGGACATTATTGGTAAGGACCTTATTGCATCAACGCTTCCGACTTAGTGAATTTAGGATCTAAATTTGTATCCATTTATATTTAAATAGCTAGTTTTCTTAATTAATTAGTTTTTTTTATCTTATGAACGATTTTTATAAATTTTTGATCTGTTTTGATGATTTATAGGAAATTTTACTCACCATTATAACTAACAATATTTAGAATACTGATATTCCAATTATGTTTCCTTATATTCCTTATATTAAACTCAATCGTACATGAGACTCCTTCTGACATTGAATTTTTGTATTCTCATAATACAGATTTGTATTTTCATAAGCAAAAAGAAATTCTCCTATAAAGAAATATGGTAGGCTTACATTAAATCTCTGAATTAATTATTTTGAGTTAAACATTACTTTATCGATTTATTTTTTTATTACCATTTCTGAATTATTTTTGGGCTATTTATTTTTTGATATTAAATAATATTATTACATAATTATTTTAAATAATATACTCTAATATTAATTTTTAATTTTTTATTTAATATTAAAATTTAAATTTTTGAACTTTATTTAATTTAAGGGAAAATTTATTTACTTATATTTCACTAACCTATAATAATCCTTAAATGTATTATTTTGAAAGAATTATAATTACTTTTAAATAATATTTTATCTTCCTTAAATGAAGAAGTAATTAGATATTTATTGTTTATTATTTGAATTATTGTTCTTCAAAAGTAGAATGAGGTAATAGCCTATTTTCATTAAATTGTTTAGAAAAATATAATTTTGAAAAACGATGAATAATCAATTTATAATATTAAAAAATGGAATTAAATATTTTATTCTAATTTAAAATATATGAAAATGAAGTTAAATAATAAATCCTTATTTAATAAAATTATTATTTTTTTTGATAAAAATTATAATATTTATGATAATATTAATTCTTTTTTCATTTTTTGATGAAATGGTTAGTATTCCTTAAAAAATAGAATGAATAAGTTGATTAATTATTAATCTTAATTTTTAATAAGAAAATTTTTTTGATAGATTGATTAATTTTTCTGTTGGAAAAGGAATTTCTGCAATTTATGAATCTATATAATTAATTATCGTAATTAAGAAACATAAATATTAACTAGCTTTCTTTAGCCTTACAAACTAAAAGCTTTAGATTAAATAATATATCATAATTGAATATAAGGAGAAAGGAGGACATAACGATAGGAGTCATAAACTTAATAGAATTATAATAATAAAATAACACATTAATTCATAATAGAAATAATGAGTTTTAAGATAATATAACCCAAGTCACCATTTAAATAGAGATCTGTTTCACCTATTTAGAAAAAAAGCAATTCAAAACTATAGCAATTTGATAATTCATTTAATGAAGACACATTTGAAAATACTAATTTCAAAATGAGTCGTATTGTTGAAAATGAAAGATATTCGCAATAATTTTTAATCTAGCCAGAAGTAAAATTATTAAAATAATTTAAAGGAAGTTCAAATTCAAAAAGAATTCTATTTATAATGAAAAATAGCCATTAAGTAATATCAAAGAAATAGCAAGAGATATCTTAGATTTAGCATAAAACCATTAAGATGAAACACTAGATTTTAATGTAGAATTTAATTTTACAATTTAAATATTGTTAAGCATTCTATTTTAATTTCATAGCAATAAAAAATAGCAAAATCAATTGACCCTTTAGAAACAGTTAATAGATTATTACATGCAGAGCATAAAAAGAAGGAGAGAATCCTAAACAAATAATTAAATGTATATATGGATGAGTTAGCAGAGATGCAAAATGGAATGAAAGTAAATCCAAAATCAGAGCATATTCTCAGAAACAAAAACTATTAGCCTATTCACTTAAGAACTGAAGAAGTTATCTAGTAAAAATAAGAGAAAATCTATAAGTTGTTTCAGTAGTGCTAAGAAGAGAAAGAGATGAAAGACCCTATGCCTTCATTCACTCCTAACTTAGAAAAGTAAAACAATGGATCAAAGAGAACATTTTAAGAATTTATTTCTCACATGGATAATTGGATTGAGAAAAAGAATAGAAATAAACAGGTTACCACTTATCAAGTTGTTTCATAATAAATGGAAAACACTACTTTTAAACCTCAAATTAATAAGAAATCTTTACAGATATTAAAAGTAATTTTAATTTTAACGACTAATTTTCTTCTAAATTAACTTAACTCATTTATTAAAAAAATAATGAATGATAATAACGTGATATGTTTTGGATATATTTTACAAATAATAAAATTGAACTTATATAGTTAACTGGAATATTTCCTTTTAATTTTTTAAAATTTTAGCCATATTTAAATAATTAAAGTTGTATTTAATTATTTTTTAAAATCTTTTTAAAATATTAGGAAAAGAATAAAAATCAAGAAAATGTAGATCTAGCAGCTAGAATGGAAATTAAAAGCAAAGAGTACGAGTAAAAGAAGAAACATTTAGAATAGCAATTAAAAAATTAATATTCATATACTCCAGTTATAAATCAAAAGTCAAAGAGATTAGTAAGCCGTTCATAAAATAGGAAAAATTATAAAGATGGAACAGCCAATTCCTATTCAAAATCACCCCCAAAAACGAAGGATATTATAATAGAGATGCCAACAATAAAAAGAGATACATCTCCTAGAACTTTAGTAAAATCTAAATCTTCATTATCTGTAAGAGCGAGCTAAAGTCAGATTAAATCTTCAATGAGAAAAGAGAATGAATTTAGTAATAGATAAATTTAATTTTAATAAGAGAATTCAGGGATTTAAAGATAGCTATCAAATGAGTAGTTAAAAGTGAATTAGAGTTACTCAAATGACTTTAGGGTGGATGATATCGCTAATAACAGAGAAGAGATTCTGAGAAAACTAAGTGATTATGATAAATTTAAGCAGTTTGCAGATACTCAATTAAATGTCCATCATACTAGGAGGTAAGATGAAGAATAAAAAATAATGAAAGAAAGAAATGTGATTTAAAATAATAACCAAAATTACAATAAAATGCAATACCTAGATACAATATAGTAATTCAACTAACAGAAGCAATATTAAAATGATTATGAGTAGAATTATGGTTAAAACAACTATTAAAATTCTTCTTCTCCTTTTAAATATAGCAATAACTCTTAATAATCTTATTTCCATGCTAGAAAAAAATCGCACAGCCATAGCCGCTCTATTTCTCCAAACTAAAATTAATAATCAAATATTTCAAGATACAATAATAAAATGACTCAATCCCCTTCAAAAAGTAATGTGTTAAGATCTATTTAGCAATAAGATAACTAAAAATCTTTGTCAAATCTTATTCCCTCTTCAAAAGAAAGCATGAATTAAGTCTTGTATCATCCAAATTTAGATTTTATAATTGGAATATTGTCTAAAAAAGAGAAAATCAAAAAATGAGATGCTTCTTAAAAGAATATTATAAGAAAAATAATTAACTTTCAATTAAAAAAAATATCTTCCTGCCTACCTACCTACCTGTCTTCAATATTATTTTAATAAAAAATATCTATATATATTCTCTATGTTAAATTAATGTAATTGAATAGTAAATCTCATTATAATAAAATTAATAAATATTAAATTATTATAACAATAATGTATATATTTTATGTTTTAACTTTTAATAATTTTTAACATTTTTAAAATGATTTTTTTAAATATAGTTTTATTTTTTTAAAATTCAACCAAGACACTTAAAATATTTTAAAAGTTGTTTTCTAAGGTTATAAAATATATGAAAACAAAATAATTATAATTTAGATTGTAATTACTAGTGAAATTAATGTCCTAAAAAACCTCTTTGTAAAAATTATATCTCTATAATTAAGTTTGAAAAAATTATTAATTATTTCAAGATTATTTTCAATTTAAAAAATATTTTCTTTACCTTGGTCATTTAATATCTTCATAGATAAAGATAAATAAAAGAGTAATTAGTTTTCATTTTATAACATTTTATTTCAAATCTACAATTTGTTTCATCTTAGGTTGCTCCTTTTTAAAATAGATATTAATTTGTAAATTAAATTTCTTTTGTCTAAGTAGATTATATAGATTTTGTGGTTTGGTTAGTAATTCAATTCTAATGAAAATACCTTGCTTTAGTAATTAAACAAGCTTATAATTGGATCAAATATTGTCTAGAAACACATTTCTAATTCAATTTTTTAGAGCTTAAATATATACACAAGCTTTTATTAATTAAAAATTACTGAAGAATAATTATTTTGTGAAGGCATTAGGAGAAGTAAATTATTTCAGTCTAAATGTCATCAAAAGATAAAAAATCAGATAGAAGAAGAAGTCGTTCCCATAGTGGGGATAGAGATAAAGATAAAGATCGTAAATAAGATTATGGAAATAGATCAAGCAAACACAATGGTTCCTCTAGCAGTTATAGAAATAGTAGATACGATGATGACTAAAATAAGGATGATTCGCGCAATAAATATTCCTCTTCATCCTCTAAAGATAATTCAAAGCCCTCTAAATATAGTTAATCAGAAAAAAGAAGAGAGAAATCTAGTCGCTCTCGTTCTCGTTCTAATGAAAAAAATGATAAAGGAAATAGAGCATAAAAATATAATAACAGTTATTAGAAGGGTTCATCTACATCATATTCATCATCAACATCTGCATCATCTAATAAAAGGGATACTGGAACAAAAGAAAATCCTGCATATAAATTATCTAGTGGACCAGTAATATTTATGGGTTCTAAAGGAGCTACTTTAAGTAAGAAGACTCCTTTACCTCCTTCAAGATAGGGAGAAGGAAATGGTGGAGATGTATTCAAAGCTCCAGCCCCTCGCGGATAAGGAGGATAAACAGGTAGATATTAAGGAGGTTAAAGAACTGGAATGAGATAAAATAAAGAAGAAAATGAATGGGATGATTATGATAGCAAAGCAGATTAATATTGGTACGATTAAGATGAAAATGGAAATTATTTTGATGAAGCTGAAGAAACAATCTTTGTGGGGGATGAAAAGAAATTCAGAGCTATGGAAGAAGAATTAGACATAATTAAATAGAAGAAACTAAATGCAAAGCAAAACGAAAAGAATATGGAAAATGAAAAATGGGATTTCAATAGAATGGTTGCTTCAGGTATTTTCAAAATGAAGGAAGTGAGCTTTGATTTTGATGAAGAAGATGAGAATAGAGTAAGTGTGTTAGTTCATGATATAAAACCTATCTTCTTGGATGGTAAAAATATCTATACAAAATAAATAGAATGTGTTTCTGTAGTCAAAGATGAAAATTCTTAAATGGCTATCATCTCCAAAAAAGGTTCTAATGTTCTCCGTTTTTAGAGAGAAAAGGCTGATAAATCTAAAATGCGTCAGCGTTTCTGGGAATTAGCTGGATCTCGTATAGGTACTCTTTTGGGTGTTAAAAAAATTGAAGAAGATAAGGATTCAGCTGATTTTACAGATGATGGGGATTTGGATTACAAGAAAGCATCTTAATATTCTTCTGCTTTGATTAAGAAATAAGAATCAGTTAGTGAATTTGCTCGTACTAAAACAATTAAACAATAAAGAGAATATCTACCTATTTACTCAGTAAGAGAAGAGTTATTAAAAGCTGTTAGTGAAAATAAAGTATTAATTATATCAGGTGAAACTGGTTCAGGTAAAACCACACAATTAACTCAATATTTATATGAATCTAACTATGCTTCTCATGGTAATGGTATGATTGGCTGTACTCAACCTCGTAGAGTTGCAGCAGTTAGTGTTGCAAAGAGAGTTGCTGAAGAATTTGGTTGCGAATTGGGTTAAGAAGTTGGTTACTCTATTCGTTTTGAAGATTGTACTAATAAAAATACAAGAATAAAGTATATGACAGATGGTGTTCTTTTAAGAGAAAGTTTGAATGATCCTGATCTTGAATAATATTCTTGCATTATCATGGATGAAGCACATGAAAGATCACTTAATACAGATGTTCTATTTGGTATTCTTTAAAAGGTAATTAATAATATACAATAAATACATTTTTCAGAATTTATAATTATTGTCAATATTTATTAGAAACAAAACAATTTGTACTAAACTATTTCCTTTAAAATAAGGTTGCTTAAAGAAGAAGAGATATAAAGATTATTATTACAAGTGCAACAATGAACTCTAAAAAGTTTAGTGAATTCTTTGATGGTGCAGCCATCTTTGAAATTCCTGGTAGAACTTTCCCAGTTGGTATAAGATTCGATAAATCAGCTGCTGAAGATTATGTTGATGCAGCTGTTAAGAAAGCTTTACAAGTTCATATTCAAGAAGCACCAGGAGATATTCTTATTTTTATGACAGGTCAAGAAGATATTGAGGTTACATGCTTACTTATTGCAGAGAAAGTCGCTAGTTAAGAGACTATCCCACCTCTTACAATTTTACCAATTTACTCATAATTGAGATCTGATGATTAAGCCAAAATCTTCTAAGCTTCGGATAAAAGAAAGTGTATTATAGCTACAAATATTGCTGAAACATCATTGACACTTGATGGTGTAAGATATGTTATCGATACTGGCTATTGTAAAATAAAAGTATATAATCCTAAAATAGGTAATTACTTTGTTTTCAGCTTTTCTGAATAAGTTTACTACTCAAAGATAATTTTCTTATTAATTTTTCTCTGTTTGTATAGGTATGGATGCACTTTAGATTACTCCTATTTCTCAAGCAAATGCAAATTAGCGTTCAGGTAGAGCTGGTAGAACTGGTCCTGGTATATGCTATAGATTGTATAGTGATACTAATTTCCGTTCAGATATGCTAGAAAATAATATTCCCGAAATTCAAAGAACCAATTTAGCTAATGTTGTTTTACTTTTGAAATCTTTAAATATCGATGATTTACTGTAATTTGACTTTATGGATCCTCCTCCACAAGAAACTATTCTTAATTCTATGTATTAATTATGGTTATTGGTAATTTTATATATTTTTCTAATATCATTTAAATTAATGAAATTCTAATAAATAGGGATGCTTAGACGAAGCAGGTTCTATCACAGAATTAGGAAGAAAGATGGCATAATTTCCTCTAGATCCTCCTTTAACGAAAATGTTAATTACAGGAAATGAATTAGGATGTACTGAAGAAATATTAACCATTGTTAGTATGTTGAGTGTCCCTTCAGTATTTTATAGGCCTAAAGGAAGAGAAGAAGAAAGCGACTCTGTAAGAGAAAAATTATTAATATCTGAAAGTGATCATCTTACTTTGCTTAATGTTTATGAATAATGGTAGAAAAATGATTACTCTGGCTAATGGTGCAGTGATCATTTCATTCAAGTTAAAACTCTTAGAAAGGTAATATTTTGAAATTATATATTAAAAATGAGATAATAAAAATGAATAATAAATTTAAAAAAGGTTAGAGAAGTTAGATCATAGTTAAAGGATATAGCTAAACAATAATCATTGAAATTGACTAGTTGCAATAATGATTATGATTTAGTTAGAAAAGCTATTTGCTCTGCTTATTTCACTCATGCTGCCAAGATTAAATCTATTGGAGAATATACAAATCTACGTACAGCTATGCCTTGTAGAGTTCATCCTTCCAGTGCTCTTTTCACATTAGGTCATGCCCCTGACTATGTTGTTTATCATGAACTAATTATGACTACTAAGGAATATATGAGTTGCGTAACTTCTGTTGATCCTAAGTGGTTAGCAGAAATGGGTCCTATGTTCTTTAGTGTTAAGGAATATTACGGACATAGGAGAGATAGATCTTCTATTTAAGCCGAGGCTACAAATAGAATAGAAACTAATAATCGTATAGCCTTAGAAAGGTAAACGGAAATGAGAATGAAGAAATAATTAGAAATAGAATAAGAACGTCAATAAAAAGAAACCATAGATGATAACTCAAATAAAAAGCTTCCTCTTTCTCTTACTGGAAGGAGAGTTGCTAATACATCATTATTAAAAAGAAACATTGATGAAGATTGATTGATTCATTCCTTTAATCAATATTCTCATTAATTTGTAGGTTGTGGACAAATTTTTTTAATTAATGTGATGATATTATTATTATTATTATTGCATTTTATAATAAGTGATTCTTAACTATTTTTTTAAAATTTTCTTTTTTTGTAATAGAAAATTAAAAATATTAAAATATACTATTGCTAGCCAAAGTAGTTATTTTTATAAATTTATATCAATTTTTTTACATCCCTAATTTGTATTGATTGATTTCATATTATGATTAAATTATTTATGGATCTTTATAATCAAAAATAAACCGCCTATTAAATGAAAAATTAAATTTATCCCTATGTAAGATAAATATTTAATTTTAAGTATTATACATAGTAGAAAACAATAACTTTGACATTTTTCAGAAATAGAATTTATTTTATTTGTACAAATTACAAGTTCACAATTTCTTGAAAAAAGTCCTTAATATATGATGTTCTTAATATATGAGAAGCTAATGTATTTGTTTTATTTAAATTGTTGATTAGTATATTTTAAATAAAAATTATGCATCTAATAAAACTAAAATAGCAAACTTTTGGAGTGGCTTATATTTTGTAGTGAGTATTAGATAATAGTTAAGAATTCAATGTGTGGGCTTAGTTAGTTGGCTATTATTGATGTATTAGTATTTCAAATAAAAGAAAATTATAAATCGAAAATAATCATAAATATTTTTAATTAACTTATGATTTAGATAAAATGATACTCCTATTTCTAATCTAGAAATTATTTCTGCATTTTTTCAATTGAAACTAATTCTTTAGTTTATGGTTGAATTACAATTTCATATACTAAAAATAAGGTAGTTAAATTTTGCTAAAATTAATATTAGTAGAGATTATAAAAATAATAAATAATTGGACTATCTCTGTATCAAAAATATTAACAGCTACAATATTGAATTAATTAATTAATATAAACAAATAAAATTGTTAAAGAAGAAATGAGGATTATTAAAATAGATCAAATAATACTACTAAGACAAATAGCTATTCAAAATAAATGAGAATAATTTAATAAAACCTTACTAGACATAAAATAGAAAAAGGTATCTGGCTTAAAAATATTAAAATATTCTTCTACTAGTGAAAGTAGTTATTTTAATTAATTTTTACTAATTTGGAATGATTAATTTCAAGTTTTGTTTTACTAATTTATGGATGGATCTTTATGATAAATTATTAACTAAAGTCATAAACTTATCCTAATCTCAAATAAATAATTTTATACTTTTAAGTAATATCCTACAGATCTCTTTTCAATTTATTTATCTAAAGGGGAATTTTTAATTAAGTTAGGGATGAGTGATTTTTTCAAAATTAAAAATCTAATATGCTTTTCTTTGAATAATTTTAAAGATTGTTTTAAAAATTATCCGATAATCTCAAGATGCGATTTAATATTCTAATACGCTTATTTTTATTTAAATTATTTCTTTATACATTTTAAATAAAAATGATGCCTCTAATAAAACATAAAATGGCAAATTTTTTGAGTGGCTTATATTCTGTAGTGAGTGAGTATTAATTTTAATTAAAATTCAATGTGTGGGATTAGTCGGTTCGTTATTATAGAAGAGTTAGTATTTCAAATAGAAGAAAATTATAAAACTAAAATAATCATTAATAAAATTCCTAAATCAATCCTTATTTTGGTTTTTAATTAGCTTACAGTAAACTCTATAATTTAAGTTTTTCCTCCCAGAAAATTTAAGAAAAAGGGGATATTTTGTAAAAAATCTAAAAAAACCTATTCTTGCTCTCCCTCTTGTATAAAAATGCAGGTAAAATATTTTATTCAAGTTTGGACTGTGCTTATATTCTTCTTCCTTATAAATAGTTTACCTGCGTTAAGACTATCCTATTCTCTAAGCTTTAATTTATTTTATTTCATCAATAATTAGTCTTTTCTTGAGGATTTCATCTAATAAAAAAATCGGTCAAAAGAAATTTGCAATAAAGAGATTGGAAAGAGAAATTTTATTAAATTATGAGTTTTGAGATAAGAATTAAGGAGTTTAATGTTTTTCACTAGATTCTTATTTTATGATATTTAGTTTTCTATATTTTTTGAACTTTTTATTAGATATTTTGCTTGAATTTAGATGCTCCTCTCCATTAAATTTATAAATTTATCTAATTTTTTAATGTATTTATTAAGAAAAACAATGTTAATTAATTTAGATTACTAAACAAATTTTTAAAAGTGTATTTTTCTTAAACCAATTTTATACTCATTAACTTTAAATTAGTAGTATTTGATATAAATAATCTGAGCCCTACAGAAGATTTTCTTAGCTTTTTTATTAATTATCATTCACAAATTTGAGAAAATGTAATAAAAAATTTCTTTAATTGTAATAATAAATTCATTTACTATTTTAAATTATTTCCATTTAATTTATGAAATAAAATAAATACAAAAATATTAATTTTTTAATAAATTAGAAATTTTAAGTTGATTACCTCTACTCAAAATAATGTAAATCATACCTTTATTTAATATTAGCTATAAGATAAAAATATTTTAAGTAATTGAAGTGGAAAGAAAGATACTTACTACTCAATAAAATATTAGGTATCAATAAACTTGAAATATATTTATCTCAAGGCCGATATTTTGTTAAAGTAAATTTATGTATTTTTCACTCAATATCATATGGTTACAAATCCTTAATTAACTAAATTATACATTTTGTCTTTATATAAGATATATTATTAACTTTTCTAGTGGTAATTAATACCATTAAATATTGAATGGCTTATAATTTAGTAAAAATTGAAGATCTAATATTTCTTTAGCGGCTTATTGTTATTTATTTCAAATATAAGAAACTCATACATTTTCATATTAGCAATGCAAAAAATTAATCCTTATTTCAAGATTTTATTCAACTTATTTTTGATAAGAATCAAAAATAATAAATAGTTTGTAAAGTTAAATACCATTATTTATTAAACTTATAAAACGAACAGATTTAATTATAAATATTTAATTACAAACAAAAAACATAAATTAAATATACAAATATAAAAATGAGTGGAATATTAATTGTTGCATTAATTCTAACTATTGTTTTTGCTTAATCTAATTTAATAGAAAAGCATAAAAAAGAAAAAGATTTTCTAGATTTCTCTAAGAAGTATTATAAGAAATATACTAGTACTGAAGAAACTCTTTATAGATTCTCAGTCTTCAAGGATAACCTCAAGAGATTAGATGATTTGAGAGCTAATCATCCTAACGTGTAATTCGAATTAAATCATATGTTTGATATTACTCATGAAGAATTCTAGGTAATGTTTACTGGAGTAAAACCTGAATTAGATGAAATCTAACCTGAAATACCAAGAAATCTTGAATCTGTTAGAACACTTGAAACCACTCCCCTTTCTTATGATTTGAGAGAGGCTGTTGGTGTTATTCCTATAAGAGATTAAAAAACTTGTGGTTCTAGTCATGTTTTTTCGGCTTTAGCTTCTGTTGAATATGCTTACTGGAAAAAATATGGTACACGATTGGATTTTTCTGAATAATAATATATTGATTGCGATAAATATTCATTCGGTTGCAGTGGTGGATTGGCGACTTATGTGTTCTCTTATATTTAACTAAAAGGTATAGCTTTGGAAGAAGATTATACATATCAAGCTGTTAAAGGTACTTGCAAAGAGAGTTCAGTTACTAAATATGCCTACACTTCGAATCCTCCCTACGGTTTAGTAAATCCAACTGATGAATCTATTAAGCTAGCTTTAATAAAATATGGAGCTCTCTCCGCTTGTGCAGATAGCAGAGGCTGGTAATTCTATAAATCAGGGGTTTTTGCTAATAATAATCCCTTATATCTATAATGTAATCAGTCTGTTACTATTGTTGGATATGGGTTAAGTGAAAATGGGTATCTGTATTATATAATTAGGAACTCTTGGGGCTAATATTGGGGTGAAAATGGCTATATAAGATTAGAAGCTGTAAAACATCCTGATGGAAAATATTATGGTGGTCTAATTTATCAAAATATTTACTATACTAATATTTAATGATTTTGTTGATAAAATTAGCTGAATTTAATAAATTATTAAGTATTTTTTATTTTTTGGATAATGAAAAGTATTATTGTTTTTTTATTTTAACAATCTTTTTTTGATTTCTATTTTCCTTTAAAAAAAATTTGGAAACATTGAGAATTTTATTATTATTTTTATTACTATTATTATTGAGATCTTCAAATTTGATGAATCAATTTTAAAATTAAATTTTAAAGAATATAAGTAATATTAACAATATAACATGTATACTAAGATTCAAACGAAATAAATTTATATCGAATAAATATTCTAAAAAATTAGAATTTGAGAAGGGGGGGGGGGGGGGGGGGGGGTGACATTTCAAAGGAAAAAAACAGTTATGTATATCATAATTAAAATATTAGAAAATTAACTTGAAAAAATAATTAATAAAAAGCATTGAATAATTGATTGAAAAACTTTGTTTGATTTTAAAAAATGATATATTCTAAAACCACTCAATTTTTAAAAAGGTTTTTGCTATGAAGTAAAATAAATTAAGAAAAACATAAAATGGAAAAATAAGTCAAACAATAGATTTTTAGGAAGTTTATTATGTTTAATTTGAGACTGATACACTTAGATATTCAGCTTCAATTTATTATTCAGTTAATCCTTTGGTTTCTATAATATATTTTTAGATGAAAAAATAACTTAAAAGGCAAACTGTTGAAAAGAAAAGAAATATAGGAGCTTTCCCAAAACATTTTATTGTAATTGGGAAAAAGAAAACAACTAAAATGATTCCAAACCATAAAAAGCAATTAATAATAGTCATTCCTTTTTCGGGTAGTATTTCAGAATTGTATAGCCAAACAATAGGACCTAGAGTTACCCCAAAGCTGCAGATAAAACTAAAAATACAAGTAATTATAAAGTTTATATAAATAGATTCGTGATTTGGGTCTTTATCATTTAAAAACGAGAAAGAACTTATTAGCAATAGAGAAAGAAAACAGATTTAGACTCCTCTTATTAGCAATTTTTTCCTATTACAATTATCGGAAATAAAGCCTCCAACAATAGAACAAAAAAATAGGATAACACCAAGTAATAAAGTAAGAAAGTATGAGCATTATTAGCTATTGTTAGTAATTGTTAGAAATACTTAAGAACTGTAGAAAGTTATTGCGTTTATCCCAGATAATTATTATGTTAAGATCAAAATAATTCCTACTATTACTCTCTGCCTGTATTGATCTCCTATCATGTCTTTCCAATATTTTGTATTTGATTTTTTCAAGTCTATAGTAAAATATTTAAATTATTTGTTAATAATTCACTTCCAAATAAATAAAATTAAGTGTTTGAAAATCAATTCAAAATCAAAGATAGCAGATATTATTTTATAATGGTGAATTCCATTATTATTCGGATTTAAAAATATTATTAAATTAATAACTAATATTCGATTTTTAGATTTGGTTTTGTAATAGAAAGATTTATCTTATGGTTTCCGATTATAAGTTATCTAATTGAGAAAGGGATTTGCTATAATTATAAAAAAATGAAATAGAAATTAATTAAAAGGAAATTACTTAAGCTCAGCTCCACTTATTGATAAATTGATTCCATGTACTCTGTCTTATAGATCTGTTTTATTGAATTTCTTAATCTCTTTTCTTCTCCGTTCTCCATATAGTAAATCGGTGTATCTAGTTAATAAACAAATATTGTTAGCACACATCTAGCCAAGCAACTGATAATAGGGAATAGAAAAACAATTTTCCAAAACTCACTTTTACTTTCATCTACTTTGTTTTTTTTAGTAAACTCTTGAAGTTCAATGCATAGAATATAAGAGAAAATCCTTCCTAAGCACATCATAAAAGAAAACATAGAAGAAGTTTTTCCTAATATTGATATAGGGCTTATTTCTTTAATATATATCGGAACTAAGGTAGAGTTTAATCCTGTTGTGATTCCACAAAGAAATCTTCCAATACAGAAAGCTAGAAAAGAATCTTAGGAGCAGAAAAAGCATCCAATAATACCTAAAATATCAAAAAATATCATACATTCTCTTCTTGAGGAGTTATTCGTTAAAAATGTACACCAAATGGCTCCCATCATCGCTCCACATGGCATCAAAACCTATAGTAAAGATTCTATTACATACTTATTAGGATATTATTCCAACATAAATACTTAAGAGATCTTCTTAGCACTCAAATTCATCACTCCCATCTAATAACCAAAATAAAAACTTCCTAAACTTGCATATATTGCTTAGATGATAATTTGATATTAGGATTTATACATTAAATCCCCTTTTTCTGTTTATTTCATAGCTAAATTATTTTAAATTTATTAAATATTTACTATCTAAAAAATATTTCTTTAGTAAATGGCTTTGAAAAAAGTATTTTTACTTTTAGAAGATGAATCCGTATGTTAATCATTTTCAAGTAATTAGTTAGTAGAGTCTTCTACATTTAAAGATAAATTAAAGTATTTTTTAAATTTCTACACATATTTAAATTATTAACAATCAATTTTTAATTAGAATTTGTTTATTTTACTTAATAATAATCTATCTTTTATTATTTTTTACTATTACAGCAATTTATAATATTATATTGATATAAATGATATAACGTATTAAAATTAAGGATTAAACTGTATAAATAAATTTAGAATTAAACTGTATCAGCTTATTACTTTCTACTTTTATTTGTCTTTTTGTTGTAATTTTACATATTTTTTCTAAAAAAACATAATATTAATGATATTTTAAATTAAAATTGAATCTTTAAATAGAACGTCATGATAGTAAATTAAAGATGCACTATTCAAAAATACTTTACATACACTATTCAAAAATACTTTACATAATTTTGGATTTGCAATCAAAATCAACCATTATTAAATCAAGAAGAATAAAAAATAGATTTGTGGTTAATACAAAGAAGTGAAATAGAGCTATTGATATTAGTGATTTTTTGATCAAAACAAAATTAAAAATTCTTTTACTTTCACTATTAATAATAAAGTCTAAGGATAGATAGATAATACTATATAAGAGAAGAGCTTAAATAAATTGTAAATAATATAGATACAGACAGACAACTAAATCAAAACTAGATTTTGTATAACTTTGATAAAATATTTTAATCAAATAACTAGTATTTAAGTGATAGCAAATATGGATTAATTCTTGGATAGATCAGTCTTTATGAATATTCTCTAATATGAAGAATAAATGATGTATGGATAATTTAACAAAGAAATCGTAGAAAACCTTATTAATTTATATGCTTAGTGCGTAGAATTTTATGATTCATTGAGAGATCCCATAAAATTCTACTTTCTAGAAAAGATGCAAATCATTCTCTCTCATGAAAAGACTCTCAAAGAGATAGTTACGCCTAAAAATATATAGAAAATAAACAAAATAACCCCTTAAAATAAAACTGATTCTGATAAGAATATAATTATTGATAACTTTGAAGATGAAGATCAGGGAGAACAAAGCAATGAAAATAATAGTAGGATTTGTTTAAATTTTAGTGAGATAATTTAGATGAGAAAAAATACAGATGAATTTAATTAAAGTATTGGGGATAATGAATCGGATTATTATGATTTAGATAATTATCAAGGAGAAGACTAAGATTATAGATAAGGATAGTACTCAAATTACTAGAACAACAATAGGTTAACAATTCAATAAATGAGATAAAAGTATAAATAGAGCTGCAAAGTAATGAATTAATAAAACATTAAGAGTTAAAACAATAATTTAATTTAGGAAAATTAAAATAGCTGTTTAAAGTACTTTAATAGCCTTAATATTCAAACGATTAAACCAAAATATAAATTAATTGCTCATATCATATTTTATTAAAATAAAGCAGTAAGTAAAGTATAGTATTTCAAAAAAAAGACTTGAGAGATCAAAGAGAGTTGGGATGTATTTGTAAATTCATCAAGAATAAAACATTAACCAAGCAGATACAATGGGATCTCTTTACTAAAGCTATGTAGATAATAATTAAAAATAAGCACATTCTGTAAAATAGAATCTCAATTAACAATAATAAGAAGTCGAAAGGAGGTTATAAAGAAGAAAAAGTAAATATTTATTTATCATGCAACATTTTTAATATCTACTAAATTATTAATTTGTAAAGTTATTCAGTAAATTTATGATTTATTTTATAAAATTAGCATTAAAAGAAGGAGGATAAAATAACATCTAGATAGATTAACAAAAATAGAGTAATGAAAAGAATAATATCAATTAATAACTTAAAAAAGATTAACAAATAACTGCAGAGGAGGATATTGAGAATTAAGATCCTAAATAATGAAATCTAAAAATAGATAAATAATAATATCTAATTTAAAATAAATGTAATAAAAAATGTTAAAATTAAAAAACTCTAATTAAAAATAAATTCTAATTAGTATATATATCAGTATCAAATTCATTCCATAATTCTTCTATTAGTATCAATTTATTGCTCTTCTTCTAATCCAAATCAATTAATTTATACATTTTTGAGATGATTGATTTTGACTTTATTGTTATTTATTTAATTTAATGCATAAAATATTTTTTATAGATATTTTAAATCATTATTCTTTTTTACTTCAATCAATTAACACCATTAAAATTATTAATGGGAACTCTAAAATTAAGAAAATAAAACAATGAGAAACAAAAAACGAAAATAAATAAATACTTAGTTATAAATCAATTTATTTATTTAATTTAAGCAAATAGTATAAAAGAATTAATTACATTTCAAAGCTAGAAACTTTTTTTTATTTTAATCTAATAAATCATTTTTGCTTTTTAAACCTTTGTTAATTATTAAGTATGAGACAGGAAAATTGAATAAAACTATCATTAAATAAGTTTTTTCTTTATAGAATTAAATGAGTTTTGGAGGAAGGATTTAAATTTTGACTACATTTTTTGCTTTTTATTTGGAGTTTAGGAAGTAGCATTTATAAGATTTTCTATCATTTAATCTGGAGTGTAGTCTTATCTCCAGTTTGCAGAGGAACCTCTTCCTTCATCATATCTCTTACCTGTATTTTTGAATACTTCTCTTAGTTAAAGACTTTCTACAGCAAACAATCCGAAGAATTTTATGGGATCCTCTCCTCTAGCTTTCTATTCTCTAACTTTTTAAGTAACCTTAGTTAAATCTTATGCCCAGCTTGGAACTTCCTTATTATTGCAATATAAAATCTTTCTTTGCTTCACAGTCTTTAGTTTTTAAGGGCTGTATAATAGTTTTTTATTAAGCTATATGTATGGGTTAGCACTATTGCTGTCATTATTCATAGACATAAATAAATTTTGGTTCCCTGATTATGATGATAAGATATCTTACTTAGAAGTATTATTTTAGAAATTCATCCCTGAAAAAGAATCTTATGAATAAAGTGCTAGTTTCTTGAAATTGTCTTAAGAGCTATTTGAGTTTTCATCTAAGAAAAGAGGTTGATTATATCCAAATCCAAATGTATTTTAACTAAAATAGTCTGAATTGGCTAATGGGTTATTAAATGTTTTGCTATTTTCATTAGAATCGGATTATTGAGATGAATTTGCATCAAAGATATTTTAATTTTTATTGTTGTATTTATTAGAGGGGATATTAAATACATTATTATTATTATATTATGATGAAGATTATAAATCATTATTGAAAAGTATCTTATCATTCATTTATTCTTCTTTACTTACCCAATTAAAAACTGGGGAGCCCATATTAGAACTTTCATTTGATGAATAATCTGTCATTTCATATTCATTATCATCTTCCTCTTCTTCTAATAAGATATGATTGTTTCCATGAATGTAAAAACCTTCAGGAAGTTATTAGGGCTGCATGCTGTTACCCTAATGATATTCATCATTATCATTGAAGTTTAATTATAAAGGGACATCTGATGATGAAGTGGATGATTTACCAGGGAGAAGTAACGATTCCTAATTACTCTCATTAATTCCATCTGATTAATTACTTCTTTCAGGTTGCATTTGGAAAAATGAAGGATTAATAGTTGATTAATAGAAGTCCTCAATATTTATTTATTCGATTTGTTCTTATATATTTTACTTTTCATTTTTAATTTCTTCTTTTCCTTTAACTTTCATTTCAGAAAATTATTCAATTAAAGACTTTCTGAATTATTTTCCATTAGCATTTCCTACTTCTAAAGTATTACTTTTCTTTTGACTATTTTCATTAACCATTTATTAATCTTTATAACTTTTTCTACCCACTTGAGTTTTATAAATATCATTGTTGTTAAGAGTATTAACATCTTCATAGTTTTCTATAATTAAAAAATAATAGTTTACCTAAAATTTGAGTATAAAAATTCTAATTACCATTAATAATTTTTTTTGGCTTCATTACAGATTCTCTCATATCTTTTCCATTTATTTTAACTGAAAATACTGGTTAATTATTTGACCCTTAAGAAGATATTTGCTAAGAAACAACACTACTTTAGGATTACCCTTAAGACTCTCTTATTTTTTGTGAGGATTATAGAGAATTATTGTTATCATCCATAAAATCTAAATCGAGTTGAAGGAGATCTTTGGAGAGATCATTCATAAATTTATCATCAAATATCTTTTTTTAAGATTTCATATCAACTTGATGTACTTTCATCTTTTTCAATTACTAAGATTTGCGTTATTTTTAATTCTCTTAATCAATTTATTTATTTGTTGGATTTTCTACTCTTTTTCTTGGCTTTTAGAGCATACTGAGTTTGGATATCTATTCGATATGCTACTCAGCTAATTCTAATTTCTAAATCAAAAAGTTATCATAAAAATCTATTATTTTAGAGCTTGAAAGATCAATTTTATGAGTAAACTAGTAAAATATTTTGCTAAAATCCTATTATTAAGCAGTTTTGTTTGTTTAGGGATAGTTTTAGATGTTTCTAGAATGCTATTAAGAAGCAAACTCAATCATTTTGTTGAATAATTTAATAGTTAAATAGAATCTGATTAATATTTGTTATTTTATTTGCTCTTTTATTGTTCCTTTATTTTGGTGTGTTTACAAACTGTGCGGATATGCCAAAATCACTACAAATCTAGTTAATCAAATGATTTTTCAGTATGTAATAATTATTGGTAATTACTCTTTTTATTTTGAATTCAAAATTAAGAAATTATATTTTTTGGAAACCCCTTTACCCCTTTTTTAAATTTTTATATCCTATATACCATACCAATCCTTTAATAATTGGCTCATTTTTTATGCCGTCTGATTAATTTTTAAAAATTGAAAAAATTTCATTTTTTTAAAATTAGTCCAATTAATCAATCGATCTAACTGAACAAAAACAACTTATTTTCAATTTTCTTTCTTTGAAACAGAATTTGAGATATTTAACCTTTACTTTTGTACAAAATATAGCTAATTTATTTAATGAAATATAAGTAGGATGAGATAACTTCATTTTTGGTTTAATAAAAGAAATAATAAATTATTCGTGTTAGAAGTAGTTTTAAAGGAATTTAGTCAGAAATTAGAAGGAAAATAAAAACTAATTTTTAAAAAGAAGGCGGGAAATGAGATAATTTTTAAAAAGAGTGAAAATAAGATGAAAATTGATGTATTTGATTTGTATAAAGAGGAATATAGAACAATATGTTGTTATGTACATACAAACTGATTGTTTTTAAATTAAATTTAAATTAATTCTAATAGTGAGTGGTAGGAGGGTGGGTGTCCGTTAATTGTTAATTGCCCTTCTGTCTGGATCAAAATCAGATTTTTCAAAATAAATAATGAATTTGTTTGTATAGATAGAAAAGAATAGAATCAGCATAAGCAGAGACAATTGCCTAACAAGCTTCCATTCCTAGATTGATTGGTATTGTTTGCCACTTGGACTCATTTAAGTATAGTAAGAAAAAAATAATATATTGATGTGTTGATAGTTGCATAGAGTTTATTTGTTTTTGTTGTTGATTTTTTCATATTCTTTTTTAAGGCATCATCAATCAAATCAGTTCTAATTATAACATTTATTAATTGGGAAATAAAAATATATTTAGATTAAGATATATATGTATATATCTCCTCCTTTTTATTCGAAAATCTAAGATAGTGAAAACTATTACAATCTTCTCAAAAAAGAAAGGAAACAAAAGGTTTGTGGAGAAAAACTTATTCCCTCAATCTTTTTTAGGGCCGAAATCTTCAAGAGGTCTCATATCATCATGAATATCTTCACCAAAGATCTTTTCTTCTGCTTCTTGTTTTCTAACGAGTCTCATAATTGTTTGATAATCATCAGGAGCAGTCATTCTATTGTACTTCTTTAAACCCCAGAAAGGAATCCAGCAAATAGCAGCAATAATTACAATATTGATAGCAAAGTTGATATCAATAGCCTTCATATCCAAGTATTCAGAGATGAAATAAAGAGATAAGACAAAGAAACCCATGGTTCCGATAGTGAAAAGCACAGTCATAATTGTAATTCTATTTAGTTCGGAATAAACATTGAGAATTTCAGCTAAAACTAAGGTTGAGAAGGTAATAGTGACAATATGGAAATAACTATTATCAAAAAGTGCGAATGAAAGAACCATAATTATAGAACCCTAGTAGATACTCTTGAAGACCCACATAAGGAAGGTCTTGAAACTTAAATCTCTACCATTTTATAATGTTTTATATAATTCAGGATACTCCATAGCAGCCTTAGGATTGACATCTTGATCTAAGAGAAGACAGAATACGGGAAGCATTGTGTAAACAGTAGTATAACCAAGCATCAAATAACCGTTGTACAAAGGAATGGGAACGAAGTAGAAAATACAGTTGAAAATAGTCTACATAATTGAAATGATAGTACCTCTATTATATTTAAATAAAAAGTTATTTTATTTATAATCTATTATTTTTTAATTGAATTACCTGTGAATAACGAATTAACTCATAACTGAAGTTCTCTTGTAGTTAAGTCTTCCGTGGAATAAAAGCAATTTAGCAAGATATTTGAATTTCAAGATAGAGTAATCAGAAGCTAAAGCAGCTTATTTACCTATAGTTTAAAATAGAATTAATTAATTTTTCATAAAGTTTTCAGAAAAAATATGATTACCTTCTTTACCAACAATACCAATACCAATGTGAGCAGTTTGAATCATACCAACATCATTACCACCATCACCAATACCAAGAGTAATTTTATCAGTATATTTCTTGATACCTTCAGTAACTATAGATTTTTGAGTGGGTGAGCATCTGCAACAAACAACACTAGGAGCACTAGTAGCAGTTTCGAAGAAGAGCTATTCTCTGTGAGTTAATGCAGTCTATAATGAAATACCATCAATAACTAAAATAGCTTATCTCTTAACGAATTCATTTAATTTTTAATTCAATGTCATTTCATCTTCAACATCTCTGATAACATAAATATCTTCAGAAATACTCTTTAAACCAGTTGAAATAGCAATACAAGTGGCTGTTTCGACCTATAATTAGTTAAATATATTTTTATTAATTTCTATTTAAGAAAAGCATTGTTCTAATTTACCTTATCACCAGTTAACATCCAAACATTAATACCACCTCTTCTTAAACTTTAAATTGTAATGGCTACGTCTTCTTAAAGCTTATCTTCAACACCACTATTTATTAATTAGACAATTATTTTATATTAAATTAAAATATTAATTAATGAAATTTGTTACGTGATACCCAAGAATTCCATATTAGTTTCAAGTGATTCAACAACTTCACGAATCTTTTCATCTCTATTTGTGAATGATTCATTACTTTAGGCTTCTTGATATCTCCTGTTCCAATCTTAATATTCTTCTTCTGTTAAATACTTTTGGGTAATAATTAAAGTACGAAGACCTTCTCTAGCAAGATTCTCACACTCATCTAGTAAGAAACCTCTCTAAACTTCAGGCACTCTACTTTTCATGATTGAATCAGCACCCTTTAAGTAGAAGACTATTCTATTGGTAATATCATGTCTTAAAATGATACCCATACGCTTGGATTCACTTGTGAAAGGGAAGTTAGCCAAAACGAAAAAGGTTTCTTCGACACCTTTAGCGTTCTTAATGACAATCTTTTATTGATCACGTTTAACTAATTCCATTTTAAGATCTTCAGCAATCTTGACCAAAGCAACCTCATCAGGTGAAGAGGCTTAATAAACTTTTTAGCCTTCGTCCATGACTGGAGTAACGTTGTGACAAACAGCCAAAGCAGTGATGATATCTCTAACGACCAAATCACGATCACGACGGTAAACACGACGACGAGTACCAGCTTAGATATCAGCTTTAACTTTTTCAGCCACATCAGAGAGTGGACCATTTTATTTGTAACATTAAGCCTTAACAATGTTGGCTAATTTCTTTTGATTCTTATCTGTGAATAAAGTACTTTCCAAACATAACTTACGGAAAATCATATCATTTTGAGTTAAAGTACCAGTTTTATCTGACAAAACGAATTATACTCTTCCTAACTCTTCTGGAATCTAAGAGTTACGTGTTACAGTGCCTGGAATTTGAGGGTCATTATTGATATTATAAGCAAAGAGAATCTTAGCAGCATCTAAGTTGACACGCAATGAAATAGGAATGATACTTGAGAGTAAGAGAACAAAACGGAAATATTCAAGTAACCAATTTTCACCGAAACCCTTAAATCCAATAATCATGAAGGCAAGGAGACACATTAAACCAAAGCAAATCTTAGTCAAACGATTAAGTTCCATGTCAACCAAACCAAATTTGTTTCTAGATTCTCTGGAATTCATTACAGAACGGGTATCTTTTCCTGAGTAAATAACTAATCCTACAACTTAACCTGCAGCAACATAAGTGTTAGCCCAAAGGGTGTTTTCTAATGAAAGAGGTTCACGATACTCTTCTTTATTTTCAGAATCAGTTTCTGTAGACTTGAATAAACCGAAGAATTTATAGATATCGATTCTGGGCATATCAGCACGGACACAACCATTCAATTTTTATAAATCATAATTCTTACGCTTTTGAGTAAACTTAATAGCCTTTCTTAATTTCCAATCAGTTTCACCATCTAGTTGATCTGTTCTAATGAATACTGTACCATCTTCTTCAGATGTGCTAATAAGAACTAAATCAGCAGGAACTCTTTGGTTAGCTCTAACCTATTATATAATAAAATATTTTTAAAAATCTAACTTAACTAAACCTCTCCAATAAATTAGTTTAGATTCTACTACTTCTAATTAATAGTCTCACTCATATTTATTCTTTAATTTTAAATAATAAAATCTGAAGTGTAATCAAGATATTTAGAAAACGGTAGATTGATTGGTTGGTTGGGTTGTGGTTTTAACCTTACAAATATTTGGTCATTGAAAGTATATTTAGTATAAGTAAGTTTATTTTTGCAATAAATTAATTGATGTAATCTTTATTCCTTAGAATAGACTAACTTATAGATTATTTTATGTTATGATTGATTGAATAATGATTGCTGGCTTTATAAATACTAAATAGATCTATTTATCTATCTATCTATCTTTCTATTTATTTTCCCTACTTAATCAAAAAAAAAAAAGAAGATACTCGATCTTATTTGCTTTTCTTTCTCTTCCATATAAGCCATAAATTAATATTTTTCTTTGTCAAATATTAAAAAATTCTATCTAGATTTGTTTTTTGAAATGAAATTCTATCAAAGGAAAATTGCTAAAATTAAATATTCCCATATGTAAACAAAATCATTTTCAGTTAAATAATCTAAGTTGTCGTATTTATTATCCTTAAATATAGTGTTTGCATATTAGTTTTAAATTTTGAGTGGGTAGAATCTTGATAATTAAATAAATGATTTATACCTCAACTAAATCACCAGGCTTAAGATCACAGGCATTAATTGATAAATGACTACCATCTCTCTTAATGAAATACTATTGTTAGTTTTGTTCCATATCTCTTTTGTATCTTTTATAATCATCGTATGCTTCGTTGATCATTGTGACTGAAAGAACAAAAACTAATGGTGCTACGTAGGAGAAGAGGAAACCAACTTTCAAAGAAGGAACAAACTGAGACAAGGCAATCAGTAAGAAGAATAAATTAAAGAAGTATTTAAATTGGTTGTACAATACTTTAGGCACGAAATTATGTACTGTGTATTTCTGATTGTTAATTATATTGGGAGAGTATGTTTCAGGAGAAATTCTTCCATCCATGTATATTAGAATATGCTCTTCAGCAGGATTTGGAACTTAATCACCCGAAGAAGTGGGATTCTTATTTATCAAAGGCTCATTTAAGTCAGATGAGTCAGAATCCTTTCTCATGTTTCTTAATTCTTGCATTCTCATTTTTGATGAACCAGTTACTATGGCTTTTTATCCCTATTTATTTGCTTTTATTATCCTTTTGGCTTTTCTATTGTTATTTAGAGAATCTTTGTTTGCTTTTGTTACTTACGTTAAAAAAAGCTAGTATCAGCAAAATGAATTTTTTTCAATTTTTTTCTTTTTCTATCTTTGACTCTTCTTGTTTTTGAATTTTATATTTTATATTAAAAATTTCTTCCCTTGTCTAATACATGCATAGAATTTAATAAAGATCAATAAATAAATGAATTTATCAAACAAACAATCATACATACAAACAAACTAAAAAATAATAAATAAATAAATCATTAAAACCTTGTCAGATAATAAAGTATATCTATATTGAAATAACTATGAATATAGTGTTTATTAATTTATTAGTTTAATCATAAATCTTCTTTGTATCTAAAATAATGCAGCTCATAATAATTCAGCAATTAAATTAATAATCTAAATAACTTTACTCGCCTTCCACCTATAATCAGGTAATTATTCTATTTAACTTTTCTTTCTCCTTTATTTTAAATTAAAAAAAATTAGAAAGTTAAGGAACAAAGGAAATCTCATTATCTATCAAACAATTATCAAAAGTAAATTCATTGATTCTAGTTGCACAGCGAATCTTTTCCAGATCAAAAATAAATAATTTACTCATTTTTTATTTTCAATTTCAAAATTAACTCAATAATTTATATAGAGATACTTTGAATTTAGCAATGAAATAGCTCAAAATTAATCACATAACACAAGTAAGCTAGTTCTTTTTGTAATAGAAAATTAATACACTCATAGTAGACTTCTTGATGAAATTATTACCCCCAGAGCTCACCATTACTTATGAAATTTATATTACAATTTTTGTCTATTCTGAATTATAAATAAATTATTCTATTTCATTTCATTTTCTACTTAACCTTCATTTTTTAAATCTAACCTTGAACCATTTTCATCCATACTTCAAAAAGACAAGCAAATTTTAATTTCAAATAAACCAACTAAATTTCAAATTTAATAATTATTTCAAATCTACTAACATTTAATAGGACTTAATAATTAAGTTGACTGCGGATAAATATTTAACAGTCATGAAATTTCTATTTAGTTCGAAAAAATCTTAATCAAAAATTCATTTTATAATATTTGAAATTAGCTTGTAGTACAGCTGTATCTCAACATTTATAAATAGCTGTGGAGAATCATCAAATTTATTAACTTTTAACATAATATTCTATCTGTTTTTATTTACACATTTTTATCAAGAGCAACTATAAATTAAATTAATTGCTCTGTAGTCGGAAAAAAAAATATAAAAAGTAGATATAGATAAAAAATCAAATTTGATCATAGTTAGGATTCATCATACTCATTTTATCTATCAAATAAATACCAAAATTGATAAATTTTAATTTAGTTAGGGGTTGGAAAATTCAATATTAAATTTGAATAAAGAGAGTGATTTCATAAATTTTAATAATAATATGCTATTTGTTATCCATAGTTTATTTATTAATTAATTAATCAATCTAATCCAATTTTAAATTATTTATATCCTATTTAGTTATATTTAATAGTTTTCATTAATCACTACAACAAAAATAAAGAATTATTATAAACTCCCTTAATGTAAACGATTTTTATTACCTTCCAAGATTAGGAAATTAAAAAGATTTAAAATTCTACCATTATCTCTTAAACTAATAAACTAAGAAATGTATTTTTAATATTTTGCATAAAAATATCTTGGTTTTTTCCTAATTAATTTATGAATATCATTGTATGAGTTAATTAGAAAAAAACCCTTACTTTTTAAATTTTAGTAAAAAACACCTGAAACAAGAAAGAAGTATAATAATAAAATAAGTTAAATTATATAAAATTGTATTTATTCAATTTAAATTAAAATGTATATGAAGAAGGTTGAAAATATTAACTATCCTTTTTTACTTTTAAGAAAAGTTATTAAATAATTTATTATAATTAAAGTACACTTTAGATTTCCTATGTTTATAGAGTATACAATAAAATTTTATATTGATTTAATTAAGTAAGGATGAATAATTAATTATATATGTGTGATTTCAAGAAGGTATTTTTAATTTTTAAATTATGTCTATATGCACTTTGTTGAATTATTTTGGTTTTTATTCTTTTGGCTTCTTTTTAATATGAAGTAGCTTTGCAAACATTGCTTTCTAAAGAGCTTTAGTTTCTTGGGGATCATTATATAGAAGATCCAGTTGATTATTTTTATTATCATTAGAGGGATTGGTTTGGCAACTGTCCTTCATAAATTGCTTTAGTATAGTATTTTTAATTTAAGTCTGAGTTTATAGTTCTTATTTTAATTATTTTGATGTTTTGAACATATTATCTTACAATAAATTAAAGGTATGTTGGCTTTTTACACTATAATCTTATCTTGTAAGTAGTAGCTTTGTACTCTCTGACTATTAATAAAAACTACTGTAATTTGTGTTAAATTTCCTTATAGTAGTCGTGAAGCTATTTTAAGTCTTATGTGGGTTCAATAAATTTTAAAGAAATCCAGATTATTAAGTATTTGACATTTAAGAACTTCTTTTTTAATCTTAGGTGCTCTATTGTTTCTAACCACTTTTCAAAATGCGATTTAACTTAGCTGAATATACGTTAGTTGAACTAGAAGTTAATTTATTCGTCGTATTAAAACTTTAAGGTATATCTTCTATAATTTAATCATTAGACCTTTCATATGTTTGCTATGAATCTTAAGAACTATAATAGCTTCTAAAGTATTAGTCACTCCTATTTTTCCTCTTTTCTTTATTAAGAATAAGGTTTATTTTATGAGATTTAGAAGCTTAAGTCTCAATAAAATTACTATTATTTGTTGTAGAGAAATCTATTGTATCTTATTAATTAGTAGAATTATTTCTAACAATTTAAGAAGTATTTTGTTCTTCTAATTTATTTACTCTATGACTATTTGTATTAAAAAATGCAAAATCTTTAAAGTTTGACATACTTTTATTAAATTTTATACTTTAATTTGAAGTAGGGGTTGATATTTATTTTTAATAGAAATAATCAGAGCTACTTAATTGCTATTAAGCATTAAAACCATTTGTAGAGAGAATACTTTTACTCTTTCTATTCTTTGTACTGTTAGGAACAAAAAATTAGAAAGATTAATTTGAAGTATCTTTTTATTTTTATATTTAATCCCACATTAGTAAAAAATTATCTTTCTCAGGAGCTTTTTTATATTCTTTATTGTTTAAGTCCTCAAGCTTTTTATTAAGCAGATTATTTTAAAATTTAGAATTATCCAGACTCCTGTAACAGGGATTAGTCCAATCTATTCCTGGAGTGAAGAAAGCTCTAGTAATCGCCTCATCAATATTTTTTTAGCCTACACAACTTTTTTTGATTTCTGATTGCTCTTTTTATTATATTGAATTTTTTGGTGTCTAAATATTCTCTTCTTTCTTGTGATCTTTCATTTATTTTTAATCTAGTGATATCCTCTAAGAAGGTGATGGCATCCAGTTTTGAATAAATCCACTATTATTAGTATTTTAATTAGATGATTGTGCAAACTAATCTATGCAACTTTATCTTCGATTCTTTACAGTTAATTACTCCTTTATAAATTATTTCCTTTTTAATCTCTCATATTTTATCTGATTGCTTCTTATTATCTTTTCACATTTTTTATTCTAAAATTCTTCTATCAATTTCTATTATAATGCTCTTTTACCATTACTTTCTTCTATCAATTAATTTATTCCTCCAAATCTTCTTAAAAATTATAGCAGAATCTAATTTTATATATGGCATTTACTTAAACAATTTATTCTTAAATTTTGAAAAATTAAATTATTAATCAATTAATAAATATTTTAAAGAAAAAATGGATAAAATTTTTACTTCCTTTCTTACAATGAAGATAGTACAGTCCATAGATGTACAGATAGCTTATTGATATCTAGTATTAGCTTACTTATCAATAAGTTCTAACTCTCCAAAAAATGAAGAATTACTTTAAGAATAAACGACCATTCTCTTTTACTTGTTTTATTCTTTAAAAGATTTTAAGCAAAACTTATCAAATATGTCTTATTCAGATGGATTATATTCAATTTAGTTGTTTTATTAATTAGTTTATTTATTCAGTGAAAGCTGATATTAAAATCTTGGAGGATTGATTAATACTTTTTCACTGATAGTAACTTCTCCTTCTTTAATAAAATACATATAAAGCAATGGGTCATTTTCTGTGTAAATTATTTAATTCCTTGTAAAATATTATATTTTAGTTTCATGTAGCAACACCATCAACTTTGATTCAGGGATTTATTTCATAAATTCAAACTCTCTAAAGAATTTTATTCTTTCATTTATTATAACATTATTATAATATCCCATAATCTTATCAAACCCATCTTTTTTAAGAGTCATGACATGGCTATCTTCTTTACAAATCATAGTTCCGGTTCTATTAGTTTAATTACTTTAATATAGCAATTATTATTCTTAAATTTATTGATTACCTTCTCGATTTAGTTAATAAAGCTATTTCACCAAAAGCTTCTCCTGGTCCAAATATCCTGATTTATTTCATTAGTGGAAAACTTTTATTTGCATAAAAATTAAAATCTGTTTCTTAAGTTTTTAAGAACCTAGCCAATTCAAAGAATGATACTTTATCCTCTGTTTATTTATTTTATTTTGGTTTTATGTTTTATTTTTCTGTATTCTATATAAAAACTGAACTAAAATCTTCATTATTATCTTGATTAGATGGAAGAGAAACATTTTAATGTTAGGGAGACAATACTTGCTTTTCAATTTTTTCAGATTACTTTCTCTCTTCTATAAAAAAGAAATTTAGTTATAAAAATGTTTTAATTGATTTTACCTTCTTTTGTATCTTATTTTTACATTTACATCATAGATTTCTTTTCTAGAATTTTATTTTAAGTAGGAGTGAAAACTATTGGGAGTGAACCTGTTTTTACTTATACAATATGGTCTCTATCTTCAATCTTTTTAGGATTCTAAAAAATAATTGAAATTAAATAGATTTAAATTATAAAATTACTTGTTATTAATTCTATTAGTTATCCAGCTAATCACTAATATTCTAACCTTAATAACTTTATATTAAAAAATAATTTTCTTAATATTTTAATATAAACATACAATTAATTCAAATTAAGAGTGAAAGATTAAGTATCCATCCTATAATCTACCACTGCTAATATTCCCTTGGTAGGATACTTTAAGTAAGGTATTTCAATTCAAAATAATTAAGAGTTATTAGATAATTTATTATTTTATTAAAAGTTTACAAGTTTTTCTTTTAAATTACTCTGCTGAAGAACTTTGTATTTTTGAGATAGATTTTTCTCCTTTTATTCTTTCTTCTAATTTCTGCTTCTTTCTCAAGTTATTCTGCATCTTCATTAGACTTAGGTAGAAGTAATACCACAGAACCTATTTAAGTGATTAAAAAGAAATATAAAAAATTAATTAATTAAATTTTTTTTACCTCTTAAAACAATATAGTATGTATCTCCCTCATCACCTATAAATAAATATTAATTTAATTAATTAATTAAAGCTAGATAAATAATATATCACCAAATTTTAAATTTTATAATTTAATTTTATAAGAATGTGTAAGTAGTATACCTATCTGAAAAATAACTTCATTTCTTTTATATTATCTATATCCAAGAGATTCGAAGAGCCTTTCATTCGTTTGAGAATTCTTAAATACTGCGTCTTTATGCCTTTAAAATAGGTTTATATTTTAAAGAGACCTTTTGATGAAAAGTTTCTCATTTCTAGATTTCTTTTGTTTCTTCAATATTTCGATGATCATCTTTTTTTATTGATAAAATTGAATTATTATAGGTTAATTTTTTATAAATTTACCCAGCCATCCTCTGGATTAGAGATATCAACGTTCTCTTTACTTAAAATTTCTTCATAATAATCTTTTATTTCCTACTTCTATGCCCTTATTTTATCCAAAGATGATTAACTTACAAGCTAATCCTAGAAGGTAATAGTTTAAGAGCTATTCTTTTCTGAATTAATGATACTTTATTCTTAGTTCTATTAAGTTTCTATCTTCTACGATTAGTTATTTTACTGTTTTGTATCTTATCTCTATAGTTTGGTAAAGTTTTTAGACATAAATCTTTCAAATTTATCCTCCATTTCTTTATTGACACCCAATTTACTTATGAACTCTATTTTCTAAGAATTTCTTCTTTTTCTTTCTATCAATCTATCAACAACTCCCACTAACTTCTTACCACTCTCTTCTTTATTCTAAATGCTACCTTTATCATTAGGAATAGGACTTACTACATCTTTTAGTTCATCTTCATCTCCATTTTCATCCTCCTTTTCATTACTGATGATACTGCAACTACTTTAATCTCTATTTAAGTCTCCTGAATTATCGCTATTTTAGTTATTCTGATTGAATTTACTTTTATTTCCAATTGTAGTTTATTCAAATGGAATAATTTTCTTTTGTATATTTATTGAGTTTCTCCTTTATGTATCATTAATTCTAGTAAGAGGAGATTACAATTCACTTTTTATAGTATTTCTAGATGACATATTTTGAGAATTGATTTGTTATAACTCATCATAATCTAAAACCACTATTTAAAATGCTTATTATATAAATGAAATAGTGATCTTATTTATCTAATCAGCTAATCTAGTTTTATTTATTATTTATGAAGTAGTATTCGTCTAATCAAGAATCCCCTTTCTTTTTTTAAATGGAGACATAGGTGCCACTAACTAGAAATTTTTATAAGTTTCTTTGATAATATCAAGCGTTGAATTGAGTCCATGATTATTACCAAATTGCATAGTTTCAATAATTTTATTATCCATTCCTTTTGAATTGGAGTGTTATTTAGTTAGTTAGTTCTACTTTAATTAATTAAAATTAATGACATGAATACTTTTTTCATTAATTTATTTGGTTTAATCTTTCTAAAAGGAATATAAATAATTCAAGCAAGCATTAAATTGAAAGGAGCAGCTTTTTAAGGAAAAATAACAGCATAATTAACCATATTGTCTTAATAATATGAATTTTCACTACTTCATAAAATTACTATTTCTTTTAGGAACTAAGCTGGAAGAAATTAAAATTATAATTAGCAAAGCTATGACTTTAAAATTACAAGAGTAAAATTATTTATTAAGGTATTAATCAAATAGATAAAGAATAAAAATAATATTATATCCAGTTAAAATGATAATAGATAATACTATTTTAATTAGATATACAAGTAAGTATAGATAAATACTCAAAAAAACTTCTTTATTTAGAAGAAAAATATGCATTACTTCATTTTTTAAGAGGATGATCTCATCAGTTAATATTGATTTTAACAGTTATTTTCTTCTTTTTAATTAATGATAACTTAGTTTTCATCATCCTCTTCATCATAAATATTAATTTAGTGTAATTATTCTTCATCTTCTTATTCTTCACTTTTTTAATTATTAAATTGTTTTATTATATTACTTTTTTAAAACACTGAAACTCTATTATTGTAATAAAAAATTTTTCTTTAAAATATTATTATACTTTAACTCTGCCTAGTGACTATTATAAAAAGTAAAAATACTATCTTTACTTAATTAAATACTTTGATGTTTCAGATTTAGATTCTATTTCTTCTTCATTAAAGATATCAAGATCCTATATTAACTTTTCTACAAGATTAGAAGAGTATTGGCTTTTAGGTTCTTTATGTTTCTCTATATTTTCATCTCGATTGTAGTGATAATTAGCCCAATTATTAGCTTTCTCAAACTCGATTTCTAGAAGTTTATCTATAAATTACTAAAGAGGAGGTTAATGAGACTTGTATTTTAAAAATAAATAATAAATATATACAGTATTTTTATGCCAAGTAACTCTCGCACATTTAATTATTTTTGATATTAAGATTTGCAGATAACTTTCAAGTTTAAATCTAAATTTGAAGTAGAATCTTTAGTATTTTTTCTTTAACATTTGATTTCAAACTTTACTCTTTAAATTTAAAAAAATTGAAAAGGTAAAATTAATTAAATAACTTAAGTGCATTTAATCTAGGATCTTAATTAGTAAATTTCCAAAAACTTACTATTGGTCTATCATTAATGTTAGAAACCACGATCATAAACAAAAACAACTATGATATTATTAAAGAGGCCAAACATTTTGTCTATGAATAATTAGTTTGATTAGAATTTTAAGTGAGTCTTCATAATAATTTATATTAAGAAAAATGATCAGTTTATAAAATTTCTTTCTGACTCTGATTTATTATCTCAACCCTTATAATTTATTTAATCCTTCATTCGATGTAAAAGGTATAATAATATATGAGATAAAGGAGTTCTGGATTAGCAAATTCTTCATAAATTACTGTATTAACTCTCAACTTAAAGTAAAATTTATCTTAATTTTAATTTATTCTTCCACTATCAATCAATTTTTCAACAAAAAAAATTATAGTTATCTCAAATAATTCAATATTTTATCTATAGTAAGGAGATCTAAAAGACTGATTCACTGTAATTAACCTGCTCCATATAAATTTAAAATATTAATAATTGAACTCCATTAATTTCTTTACTTAAATACTTAAATAAGAGAATATATTTTGCAACTACAATGATAAAATATTAATTTAATTGTTTATAAAATAATGATAAATTGTTTGGTAGATAGGTAGTAAAATTGAACGTATAAAATCAAGTATAACTCAATAAATAAGATATACTTTTATATATATTATCTCACTTAATATATAAATTTTGTAATATCATTTACTTTTATTAATTTAATATTTAATCATTTTTAAAGAATCAATTGGAAGTATCAATTACAAATTCTATTTGGAAATTAACATTTACTAATTATTGGATGTTTCTAAGAAGTTATTGAATATATCAAATAAAATTAAAATTCTAACCATTCAATTATTTTTTTAATTATTTTGATTGTGATATTAACTAAAAATGGGTAATAAATAGTCAGTAAATGATTGTATATTTTGTGGGATAAGAGATTCAAAGAATGGATAGAGCCCATTTTACGAAGATGACGACATATTTGCTTTTGAAGATATAAATTTAGCTTCTTCCAAAAGACATATTTTAATTTGCCCTAAACGCCATATAAAGAATGTGAATCATCTCACTTATTAAGAAATTGATTTAGTTTAAAAGCTTGAATAAATAGGTAATATGATATTGCAAGAATCTCACCCTAACTATTAATATAGATTTGGATTTCATTCACCTCCTTTTAATAGCATTAACCATTTACATCTCCATGGATTTGCATTACCAATCTCGAACTGTATTTAAAATTCAATTGTTTATGGGTGCTTCTTAACATCCAGTTAATCAATACTAAAGAAATTAGAAAAATAATAACCAAAACTTTGACATCATCTCAAAACATATACTTATTTATATTTTTTAACTATTTTTATATAAAAGTATTTCTTAGAAAGTTTGAATTTATGTATTTATTTAATATCTGTTGAATTTCATTTAACTATTAAGTTCAAATCAGGTCACTTTAACTTATAAAGATTGATTGATTTCTTATAAATTTTATAAAAAGGATTTTCAAAAAAATTCAATATAGTTGAAAGAGTAATTTTATATGAAAGTTTAAAACTCAGATTGATCAATTTATTTATTTATTATATTTTAGGGCAATAGTCTTTTTAATTAAATTGATTTTTTAAATAAATATATTTTAAGATTAAATACTAGAAACTACTTTTTTTAGATAAAGGTATTAGAATAATAAAAATGAAGAGTATTTAAAGTGATTAGAAGGTATTTTGGACTAAAAAGTACTACTACTAACCTAGATAAAACATAAAGACAAAAGTGAAGATTATTATAGTGCATATGGTTGGTTGGTTGAATTATTATATATAGTTGTTATGCTTGAAGATCCTACAAATTAGATTTAATAGTTGGTAATTATAAAATATTTTCATAACTTTTTCAAGTAAGAAATCTAATTAATAACCTTTTATTCCTATTTTTAACTATATCAATTGTTCTACCAAACGGGAGCATGAACAGAGGGACTGTATCTGGATCCCTTAACAATAAGTTGGTTGAGACGTTCATTTTCGGTAGTTAACATTTTAATACGATGTTCGAGAGACATGATAATGGTTTATGTCTTTTCAGCCTTTTTGGCTCTTTCCTTCCAGAATTTTATGTCTGCTAACTTCTATGTTTTTAAGGCTGTGAGAGCATTGAATTCATCTAAACCACTGCTAAGGACCTTATTAATTCTTTCTTAGTCTCTCTTTACTTCATTCTTTTCAAATTGCAATTCTTCAATTCTCTTATAGGGAGTTTCTATTTTTTTATAAAATATTTAGATAAGTTGTTAAGATTTTACTATTTTAATCATATTATTAAATCAGCCTTTCATTATTTATATATTTCTCTTGTCAAAAGTGCTCAGTGAAAATCTTGTAGAGATAATTAAAGTATATATAATCAAAGTTTTATTTATGATATAAATAAAGCTTTGAATAATCTTTTTTGATTTTAAAAGCTAACTAACTAAATATCTTATTTTATATTAACCAACACATTTATTAATTTATTTAAAGGATTGACTGAACCTATTCAATTCACTTAAGTTAAACAAACCATTATCAAAAATATTATTTACCTAAATGGGCTTAAAGGATGTTGCAACGTTCTTACCAGTGCTATATTTCTTATTCCTTATATTAAAGAGCTGAAACGTAACGTTAGTATTATCTAGTCAAGAGATCGCATCTTTCTTCGAGACGGGCAATTCTTTAAGCTTAAATACGAATCATTTCAGTGGAGTCATCAACACGAATAGTAACAGATTCCTTTTTGTGGGTTGAAGTAGCAGGAATTAAGTAAGGGGTGGAAGAGTGGGATGGAATTTATACATTACCACTTCTCAATTAGGCTTCAATATTTTACTATTAAGCACTTTATTAGGAGGGTTAGATATATTCAATACCACCACCGTTGGGAGGTAATGATGTATAAAGGAAATTAGGAGGTAATTCGACTTATTAAGGGGGATAAGGAGAGCTAACGTAATTAGGTGATCCAGTCTATTTTAATAAAACAAATTAATCTTTAGAATGACTATTTTATCAATTATATAATATTTATTGCAAAGTTAAATCATCTTCATGCTTGCGCTTATTTATATTTATTTACATACTCATTTGATTCTTTTATAAGTTGTTTACTCTAATAATACATCTTAAATCAAGATTTTAAAATATGTTGACTAAATTCAACGATTGTCGATGCTATGATGATTATTTTTGAGATTAGTGTAACTAATAGAATAATATTTGCTTACATAAACAATTTGAGGTTAAGCTTAATGCTGTTGTTGTTATTGTTGTTGTTGTTAATACATTTCTTTACTTTATATTAATATCCTTTTTCTTCTTAGGTATGTATGCTTATAAGAATTATATTTGCTTTTTTACTAAATTTTAAATATTTTGTAACAATAAATAATCTTTCTATTCAATTATTATCAATTAACCATAATAATACTCATATCCTTCTCTTGCTTTCACTTAACAAACAAATAAACAAACAAACAAACAAACAAGCAAGAGAAAGCAAGCAATAAAGAAAGAAAGAAAATCTTTAATAAAAAATTCCTTAATAAATATTTTTTATTTGTTATTTTTATAATCAACATTTCTTTTATTTTCATTTTTTTCTATTCATTTTTCACAATTTAATTGCGTTTTCTTGAGAAATAATCATAATCATTGATTATAGATGAATCATTTTGAATTGATTTGCTATTAAGTATCATTTCTTATTTATTCCTATTATGATATTTATATGAATCTATCTTCTCTTTATCAGCTTTACACTCAAATTTCAAAACTATTTATTTAAAAAAAATCTTTCCTATATATATTTTTTCAAAAAACTTAATTCTTATCCAACATATTCGTATTCAATCAAGAGAAAATAGTAACGAATAATATTTCTTAGATTGCACAATAATGAATTAATATTTTTATTTATCACTGAACAAATTTTTTATCCCTTTAAAAATAATATAAAAACAAATCATTAAGATATAATAGCAAAATCATGTTAATAAATATTGATATCTACCGTTCTATAAATTTATTTAAGCTGTATACAAAATTCACAAATGCTAATAGCTCATTTGCTTAAATAATTCAAGATACACTCTAATCAAAGAAGATAAAAATTATTTATAATTTATTTTTACTTTTCTTATTCTTAGAAAATCTCTATAATTTAGAATTATTAAAACCCAAAAATACCAAAAATAGAAATGGTATTGAAGAATAAAAATCTATGAAAAATTTAATCTAGGAACAATCAAAAAATGGATATTTAATATAAAGATATAGAATAACAAAAATGGATTAATAATAATAATGATAATGATAAGTAGGCACTTAAGCAGGTAAGTAAGTATTTGATATTTTAACTTAGGCTTAGCAAATAAAAAATAAATGTTTTTATGATACAATAGAAGAATTTATATTAGATTAGATTAAATATAGTTCATGCTTTTCATTATATTCTTTATTGATGACCAATAATTAAGAGTTTTTTATTTAAATCTCTGTTTTAATCATTAAGTTCTTCTTATCTTTGTTGCAATTTCTTTACTTCTATTGAAGCATCTTCATTAGGAACACATTAGGATTTCCAATAAGCAATTTCAGTATTATAGTCTTCAATTTCACGTAACTTCAAATTGAGTTCCTTTTCAATGACACTTTTATCATCCATTGAATCCATTACATATTATTTATTTTCCAATTTAACAAAGCTGTTAATAGTTTACAAGGCTTATGCTTTTAATTTGTAAATAATATTATTAATTTTAGTTCAATTTAATAGTAAAGTTATAAAAAATATTTAAATTTTTATTCGTATTATGCTCAAATATTTACAATTTAGTCTAATTTTTAAGAAAATTTAAAAGATTTTCTCATTTATTGAGAAAATCAAAAGGGAAATAAAAAATTAAACAGTAGTTTTTATTTATTTTTGAAAGATTCTTATCGTTTGAAATAAAGAGAAATCTTTAATAATAAAACGTGCATGAATTTTTTACTTCTGTTAAAATCTAGTTGCTCGTATTGCTTAGTCCAAAATTCAATATTTTCATCTTTTTCTGTGAGTAAATCTGATTATCTTTCGATTTCCTTTTCGAGGATTTCAATTCTATCTAATAAATTGCTTATTCTGGATGCTTGCACACGAATAACATCTAATCCTTCAGTATCTTAATATTAATCAAGAATTGCATGTGGTCTTCTTTGAATGTGCTCTTAGATATGAGTAGGGTAATTTTATAGAGCTTTTGAGTAATCGCTTGGGTTTTAGTGTTGCTAATATCCTCCATTACGATTATAAACAGTATTTGCTAAATTATCAGGGTGATAGCCTGGGACACCTCTGTGTTAAATGAATCTTTATTGAATTTGTTAGGTTGGTTCAAATGCACTTCCTTACCCGATATAACCAACACCAGCAGAAGTTTTTTAATTGCTTAAACTCAAATAACTTTCAGCTTGGTTTTGATGAGGAATCATATGTTGCTAAATGGGAGAACCAGGACGACCAGTGCTCTAGAGCTGATGTTGCTAGACCAAAACATGTTAACCAGGAAATTAAACTGTTTAAGCAGCTACTGGAAATTATTGAGTTGGTACACCTATAAATTGGGGTTGCCCCATAGAAGATTAAATTATTTATTTTTATTCACCACCAATAATTAATTAGGGAGTGGATGCACTAACATATGGACCGTTCATTTCTTTTAGATAATGTATTGCTTATTTTAACTGATCTTTTTAGCTATTTTATTGAAGTCGATAGGCTTTTAGAAAGAATAATCTACAATATTATAATAATTATTTAGTTAAGTTTTGTTTGTTTGTTGCTTGAATTCTATACAAATATTTAATGTGCTTTGTTTTATCTGTTTCTTTTCCTTCTTCCCTTTCAAAATATTAAATCTTTTTTTAAAAATCAATCAATATTTCAATGATAATTGATTGTAATTATTTTGTGTTTGTTTATCACCATAATGAAAATGAAAAAATAAATACATCTTGAAACATATCTCAAATTTTTTATTTTGTATATTGGGCATTTTCATTTATCTACAAAAACAAAGATAGATATGATGATGATAATCATGCTGTTATTATTATTCATTAATCTTCTGATTTTATTTCACATTTATTTTCATTCACATTATTCCAATCTACTCACAGATTTTTTGTTTTTACTAATAAATTTCATCCACTCACTCACTATATTTATTTCATTCATTCAACTCTATTTGCTTAAATTTATCGAATTATATTTTACTTTTGACTGGATAAATCTCTAAAGTTATAGCAATTTAACTATGATAAATTCTAATTTATTTTCTACTCTAATAAAAGATATTAGCTTAAGATTTGAAAATACTTTCAGATTTAACTAAGATATGTATTTACTTTATAGAAAAATAAAACTAACTTTAATTGATTACAAATCTAAAGAAAAATATTATAAAAAAAGACAGGTCGTACTGGGATTCGAACCCAGGTCAGAGGATTCAAAGTCCTCGGTGCTAACCGCTACACCATACAACCGTCGTGATATTTTTGTCAAAAATTAGCATTATTTTTTAATTATTCATGTTTAGAATCTGAAAATATTACAAAAAAGACAGGTCGTACTGGGATTCGAACCCAGGTCAGAGGATTCAAAGTCCTCGGTGCTAACCGCTACACCATACAACCGTCGTGAGATTTAATTTAAATTCTTAGGTTATTTCCTAAAGATTCAAAATTATTTGCAATAAATAGCTAATAAATAGATGAATAAACAAAACAGTTAAAATAAAAAAAGGTCGTACTGGGATTCGAACCCAGGTCAGAGGATTCAAAGTCCTCGGTGCTAACCGCTACACCATACAACCGTCGTGATATTTTTGTAAAAAACTTTCTTAATTTTTTAACTTTTTTAGCTTTTAAAAATATTATAATAAAAAGACAGGTCGTACTGGGATTCGAACCCAGGTCAGAGGATTCAAAGTCCTCGGTGCTAACCGCTACACCATACAACCGTCATGTTAATTATAGTAATAAGTTCTATTGTATTCTCTATTTTCTATTTATTAGTAAATAATAGATAAATTAAATGAAAGGAATGTCTTTACCAACTAACTAACTATTATTTTCAAAGGTTCTTTTATTTTATTTATTAATCTTAATTATACTTATTTTAAAAACAAAAAGCAAAGGTCGTACTGGGATTCGAACCCAGGTCAGAGGATTCAAAGTCCTCGGTGCTAACCGCTACACCATACAACCTTCACGAAATGATTAGTTGATAAATTTAAAATTTTCGTATTTTGATAAATATCATATTTAATTTAAATTGTAAAAGTGTGGATATCTAAATTGTAATAATTAATTAAATTTCTTTTGTTTACCTAAAATATTAAAAAGTAAGTAAGTTTTACCAAAACCAAAAGTAAAACGAAACGTTCCTAAATTGCACCCCATAATTCTACACAATCTGTGATTGTAAAAAGAAGATAAAAATTTTTAAAACCTCGCAAATATTTAATCATAGATTTAATACATCTATTATAATATCTTCTTTGAAATGATCAGATCATTGAAATCAAAATCTACTTATTGGCTAAGCTTTAGGATAGGGGTATAATTTCTTTACAGAAACTAGTATCCATATCAAAAAAGTAAGGCCTTGGAATATTCAAAATAAACCAATATTCGCAATTTAGGAACAGTCTTCCAAGTATTAACGCAAAATTAGTTTTTAAATATGAAATCCAGGCAATAAGTTGTAGGATAGTATATCTATTCTTTAAATAATAAATTTATTACCAGGAATTTATTATCAACTTATCTCGAATCCACAATAAATTTTTAAGCCCAAAATAAGTTAATACTTGAATAAGACAAACCAAAGGTAGGGAAAATTCCTTATTTCCTTAGGTACCCCTTAAGCTTTACGCTGACGATAATATATGTTTATTTTGTAAGTGCTGCTCTTTATTTTTGAGGTGAATCCCATCAAGTCTGTTTATTGCGTTGCTATGAGGAGAATAGATAATGAGTTTGAGAAAGTGTGTGTTTGTGTGTTGAGAGAACTGAGAGAAGATTCTAATCCTGTGAGAGACTATGAATTCTAGCAATAAACAGAGGAGAGAAAGAAACACTGATAGATAAATGAGCAGCACTATTTTTTTAAAAAAGGAGAAAAAGAGGAATCGCAAACAAGAAGAGAAAAAAGAGAGAGGAATCGCAATAAATTTTAAATTTTGAAAAAGAAAAAAAAAAAATTTAATAAATAAAAAGATAAAATTAATAAAAGAAAAAAGAGATCAGAGAGAATAAAAGAATAAAGAAAGAGATAAAGATAATTAAAACCAAATAAGAGAAAACAAACTAAATAAACAAACAAGCAAAAAAATAAATAAAACAAAACAGAATAAAACATTCATATTACTATCTACACTTCACGTTTCATGCACTTTTTGGATTTTAAAATAATGTATCATTTTTAATTTACGAATTATCCCAAATATTTTGCTTTTTTTAAGATGATTTTGGTTTTATTTGATTTAAAAATAATGAAGAGACTTCATATCTTAGAATTTATATTTTTAATTTAATCAATCATTTTGAATTTGATAATCAAAATAAAATAAAATGTAAATGATAACTTTACATATAGTTAGATATATAGATATCTAACATGAGACATCTTTTTCAAAATAATTAATGATATTTTAGTTAAATTATTTTGTAAAAAGCTTTATCAATCAATTATTTTAAATTTACATATTTTTTTTTTATTTTTTTGAAAAAAAAGAGCATTGTTAATTTATATGATCAATAGATTTTTGAGTGCAATTACAGAGATAAATTTGTATTAAATTTATTAATAATTAAAGCAGTTTTAGGATTATATTTATGTACATAGAAAATAAATTTAAAATAATAATATTATAAAATTTTAGTTTAGACTTATCATATTTTTTTATAATTTACAACGTCATCGATTTGGATAGGTTTAAATATAGGATTAGCCCCATTGTTTTAAGATGGATTGGTTTGGAATTAATTGTTATGGTTTCTATCAATATTTGGTAATTTTGTGTAAGAAGATTCCCTAGTGTTAGAAGTTTTGAATTTTATAATTTCATTGTAGTTATTTGATTGCTATAGGGTTTATTATATTTATGATAATGACGAATCTGAATTTTAATAATTCCCATTTGAAGAAGAGGGTCTTCTTGATCTTTATCTGATAACAGAACTTTATTTTTTTGAAGAAGACATGGATCCTTATTGCTAATATTAGATATTTTAATCATTAAGTTAATTAATTTTCCTTGGAGAAGATTAATTTTTAGTAGATAAGGGATCATTTAAATTTTCTAAAAATCTTTCAGCATTTTTGATAAGATGCTCTTAATTGATATAAGGTCCATTTGGATTAGTTTGAATAGTGTTTTAATGAGTACTAATCATGTTAACTCCATTTATATTAGAGGATTTATTTAGATTAGATTACTACTATTCTATCATGTCAGCTACTTAATAAGCAGTAGTATCAATCCCATTCATAGATTTATTTCTTTTCTTTTGATACAATTAATTATTGTTCATTTAAGACTACCTCGTAGTTATATTTTATTTAACAGGAGAACTTATCTCCATTTCTGGTAAGGTTCCATTTACAATCCCTTATTCAATCTCTGGAGGAAGTCTCTTATTTGGACCAAAAATCTCATAGATATTCTTATAATTTTCTAATTCTAATTATAGATATTTAACTATTTCGTTTGCATGCAATATTTTAATATCAGTTTCTGCTAGTTTCTTTTTCGTTAATTCTAATTCCTTTAATAATAATTTAATTTGCTTTATATCATCAGGCCTTGAAGGTCTCTCTGCAAATAGACGTTCTAAATCTCTAAGTTCTACATTAAGTTCCTCTACTCTATTCTTATGAGCACCTATTAGATTTTCATATTCCCTTTTCATCTTTTCAATGAATTTTAAATGATTCTCCAACTCTCTACTTAATTCCTACTCCATTTTTTCTTTTAGTTATTTCTTTAATTATTAAAAAATAAAAGAAAGTTTAAAGAAGATTATTTTAATAACTTTAAATAGATAGTAATTTCTATTTACCTCTCTATTCATGTATTCTTGCTTTAAGTTTTCAAAATCATTTTCATGATCTTTTTTATATTTAGCAAACTCAATTTTTAGTAACCTTAATTCTTCTTCTAATTTACTTACTTTTGCTTACAATTCATGGATGGTCTTTTCATTTTTTTCCTTTATCTCTTTTAAGTTTTTAATTTCATTTTCATATTTCTCTTTAGATTTTCTGAATTCCTCTTTAAGCTAATCATAATTTTTCTTTTCTCTATCTAAAACAGCTCTTAGTTCTTTCAATTTATTTTCATATTCAAATGTAATTTAGTTTATTTTACTATCATGATCTCTAATCATTTTTCTCATGTTGTCCTCATATTGATCTTTCATTTTGTCCATCTTCATTTCAAAATAAAAGGAATTTATATAAGAATTAAATCATTTTTATTAAATTAATCAACTAAATACCTCTCTTTAATAATGAGATTCTAAAGTTTAAACGGCTTCTTTGGATTATCCTTCCAAAGATTACTTAAGTCTTTTAATTTATTCTTCATAATAGTTTTTTTATTCCTCAAGATCTTTTTTTCTTCTGTTTTCAAGCTCCTTCCTAATATTTTTAAGCTCTTCTTCTAATTGCTTTATTCTATTTAATCTTTCATTCTCTAAATCCTAAAGCTGATCTGATAATTATGCTTTCATTTGATTAAATTATTCTTCCAATTATCTATATTTAGCATCTTTCTATCTCTCTAATTCCTCTAATTCTGCATTTTTTTTATATTCTAACTCCTTTAGCTACCTTTATCTCAAATCTTCTAATTCCTGTTAAATATTAATAGATCCTAAATAAAAAAACTTTGAAAGTATTTATAAAATATTTGTTACTTCTAATTATCTTCTCAACTTGGAATCATTTTACTACTAAGAAAATTGCATCTCTGCCTCTAAAGTGTTAATCCTTTTCTTTAGCTAACTCTCCATATCTTTATATTTTAATTCCCATTCACTATCAATATGCTTAATCTTTGATCGTAATTTTTAATTTTCATCTTCTAGCTCAGCAATTCTCTTATTTAATTATCTTATCATCTCAGTTTTTTCTTTATCCATATCAGTCAAATTACCTTCTAATTATTCCTTCAGCTTTCTCATTTCAAGCTCATATTTATCTTTTAATTCATCAAATTACTTTCTTTAATTCTTTGATTATTAATCGACTTCATCGGCAAATTTCTATCTCCATTCTTTTTCCAATTGAAAATAATTTTTAAAGTTTATAATTTTTTTAATATAATAAAATACCATTATCTCTTCTTTTAATTTCTAATTCAAGCTGAGTAATTTGTCTCTTCAGATCATCTATTTCAACGGTTGCTTTATCTCTATAATCTCTATATTCTTCTTCTAAAAATTTGTAGTTCCTTCTCAATCTCTCCAATTCTTCTTGGAGTTATTGTTTCTAATTTTAATTTATTAGTAAATAATGAGTGTTATTTGATTTAATTAACTCTTTAATTAAATAATTATAATCTTTTAATTAACCAAAATTCTTTAAAAACAATTGATCCGAATGAAACGTTAATTAAATAACTACTTACTTCTCTTTGAAACTCATCATTACGCTTTTTAGTGATATGGAGATCGCTTCTAAGAGCTTAATTTTCATTTTTTTATCTATCTAAATCAGCATTAGAAATAGCCAACTTATGAATTAATTCTTAGATTTCTGTAGATGAGTTACCTTATAATTAGGAGATTTCCGATTATAGGCTTTATATCAAAATATTCTTTTACTCCAACTCATTTAATAAAGAATTAACATGAGTGGTATTGTTTTATGTGAGCTTACTAATCTAATTTTCATAATTTGTTTTTTATTTACTCAATTATTCTTCATATTTTTAAATTATATCTTTTTTCTCCCTTTCGAAGCCTTCCAAGTTTTAAGTAATTATTTAATTTAATTCCTTTATTTTCTTAGTACTTTCTTCATCCAGTTATTTAACTTCATTTCTTAGATTATCAATCGTAATTTTCAATTGCTATATCTCAGTATCTTTTTCCTTTCTTATTCTTTCCTTATCTCTCCTTTCAGAGACCAGCTCTCTTTCAAGATTCTCTGTCTACAGTCTCAAATCTGAAACTTTACTCTCTAGCCCACTAATTATATTTGTAAAGCTAACTTTTAACATTTCTGAATCCTTTTAATGTTTCCTCTCTGATTCCTTAAAATCACTTGTCAGCTTCTCATTGTCATATTTAATTTGAGTATTTTCTCTATTTAATTGTTCTACTTCCCTAATGTAGTAATTTATATCATCTTTAATTATCTTATAAATAGCTTCTAAATCTCCTATCTTCTTAATCATATCTCTATTTTAACCCTTTTCATCTTCACTTCTTACTAGTAATGCAAAATCCATAGTTTTTACTATTTTATTAAAAATTGTTGATTGATTGGATTAAGTTTAATTCTACCATTTCTATTATATATTTATAAAAGATAATAGAAATACCTTTGATAACTTCATTCAGTTAAATCATTTGATCTTTTAATTGCTAATTTTCTTTGAATAGAGGATTTGCTTGTGACTCAAAGAATTTTGCATTATTTTCAAGTACTTATAGTTTCTTTCTTAAAGCAAAATCGTCCCTCTAATATGAAATATAAAATATTATTAGAAATTAAACTATAATTATGATAAATCTATAATAAATTAATTGGCTAACCTATGATTCTGATGAACTTCCACCTGCTCCATCATAACGAAACTAATCTCCTTTAGTTGGTGATGATCTATCACCTTATTATTTAACAGGAGACTATGTTCTTTTCTAAATATTTAATTAATCTCCAGGATTTGTTGGAGAAAGTCTCCTAACTTCATTTTCATTTTTTTATTCATCGCTTTTCTATTAATTTTGCAATTCAATTTTCATTTATTCAATTCTAGCTTACACATTCTAACCGATCTTATCATTTTATTATTGCTAAAAATTTAATCCAATTGCAGGAGGAGAGTTAGTAATAGATTCATTCTTATTTGCCTCAGGTAACTTATGGTTTTAAATATTTATGAGAGCATCTTAATTTATCTATTATTTTGAGATATCATTAACTTTTGGTAAATTGCTTAATATTATCTTTTCATTTGTTTATTTTTTTTATCTTTCAGGTTGAGTATTATTTATTTATTACTACATCTAAACTATGTCCTTTTTATCTTTCGAATCTGCTCGATTTCTACCATAAAAAGACCTATTCATATATTAATCCTACAGTTAAATATGCAGTCAAGTGGAATATCTAGGAAATTGATCAATTGTAAAACTGTTATATTTTTATATCTTTAACCTAATCTTTTACTAATTTCGAATGCTTAATAATAAATAAATATATCACTTTGCCAGCAAATTATCAATCTACTATACAAAAATAAATTGAATGATTTCAATTTATTATTTGTCAAAGATTATTTGTATGGTAAATTGATAAAATCAAAAATTAGAAGAATACTTATTTTGTTATTTTGAAATTTTAATCAATGAAAATTGACCATAAGAATATTTGGATATAATGATTGGAAATAATAACCAATAATAAATAAATAAATAAAAAGTATTGATTAGTTAAATGATTGTTATATTATTATATTTCTAAATTCATTTCATATCTTTATTCATATTATTTTTCTTAATTAATTAATCCGCTTAATAAAAATTTAATGATAACTAGTTACATCAAACCATTTTTATTTAAGTAAGCTTATTTTCTAAAATAAAAATCGAAGACTACAAATATTTTAAACTTTAAAGCAAATAATAGTAAAATAGAACATTTCTTTTAAAAAATGTTAATCCAGTCTATTAAATTTCTTATTTGAAAATAATCAATCAATTAATTAAAATTTTCTTCAATTTTAATTAATATATTAAATAATAGATAAAAAATATTTCATTAAAATGAGGGGAAATTTATTAAATTTACGAATTCTGATATATTTAATAAATGTTTTATCAATGCAAATAAATGAATTAATTTCATTAGATTAAATGATTAATAACTATGTTATATAAAAATAGATTGAGGTTCAAGTTAAATTAAAACTTAATATAATTAATTTAATGATTACTTTTATTAGTTTATATTAGAATTTAATAAATTGATTTAGAGTAACGATTATTAGTAAAGTAAAGTAGTATAGTTTCTTTAATTATTTTAATTATTGGTTAAGATTAATTAACTTAATTTATATAAATTTTATTTAATTATAAGTTGAATAAATAGTGTAGTAAAGAGAACTAACATGTTCTTCATATATTGTCATCTATGACTTGGTCTAAGAAAATATGGAAGCTCAGATTCATCAATTCCATACTCATATGGTCTTGGATCCTTTTTAAACAATTATAATGAAATTGAAGAAAAAAGTAAATTTAAATAATACTGAAATTGCATGAAAATGCTTGTTTTATAGATGATGAGGATCAAATTTCTTGTAAAGACTCTTTTTAAACTCTCCATCAGACCATTTAACAACCTACCAAGGCACTTTATTTCCCATTTTGATTGAACTCTATCCAAACTAAATAAATGTTTTAAATTATCATCTAGTTATTAAAAGAATATAATTATTACCTGATATTTATTGGCCTTCTAAATAGCTTTAGAATATAGCTCATAAACTTTGTTTGCCATAAATTTTTAATAATTTTAGAATGTCTTTTTGGTATCTGATTTTCTTATAATAAAATCTTGTAATTGTTCGCTTAACTTAGTAGCACTTTCGAAACCAGAATTCAGAGATCTTTAGTAATAGAAAATTCTTAATTTAATAACTAAAGTAATAGAAAATTACTTGAAGTATGGTACTCCAAATGCAGCCTCACCAGCAATTGCTATAGGGAATGAATAGCTTAAATCTATAAAATCACATGCACTGTATACTGAAATAGGGATGTAAACTAATTTCTCTGACTTGCTTACTATCTCTTGTTTAACTAATTCTCTTTTAGCATTCATCCTATAAAGTATTAAATAAAATAAACAATATTATTAATCCATTATAGTCATGTAGATATAATTAAATAATAAAAAGGTTAATCAAAAATTTATATTTAATCAAGAAGATATAGAAATATGATAAGAGTAAATTAATTAAATATAATAAATAATACCATATATTGATGCATTCTTGTATTTTTGAGTTGTTTTCAATATCTATGAATTTTCCAGGCTTGTGTGTAGAGAAATGTCTAACACTCTTTGCAGCTTAATCGTCTAAAATTAAGACACATGTTACTTCAGTTGTATTTTTTTCTTCATTGTGCTTACCAATCACTTCAGTTATTGAAAATGGAAGTAATTATAATGTATTATAATAATCTATTTTAGACAAAGGATTGGCTTTTCCTTCTACAGTATATTTGAACATTAATTAATGTAAAAACACATGTTCTTTCACCATGTTCAATTCCTCGTCTAGTTCAGCATTTTTCCAAAGTAAATTATAAGCCTTTCCTCTACTTCTCATGCTGGTTACATATGTAAATGGATGCCATAGGGATTCATAGGCTTCCAATTTATCAGAATTTTTATAATGTTTCATCAATTTTTATCTTACAATACTCTTTTATCCATCACATCCTATATTTAAAATTAGTAGAATGATACAATTTAAGAATGAATGAATAGCAAATTGTAAAAAATATTTTAAAGTGAATTTGATAGGATTTATTATTTAATCCAATCTACCTGTTTTTTTAATAAAAAGTTAAGATTAAGTGTAAGGAAATATTGTTTTCATATTTCTTAGATTTAAGTCTTAAACAACAAATCTATTATGATTTTTTTAATTTAAAAATAGAAAATAGATGTACCTACCTACATCTTTATATTTATTTAGACGTATTCATTATATTGGATAGTGTAAAATACTATAATTAGTCATATATAATTGTGTAAATGATTAGTTACCTATTAGTGCTAAAATGCTCTCTTCTTTTGATAGCTTGAATACATCTTCAATAGATTGTATACCTTCACCTTTGACTATCATTACACCCATTTTCTATGCAAAATAGGACAATTCTCCTTCTAGAATTTTTGTAGAGATTTTACCTTAAATTTTCTTTTTGATATCTTCCATTTCTTTATTTTAAATTGTTGGTGTAAGTAATGCCTATTCCTTAATTGCAAGGATATCTTCTCTTACATATATTGCACTCTTTTCTGAAATTATAACTTTAATCTCTGGATTTTTCAATTTAATTTGGCAGGCTAACCATAACCCTACTGGACCAGCTCCTACTATAAAAATAGTATCCCTTTTTTGAAAGGAGGTTTATCTCTTTAGCATGCTAAAATACAAATTTTTAGATTTTTGTTTGTTTGTTTGTTTATTTTTTGTTGAATTTTATTTATTTTGTTTACTTATTTAATGAATAATGAAATTATAGTGAAATATGTGTGTTTTGATAATTATTTAGAAATAGATAGAAAGATAATACACACAGATTTGTATGAAGTAATAAATAACTATATGTATGTTACTTGTTCTAATTCTAAGTAGAAGTAATTAATTATAATCAAATTGATTAATAAATATTATAAACATGATGTATTTTTTCTTCTAAAGTATCAGAAATCATATAGAGTGATTTTATGGTAAAGAAAAATACAATTAAATTCAATTTCTTTCAGCCTAGAAAAATTATATTCAGTCTAGATATTTTTTATTTCTGATGAAAACTTGTATGCAAATATTAATATTAAGTTAATTTTTGATAATAATTAATTATTCTTCTAACATTAATTCATTTACTACAAACTGTAAGTAAGTGTAAACATTAATAAATAGATAAATACATTTATAAAATCGATATTCTACTTCATTATTATTCATTCTAAACCTCCTCTTCACCGATATCGTTTTTATCAATACCGTAGTCTTCAGGTTTCTAATCCTTTTATTTAAAAAACGAAAATAATTTTAACAATATCCTTTTCGAAATAATTATTTTTACCTCTAGATGAATGCTCTTATAATCATCATTCTCTTCATAATGAGGATCAAAGTTCTTATAAAGCTTTTTCTTGAAATCACTGTTAGACCATTTAATAAATTGCCAAGGTACTTTAGCATGAGCTGAGAAAAGAGACATTCCTATCTATTTTTAACAATTAAAACATAAAAATTTAAGTAAAAAAAGAATGAAAACTTACTGAGTATTAATGAGATTTAAGACTAGAATTAGAGAATAAATCATACACCTTATTAGCCATGTAATTTTAATATTCTTCAAACTTATCTTTAGGTTTTTTGTTCTTCTTGATTACATCAGTTAATAATTCTACAATTTTTGTTCCACACTCCAAGCTTGTATTTAAGGCTCTTTAATTGTATTATTTAAAGTTAAAATTAATTAATCTGATTTACTCTTAATGAATTTTATTTGTTTTTTGGTTAGTTTATTGATAAAAAAAATAATGAATTTGCTTTTTACTTGAAGTATGGTACGCCATAAGCTGCATCTCCAACCAAGCCAATTGGGAAAGGATTTTATAAATCAACGAATTCGCATGCACAGTATACTGAAATTGGAACATAAACTAATCTTTCTGAGTTGACTATTAAGTCTTACTTCAAAAGCTCCTATTTAGCGTTCATCCTAAAGATTAAATAAAATAAGTTAGCATTATAATGAATTAAAGGTTGAGTAAACTAGAATTTATTGTTTTATAAATAAATGTATTTACCATATGTTCACACTTTCTTTGATCTTATCACTTAATAGATTAAACTTTCCTGGATTCTGAGGTGTGAACTTCTTAACTTCATTAGTTGATTATTTATCTAGAATGAAAATACAAGTAGCTTCAGTTTTATTTTCCTCTTTAATATATTTTCCAATGATTTCAGTAGCAGGGTATTTAAGCAACTTAAGGGTTTTATAGTATTGCATCTTTGACAATGGTTTTCCAACTCCTTAAATACTATATTTAAGCATTAATTAATGTAAGAATACCTCTTCTTCTATCATATTAAACTCTTCGTCAATTTTCACTTTCTTATGAAGTATATTATATGCCCACAATCTATTTCTTAAATTTAAAGGATATAATATAGGCAACCAGAGTTTCGAAAACGTATTAATCTTGTCTCCATTTTTATGTTTCTTCATTATTTAGCTTCTAACTGTACTTCTTCTGCCATCACATCCTAGTATTTTACATTTTGTATCAATTTTAAAAAGATACACATAAAATAATGTAATATAAAAAGAAATATTAATTACCTAATAATGCTAAAATTTTATCCTATGAAACATGCTTATATACATCATTTAAAGAGGATATGGCTTCTCCTGTGATTACTTTTACGTCTAACTTCTTAGCAAACTCCTAAAGTTCGTTTTCAAGTAATTTAGTTGGAGTTTTGCCATTTATTTTCTACTTTAATTATTCAAATTCTTCATTTTTTATTTGAGGGGTTTTCATATGATTAATTTTTAGTTTAAGGATATGCTCTCTAACATATTCAGTTCTCTTTTCAAAGACTACAACGTTAGTGTTTTGGTTACTGAGTTTAAGTTGACAAGATATCCATAGGCCTACTGGGCCTGCTCCAACGATAACAACTGTATCCTTTTTTGTGTCCATTTTAGTAAATAGGTCTATCAGATTTTCCAAATAATACTTATAAAGTAAATTAATTTATAATAAAATAGCTTTCAACTTATTAGCATTAAAGAGGAATGGTATTTCTAATTGTAATTCCTACTTAGTTTGAGAATATCAATTTTAATTTTAAAATAAATATTTCTCAAATTTTAATTTTAAAATAAATATTTCTCAAAGTTTATTTTCTTTAGTGGTTGGTTACTTCATTAAAAATTTTAAATTGTTCTATTTTACCTTTCATGTTCTATATATTATTTACATTAAATATCTATTCTCAATTTAGAAAAAGACACCTTTTTTGTGGTTTAATTCTAAAAAACTTGCTTAAATTTTAATATTCATTTCATTATCTTAATAGAGTATACACTAAGTGGTTGGTTTATCTTAATGCCTCTAGAAAAAATAAGTTAAATTATTTATTCTACTTGTTTGAATTAATATCCTTAGTTAAACTAATTAATATAATAAGGATTAGTTTGTTTATAATTTTAGTTAGATACCTTTAATAAATATAGATATACATTTCATTATTAATAATAATAATCTAAGGATAAAGATTTAATTTAATCTTTCATTAATGTAAAATATATCATTTAATGAATGAAAAGTATTAATTTAGAAATATTGTTCAAATAATTTTATAATTTTATTTAAAAAAACTAGCAAGTATTGTTTACAAATAATAATTAATACCTATGTCACTACTTTAATAAAATGTAGTTTTTTGATTTTATAAATTATAACATTTGAATTGGTTCAAGAATGCCTAAAATCTTCTACCTATATAATAGATTAATAGTAGGTTTAGTTTTTCATCAAAACAATTTGGCATTGCTTTTAAACTTACTTTAGCACTTATTTAAGATCATAGTTTAAAAATAATAAGCAGACAAAACGGAAAGTATTATCTATTAGATCTATAATTTTTCACAATGAAATTACATTAACAATTTAAAGATTATTTATAAATGATTATCAAATGGAGAATAATACTAAACTCAATTATTAGAGGTTAAATGCCTACATATAACAAGAAAGGACTATTAAAGTTTATAGTTTGAGTTATTAAAAGTAGAAATAAAGGAATTTTATCTTGATAGAAGTTAAAATACATATAATAATAATAATAATAATAATAATAAGGTGTTTTCATATTAAACTATTAATAGAAGTAAAATATAGATTGGTATTGTAGAGATTAAACGGAATACAATTCTCTAGAAATCTAAATCAACCAACAACATAAATTTCAATTTAATTAGACTATAAATAATAAAATTTTGCAAACAAAAAATTAATTAAGTGCTGAACATAAAAATACATTACTGACAATAGGATTATTAATTTTTCAGTTAAGAAAAGAACCCTTCCTTCACTACTTCATTTAGTCAAAAAGGTAGGACAAGATAAAATAATATAGCAAGATAATAGAAATGTTTTAGCCAAGTGATAAGTTCTACACCAACATATAGCTAAACTCCGTCATGTTTGAAACTCAAGATGTAGTAGTTCATGAAGTATTAGACACCGAAAAGAGAAAGAAATATGTGTTAATAGAAAGGAGTACTGGAGATGAAAATGAATATGCAGAGTTATAAAAAGATATATGCGCATTTGATAAATCCGAATCGCCATTTATCATTAAGATACATAAGTATACATACGATTTAGTCATCCCAGAATAAAAATCGAATTCTAAACTAGAATATGGAGGCTAGAATATATTTTCTCGAAGCGGCTAATCTATATTAAGCAATACAAATTCAGGAATTGATACCCATAGTAATAAGAAAATATACAGGCTGTCTTTTTTGACAGATTACTTTACTACCAATCTTAAAATATGGATTGAAAAAAAGAGAGAAGAGATAGATTAGCATAATAGCTAATTTAAAATTAATTCATTGTACTCTAAAGGCAATATTAGAAAAGGTATACCTCAATATGAGTTCTGTTCACTATTTCACCAAATGGTAGAAGGAATCAATCATGTAATTTAATTATTTAAGAATGATTAAGAATTTTAAAAGTTAAAGAAGAATTGATGATGGAAAAGAAGATAAATAATATCTGAAAGGATAATTTGGTAGAATTAGTTATGTATTTAGAGTTTATTTCAGAATAGATTAGGATATATTTCATTAAATTATAGGGCATTTCCATATTTTTATTAAATCATACATACATAGATGATTTCTCTTTAAATCACTTAAGACTTTCTTTACTTTTTTGTTGCTTTTAATTTCAGTTATTTTAAAAATTCACTCAATATTTTCGAATGAAATATCTAAATTATTCCAAATCTTATGTTTAATCTTTCATATTATTTTACTGAATTATTTAATTAAACCCCCATCTGATATTATTACTATCAATATTTAAATTTTCCAACATAATCTCTACCTATCTACCTTCTTACCTACCATCATTATTTAATTAATACAAATATTTTCAAAAAGTAGTTTCTTCTTAAGTTATAAATAATAGGAATTTTCATCTAACTATTTTCCTTCAGTAAACTTACTTTTTTAATTTGTCTAAAGTATTTACTTAATCCATTTCAAGCTTTTATTTTATGAGAAATTAATAAAAATGAAATAATTAAATGAAAATAGAATAAAATGTGATAAAATAATTAAATAATTGAAAATTATTTATTTCTCTTAATTATCATTGATTTTATTAATTATTATCTATGTAAATTTATTTACATTATGTCTTTAATAATATTAGGTTTATTAAAGAGAGTTGAAGAAGAATATGTCTTCCCCATTGAAAGAATATGTTTGCAAAGTTGATATTTTACCTGAAAATTTTGTAGTAAATGAGAGTGTTGATTTGGAAAGCAAAATAAAGTTCATTCCGATGCACTTTCTATCAATATACAATAGAAACTATAAGAAAAGATTTAACTCTTTGCTTGAGAATTAAGAGAAATATACAATTAAAAGGAGATAAACTTTAGAATTATAAAATGAATTTTTACATAATATAACCACTCCGAGTAGCAGTAAAAAGATTCAACATTCAGGTATAACTACGACTACAAAGTCTAAAACATTTTCACATATCTTAGAATCAGATTTTACTTCTGTAAAGTCGGGTAGTTCAGGCTTTATCTAATCTTTAACAAATACAATTTAAAATGCTTAATAAGAGGATATAGATACTAAATATTAAAGAATGCTTTTCGATTTGGGATTGAAGTTGGGTTCTCTTTATACAGGATCTGATAACTTTACTGAACCCAACTAATAATTGTCGCCACTTGCAAAATAAGTACTTACAGATGTCTGCAAGTAATATAGAAATGTTTCTAAAATACTGATCTAAATGATTGATCCTTCATTCATAAATCCAAATTATATTCCTTCTCCTAGCTACAGAAGACCTAATTTATAAACCATATGTGCTGATTTGAAGAAAATTAATGATTAAGAATATTAATATGATGAAAATAACTTTAATGGACCTAAATTTAATGATGAACTTCTGAATGATGATGACTAATGGGCTGATGAATTAAAAATTTCATCACCAAATAAAACTAATATAGGAGGTCTTCTTTAATTGGTAAAATAATCTAGCATCAGCAACGGCTCAACTGGTTCATTCAGTACAATACCTCATCCTAACGAGATTTCAGGAAGTGCAGGGGGAATACAAGAATAAAAATTGATTAAACTCTAAAAACAAAAATCTCTAAATAGCCATGGCCATATAAAACACAGAAATAGTATAAGAAGAAAGTCATCGAAACTTTCTGTCGATAAGACCAATCATCTAGAATTATCTCCAAGCAACACAACCAGTTGTTAAATTGAGATTTATGATATAGAATATTTATAAGAGAAAAGGCCTAAGAAGTACAAGGGGTTAGCTTTCATAACACCTTACACTAATCTGTTAAATGTTATTCACATTAATGAAAGGAAGAATGCTTACATGGAGAGAATAGAAATAAGATAACCTGATAAGATAATCATTCCACATGAACATAGTGTAATATTGGCACCAGGTGTAGGTGAGTTCAAAGTGTATATCTTAGGAGGAGAAGAGAGCAATCAAGTCTTAGAATTTGACAGTAATGTAGATGGGAAGCTCACTAAAAAGGCAAACATGATGGCAAGTTATGAAAGAAGGTAATTCGGTGTTTGCATGATAGAAAGGGACTCTAAGATATTAGTTGCTACAGGCATTAAGGATGAGTAAATTACAAATTAATGTGAGATTTATGATATTGCTACTAATAAATGGATAAAGATAAATAATGTGAATGTACCTCTAATTGGAACATCTCTTTGCTTATTTAATAAGAATTCAGTGTATAAATTTGGTGGTGTTGATGGGAATGGTAAAATTACTAAAGTCATTGAGAAATATGATGTCTATTCAGATATTTGGAGATGTGTTCAGTACGATGTTGATCCTTATTTATAATAAAATATTTCATTCGCTAAGAATATGCTTTCAATCCAAATCAATTATAATTAAATCATGATTTTTGGAGGTGAGTTAAACATTCCGGGTTAAATGAATACTACAATGTTAAACAACAACACTAATATTTATAAACATATTAGACATCCCTTCTATAATCTTTTACCTCCAAATTCACCTCCTCCAACTAATCTATATAAAAAGATATTCTTCTGTCATATCGATAAACTCGGTCACCATGAACTTTTTGGAATAGATTAATATGGATTTATCCCAGATATGGCTAGCTATATTTTACCTGGGTAAATCTCCTTAGCTGAAAATGAAGTTATTTTCTTTTAAAAGTAACTCTACAGATCAGACACTGGTAAATTATTGGGATTCTCAGTTGAGAATCAAGTACGTGATATCCGTGGAAAGGATATTCGCTTCTGATTATATTAAAAAGAGATAATTTAAGGCAAGTCTATAGTCGAAAAAAATTAATAATATTGAATATTTACAAACAAACAAACTTATAATGAGAACACTCAAATTTCTATAATTAAAAAAACTATTTTTCCAACAAATTTGATTACATATAATAATGATCTTTATATTTATTTATGAATGTGTGTTTAAACTTTATTCATATACCCTACACTTAATTACTCCCTCTTTCATACCTCGAATTATTATTGTTATTGTTGTTGATAATGATGATATTGAAAAATTTTAATCTTTAAAACATAAAACTAGAATTTAGAAATTGTTATGTGTTGTTTTTAGTTAGGACCTTTAAACTCGAATGAATTTTCCTAATTGGAATGAATTATAATTAAAGAGTTTTTCGTGATTTTATGGTGAAGCAAAAGTGCTTAAAAATTCGGATTAAAAATAAATTTAAAGTTAATAATCCTTAATTAGTAAAGTAATACCATGAATTTAGGAAAGAGTAATTGCATAAGGAAATACAAATCAAAAGAATTATTAATAAAATATCTTTATAATAATAATAAGTCATGCAATTTTAATGCGTGAATTAAATAATGTATCTATCACTCATTAACAGCTCATTTTAAATCAAATTATTTGTTTAAGTAGATTCCTAATAATTGCAACTCATCAGATTAAATTTATATAATAGGCTCTAAAATAAGTATTTGCAACGTCAATTATCTATATTTTAAGGTATATTCCTAGACGGTATTAAATTTTTAAATATAATGCACACTTTCTTCTGAGGAAGTGTAAATAAATATTCTCCTCTGAGAATGTATAAAGTTTTTCAAAAAATAATTGCTTACACTATTTTAAATTATAATCTTCCCCTTATTCTATTCTAATCCACTACCAAATCAAGAAACCTCAATTATTACTTTACTTTCTTAACTAATTTTGATTGAAACATCTAAATAAATAAATACTCATTTCATTTTTCATTTGATTAAATCTTAAAATTATCTAATTTTCATTGACAATTTGTGATGTATATTGCACTATGTAAATTATATCTATTTACATTTTCTAATATAAGCTCTCTTTCTTTCTCTTACTCATTCTCTCTCTTCTTTCATTTTCTTAAACTACACTTACATTCATTTCATTACCTATTAAAGCTAATTTTAATTTATCACCTATTTCAAATAGTTCAAAGCCTTATCATATAAAAAGAATAATATCTCAGACCAATATCCCTGCTGGACTGAATATCAGCCGTAATTTATCATCCAATTGACTTCTTTAATTTCCATGATTGCCTTTTTCCTTAAACATAAAATAAAGTAAGAAGATTAGAGATTTAAATAAAAATATTGATGAATATGTTAAGTTTTAAATTAATGTCATACTTTATTAGGAAAATGGCTGGTTATTCTTAATTTAGATACACAACTGATAAAAAGATTTTTTTCAAACACATTTAATTTTGAAACATCATGTCCTAGAATGCCTTATTTGCCACATTCCTTAAGTTAAATTTAATTTCTAGCATTTAATATATTAGAATCTTTAATCTGTGCTTGAATGGATGAATTCGTTTTTGAAACTTCTTAAATAAATAACAAATTAATTTTGAAATTATGGCATTTCATCAAGTATTCATGTGTTGAATTTAATTAGACCTTTAGGTTCTTCTATATTAAAATGTAAGCATTTTTCTAAAAATAAACTCATAAAGTAAATGAAATGAATAGGTTACTCTCTTATTTTATCCAAAATATATATAATAGTAGGAAGAGTTAATTACTACAGGATAAATTTTTATCAATTTTTTAATTTTCTCAAAAATAAATTTTTAAATAATAACTTCTTGCTTAAATTCAATGATGTTTTCTCATAAATTTTCCAATAAAATGAATAAATGAAAATTTTTATGAAATAGAATCAATTTTATATTGAAGATTCGGATAATTTACCTCCAGTAGTAACCATTAAACTAAAAAATGCTTATTTTTTACTTTAATTATTTAGTCTTACAAAGATATTTTGGGTTTAAGATAAACTTTTAAGTTAGAAACTCAATGAATTTTACTAGTGTTATTGGATGATTGATGATGAAAAAAGATAATAAATTTTAAAGAGAGGAAAGCAATGATATTAATAGAAATATAAGATTAACATAATTAATGTGAATAAATAATTTGTTTAGAGGTTCATACTAGTTAATAATATATTAAATTTTAAAAGTAAATACTTAAAGTAGTACTTCATAGAATTTTATAATATAAAAGATAGAAAGGGAGTTAGTTAGTTAGTTAATTTGCTTATTTGCTTATTTGTTTGTGAGAAAGAGAAAATATTTAGTTAATAGTAGAAAAGGAAAAAAATTTATTTAAATTAGAGAGATTTTTTAAGGATATAAGTGTGAGAAATATTATCATTAAATGGTTATTAGGTAGCATATACTATTATTCTCTTTTTCTTTAGGTAGCGATCAAAGGAAGACGTTCGTTCATTTTACTCAATGGAGGAAGGATTTGTTAGCAGTAAAGGAAAGGATGGGTATTCAATAAATATTGATTTTGTTTTGGTTTGGTTTGTTTTTTATTACGTCATAATTCATTAATATTTTTTATTAGAATTGAACAGAAACTATTTAAAATTAAAGACTTTGACTAAATAGTTTATTTTCAAATTTTTCTTTTTTATTACAAATTCCTAAAATCCTTCTACTTTACTCTTGTGCCTTTTTGAAAGACAAAAGATAATAAATATCTTCTGGTTTAATACAAGATTAATTTTCTTTCACTTCCAATACTTCTAACACTTTAAAGAATGAAAATAGCTAGCGATAGAATATATTTCTATAATGAGATAGACGTTCGTATAAATAAGTAAAGAGGAGAGAGCTCCATAATATTTTATTATAATAAATTTAGTGAGAGATGATAATGTATGTTATCTTATGTTAGTTAGTTTGTTAGCTTAAGTTTTTTGACGCAGATTTAATTGCTTTGCTTAAAATCTGAACTAATTCTAGGCAAGTAATATTTTGCAAATTTAGGAAGTTATTCAATAGATAATTTCTAACAAAGTTTTACAAAATTTCAGTTCAATTCAGCTCAGAAGAGGGATAAGAGTGAGGGAGGGAGGGAGGGAAAAATAAAAGAAATTTATTATATTCGTTAATTTAAGAATATTTATTTTATTCTAGGTACGCTTACAATTTAATCTGGTTATCAAAAATAAGAATTAATCTTATTTGTCAAAAAAAACAGCAAAAAAGTACTACATAGCTTTTCATTTAATTTATAGATATTCTACAATTCTACTTTCAAAATTTCTATGACTTGACAGTAGGGCGAGTTATAATTTATTCGAACTTTCTGGGTCTCATAATCTCTGCAGTGGTGCTCTTCCTGCGGTAATAGAGGGAGCTCTTGTCGATCCCTTTCAGCTTTGGGGCAGGGAACATGTTTAAGCGATGTTCTTCTGGAATATTTTGGTTCTCGACAAAACTCTTTCTAGCCAAGACGTACTCCAAGGTAACAGGGTACTTAGGAGCTACTTTTTAAGATAAATGAGACTTAGAATGATCATCCATTTTCATAGTCTCACCAACTCCAGTTTATTTACTGGAGCTTGAGGAGCGGACTTAGTATACATTCTTGTCGTGCTTTTTATCATCAGAGATGTTGCTTAGAGATCTGATCACTTAAGGGTCATCTTCAGCTACTTCAGCTTATTTCTTTTTATTGTTATGGATGTTCACCATTTATTTGTTCGAACATTAGAGTGACTCCTATTAGTATCTCTTCTTCTTTTGTTATTTGATTTGAACGCAACCCATTTTTAAATATTGTCTTTGTTTGATTTTTTATTAGTATTATATATCTATCTGGGTGTTTATGGATTGGATTTTTTAGTGTATGTATAAAGTTATGAAGATGTAAGCGATTGTTAAGTCTTTTTTATGCTTAACTATTTCTTATGAAGAGTGAGCGGGATAGAGATTTTTTTATTTGATTATTTTTTATTAATTTTTTAGAATTGAAATTATTATATAAATTAAATTACTTTTTGATTTCAATTTTATATTGAATATAGGAGTTGAATTATTAATTGTACCTAATACTCTTTCTTAATCAACTATCTAGCTAATTCATTATGGTACGTAAACACTATATAAAGAAGAAAATTTAAATATATTACTCTTCCTTTTTTTAATGCTCTAGGTAATTAATATCTATTCAATCTAATTAGCAAACAATCAATCAATCAATCAAATATACAAACAAACAAACAAATAAACAAACTAATTTGAAAAAATAACCAAAAGTGCCAAAAAATCCATCAATCCATCAATTAATTATCAAATCCTCTTCATCATTCTTCTTTCTTTACTTATATTATCTTTCATTGATACACATTGTTTTTCTATTCCCATTCATTAATGATTGTAAAATTTATGTATTTTTTCTATGTAAATAACTTCATTTAGTTAGTTATTAATCAATCAATCGATCAATGCTCTTTAAGATCATTTCTATTACAAAAATTTAATTTTTTATTTCCCCATCTTAAAGGAATATTAGGAGGTTTATTTATTTACATTTAATAATTTAAAGAGAATCTTTACACCATCCATTAAATTTGTTAAAATGTAGCTGAAAATAGATGCTTTTATTTCTAAAATTCAGAATGTATTCTAATATTTACCATTATGGATGGCCTACCTTTCTTCCCATTTATAAATTTTTTAAATTTGTATCCTTATGATATGATTTTATCACTATAATTTAAATTTCTTTTCCTATTCAAACAATATCATTTTTTTTAAAAAATACTCTGAATCGGTTCAAATCAGGTATCCTATTGGGTGTCTTTATTATTGAGCTGGACCATAATTATTATTTTTTTCTCCAAATAATTATCACTCACTGAATAGATTTTTAAAACCTATTATTTCATTTCAATTTTTAAAGAAAATTAAATGCGAAATTTACTAAAAGATTATATTTTATCAGACATCAATAATTGAGATTTCAATTGTATATCTCTGATATCATTCTTTAGCAATTCTATCAATTTGACATCTAAATATAAAATAAAAATATCTTCATTCTTCATTTTTTATCTACTATTCTCAAGATTCTGTATTGATCCAGCCAAATTTTCGGGGGAAAATTCATTTGTCTTTAGGAGATTAAATCTGATAATAAAGATACAAATAATACCAAAAAAAAGAAAATTTTTGTAATTAATTTAAATTCACTTTCACTTGCTTACAAAAGAACTTGTTTGTGGTAACTAAACCCTAAAATAACAAGAGAAATTAATTGATTTAACTATTATTTTCGCTAATGAATGAATGAGTGATTTATTTATTTGATTCATGCCCTAATAGATAAAAAGTAATTTATTAAGCTTATTTCAACAACGCTTAAATTCAATTAATTCATTCTTACTATCCGAATTCTAGCCAATTTTAAAAATAATCATTTTCCTTGACGACCAATTAAGAGAATTCCAAATTAAATTAACTAAATACACAAAAATCAATTTTACAAATCATATTTTATGAACTTTTGAACTCATATCCATAAAATTTTTTTTATTGCAATACTTATTTTCATCTATTTTAACGTATTTTTTAATAATATTCTACTTACTTATAAAATATCACAATTTATTGAGAGGATTTAAAGGAATGTTCAAGCTTTGTAGACTTAGGCTGATCGAAATATATTAATTATGATTAATTTTCCTAATTATACCTACATACCTTTATAGAATGATAACAAAATAGACTCAATCTTATCAATAATATGTAAAATCTGCAGAAATTTCAATTAATTTACCATATTTTTCATTTTACTTTGGAAGTAATAAGGGGAGTTTAAGAAATTATATTTAAAAGACCAAAGGATTAAATTAATAGCTTTTTTAATGATTAATATGTTTCCACTGTACAAATTTTAAGGCAAAGTAAGTACACATTTTTTATACATTTAGCAATACTTTTTATTGATATTAGGTTGTTTAAAATGTTATTTATTTTACTTGAATATTTAAAATTTTGTTACTTCAACTATTTATCTTAAATTTATTTCCGTTAATTTTATAAAAATTTGTAAAAAAATATATTTTAATAACTATTAACTTAAAATTACTAAATATAAGAAAGGTAATCTGAAATTATTAACAATGAGAGCATGCTTTAAGTCATTAAAGATTTTATGAATTTCTTTCATTAAATATGATGTATGTATGCATAAAATAGAAATCAAGATAAAAAGAATAAAAAAATTGATTAGCTCAAATAACTTTTAAAAAAAATAATTAAATAAATTAATAATTAAGAATGTGATTGTAATATATAAATTATGATCCATTTTCCTTTTAATTAATTAAATTCTATATCATTTTTTTATACTAAAAATTATCTATTTTTAACACTTATAAATATCCTAATACAAATTAATAATGTTATTAAATTTAATTCTTATTTTCTTGAAGATATTTTAATAAAATCTCTCTTCTATAGTACTATTCAATTCCTTTAAATTACACTGTAACTAAGCAACCCCATCATATATTACGTCTTTTATTAAATTTATCGTTTAATAATAATTTTTGGATGTTTTTACTGCTTTTTATACAAGATTTTATGTAGGTAGATTTCATAGTTTGTTTTTGAGATAATAAATTTGAAAATATCTATATTTTATGTAATCAAACAGCTTTCAAAACAATTATTAAGATGCATTACAAGGCCATTAAAACCAAATATTTTATAGAAGAATTTACACAGAAACGTCTCCCTATGATCTATATAAATTATTAGAAATTGCTTTGCTCCTTTTTAAAACAAGAGATATTCGGTCTAATTTAAAATTTGATTTTTTTAAACTAAACCTTACCTAAAACTTTTGGATTATGTATGTATGATTGAGAATTTAAATTTAGTAACTTTACTGATTTATTTTCTTTTATAGGATTTAAACGACCTTGATTTTGTTAAAATGTTGTGTAATTATTAAGTAAAAGAGACAAGTTAAAAATTTGTTTGATGACTTACTTGTAAAATTTTTATTATTCATTATAAATTTATTATAAGTAAGAAATATATTTATAAGGTTATAATTTTAGTAGGGAATAATTTGTTCAAAAAAAAAAAAAAATGAAAAAACGATCAATCTCAATCATTAAAAGTAGAGCATATTTGAATTATATTAAAAATTCTAAAATTTCAATATTCTTTGGAACTAATTTTGCTTGATAAGCTTCTATCCTTCCCTTCTCCTATTTCTTTTATGTCTTTATTTTGCACTTTCTTTGAAATAACTGACACTCCTTAGTTGATAATAAAAAGAACAGAATTTATTAATTTCTTACATTGTAATAATAATAAGGTAAATATTGAAGCAATTAATTAACTCCATCTTCCTTTTTTGATTGTAACCAAGTGTTATTGTATTTGAGTATATTTATGATACCCATAATTAAATTTAAATAAGAATAAGATTGATCATCTTCTAGAACTTAACAATTTTCTCAATTATGCCATCCATTTTAAGATATTTTTATTCGAAAAATATTAAAAATACTTATCCAATTATTTTTAAATTGAAAAATATATTATTTAAACCAAAAAATCAATTTAAACATAGAAAAGATGACTTTTTTAACAAATATTGTTTGTCTTTAAATCTTTGTTAATAAGTTATTATTTACACTACTTACATCAGTATATTATATTACTGACTCTTCCTTATTAAGCAATAATACTAACTAATCCTATAAATTTAATAATACTAACTAATCCTATAAATTTAATAATACTAACTAATCCTATCAATTTTATAATAATGAAATCACTTTGAAATAAATTAGTTTAATTACAAAAATTAATAAAATTATAAATTTATTTATTTATTTCATTGTGTAAAGTAAAACTTCTAATATTAAGCAATGAATTGGCATTAATATATCTATTATCTAAGATTCATGAAAGCATCAATACACAAAATAAAAATTAATTATTTATAAATAGACACAAATTAGGCAGAAATATCTTACTTTTAATCTTACTCAAATATTCCATTATAAATCATATTAATTTCATATTAAATTTAGTAGGAGGAGAAAATAATTTTGAACTTAAAATTTTTTATCAACAATAATGAAGAGAAGATCATAAACTAAAAAGGATTAAGAAGGTGTAAAATCTTCTTTTGAGTATAGGAAATTGTTGATTAATTTCTTTTGGAAGGAAGAGTAATTAAAGATAGTTATTATTATGAAAAGAGAAGAATATTTTAACTAGTGAGAGATGAATAAAAAAGTAAGCATAATGAAAAATATGAAGAAAGATGTGATACATTGGAAGGTGGTGTAATTTTTTGTTTTAATAAAAATAAAGATAAAGATGAATTTAAAAATAAGAAATTGAAAAAGCTGGTAATTAATAATGATAAACTCTATGAAGTTGCAAAGGGAATTATACAGTTATATTGAAGAAATGAGGAAAAAATTAGTAAAACATTTGATTCATCTGATTGATTTAGTGGAGATTAAAAATAATTTATTCTTATAAATTATAATTTAAAAATGATAGTGCTAACCACAATTCTAAAACTCATATTATCATTTTTTAATGGAGGCTACCATTAAAAAAAAATATTGATGGTACATAATTATAAACTAATTCGAAAAGACTACATGCCTTATTCTAAAAAGTATGAATTGCATTTTTTAAAATTTAATTTTAAACAGTATTGAAATAGATTTATACTTTCAAGGTTATTTGAAATCTCTAGTTTAAATAATGAGGTGGTTTAACTAAATAGAGAGATTAATTTAAATAAAGGAGTAAAATAATAAATGATATTACTTAAGAAAGCTAATCCAATCATAAAAATAATTACTTTTAGAAATTATAATGCCTAAGACTATAAAATTTTTTGATAAAAATTTATTAAAGCTATTAGAAAGATAAATACCACAATAGCTCAAAAGTAATCAAACTCAATTATTAGTAAAGGATGATTAATTAATAAGTATAAAACATTAAAGTTCACTAATAAATTAGCCAACTACTTAGTATTATGAATTGGTAACAAATTTAGAATATTAGATAAGAATTAATTGTGATTATTGACTTTATTCTGTATATTATTACTTTAATCAAGTAAAATAAAAAAATTAAATTTAAAATTTAACATTTTGGTTTAATAAATGTTTGATTAAAATATTTTAAGGAAATTTCATTCGTGAATTGTATTTACTATTCAATTTTTAAATTTTGGGGTTAATTGTTGTAGCCAATTTACCTACCAATAATTATGATTATGCAAACACAAACTTATAACAAAATTATCATCTAACTTATTTCACAATAATTTTTTAAATAAATATTTTGTAAAACATAATAAGGATTCATTTTCTTAAATCTTAATGATTTGTTAAATTGATTGATTTTTAATTAATTTTGTTAAAGTATCCTATATTAAGCTGTATTTAAATTTTTAATCTATAATATTCAAAATATATTCTTAGGATGTAGATCATAAATATTAAGACATATTAAAAGAGCATAGAAATAATTTTGTTCAGAATTAACTTAATTATATCAGAAATAATAATATGAAATAGAAAAATAAATAGTGTTTTGCTTGCTGACTAATGTAATAGAGAAAATGAATATTATTCAAGTTTAATTTAATAGACAGTTTATTTATTAGTGACTTTCAATTTTATTAAAAACTGATTAAATATTAAGTAGATAGTATCCAAATCATAAGCTTCTTATTTTTTCTAGCATTTTTTTGTTTTTATTAATTAGTTTTTACCATAAAATTAAATAAATTTCGATAGATTTATTTATGTTAGTTGACTGACTCTTATTCTTTATTCATACTCGTTAATCATTGCAAAAGGTAATTATTTATTATCTGATATATAGAAAAGTAAATACAATAATTGATTTATTAATTTAATGTTATAAATAAATTCATCAAAGATTCAATATAATAAAAATATATTGCAAACATTCAAGATTATAAACCTATAGATATTTTCAAAAAAATATAGTAATATTTCATTTCGATGGATTAGTAAAACGACTAATAAATAAGCTAATAAGAATTAGAGAAGTTAATAAATAATAGCGAAGTAGTTAATGGTTACATTTTATTATAAAATTTAACCTCTGGCCCAATGAGTAGAGTGTATAAATGCTAAAAAGATGGCTAATTCTATGTAATAAAGATAGTTTGTCCAGAAAATAGTAAAAACGCTAAAAGATAAATTGAAGCATTGAAGAAATTAAAAAACACTCTATTTGTAGTTAAAATTGTAGATTCATTCCAATTTAATAATTAATTCTGCTTTGTGACAGAGTACTATGAAGGTTAGAGTCTCTTCTCTTTCATAAGACAATAGCCTGACAAGAAAATAGATCCCCACAAAGCTTTAGTTCTTTTTAGATATATTTTGAGTGGAGTGTTAGAATTGCATGAATAGAATATACTTCACAGAAATATCAAAGTTGAGAATATAATTCTGACAAAAGATGAATCAATCAAAATTTGTGGGTTTGGAATTTGTAGAGAACTTGATGGAGATAACATGACATGGAGTCTCTGTGGTACTCCAAGCTATTTAGCACCCGAAATTCTTTTAGGTATAACTAATTTTTGAATTGTATAGTAGAAGTTTATCTCTTGTCTATTGTTTTATTAGCTCAAATCTAATAAATAATAGAGAGATACTTAGATAGATAGAGCAGCAATAAATTTTTAAAATTTACAGATTTTTCTTGTCTTAAAAATATCATTGATTGATTATTCATCTTAACAAAACAATTAGAAAATCTATACAATTTTATTTATTTTATCTTATAGAGATAATAAAATAACTAATTTTACATGTTTTTCTTATTAATTAGGTCAACCTTATAATTATAAATCTGATATTTGGTCATTGGGAGTTCTTTTATTTGCAATGTCTACAGGCTAGTTGCCTTTTGGCTCTAACAGTAGCAAGAAGGCAATATATTAGAAAGTAAAATAAGCTATATTACCTACATTCAGTTTCAATAACATCAAAAAGAATTTGAAATACCCAGAGAAGTTAAATTTTGGTGAAAAAAGTAAAGACTGGGAGAACTTATTCCGTTAATTTTTTGATGAGAGACCATCTAAAAGAATAACCTACGAATAGATTATTCAAAATAACTTGATAAGCCCCACCCTGGAAGCATAATTGCCTTAAATCTTTAACAAGAAATTTGATCAACTTGATGAGATGCTATCAAGTGTTTAAATAAATCCAAATAATTATTAAAATAATGATAATGATGATGCATCATCTACTTGTTCTGAAAATAGATTAATTGAGGAAGATGATATGCAAGCAATGCTGTAAAGTAAAATGCTTGCTAGCAAAATAATTTTCGAAAATACAAACTAGAGTTTTAATGAAATAGTAAATGTATTAAACTTTGAAATTTATAAGTACTAAACTCTGATTGACTCTTACTCCTACTTTTAACAAATGAAATTCTAAATCTCTCTACCTTAGAATGAAAGATTGTTGCTTTTATACTTTTTGGTAAAATAAATACTTTACCATGCTTTGTGGTTAGAACACATCCTGATTAAAAAAAGAAATATTTGGAAATTGCCAAATTTTGATGCCTTTACTACAACAAAGACTTGTTCTGATATGCTGTCTCATATTTAATAGGATTGCAGAAAGTTTGAAGATGAATTTGAAAATCTTTATTAATAAGTTAAAGAAACTAATGCTGACTAAAAACTACCCGAAGAAATATCTTCTGCTATCATAGAGTATAATTTTATTGATTTCAACACAATAGAATATTCTAAGATCCCTGATTTTTATAAACTACCTTTCAGAGCTGTAATGATGAATTGTTTCTAAAAAATATACTTGAAAGCTAATCGTTTCCTTTTATTCTAAGAAAAAGTAGAGGATTTAATGAAGGAAGGAAAAAATGATCGTGATAAAAAAAGAGAATTCTCAATTTAAGAAGGCTAAGCCTATTTAAGATTTGCTCTAAGAGTATTAACCTGTGCTTTAATCACAAGAATTTTTAAAGATTAGAAATGTATTTTAACAGAAATCAGATTTATGAAGAATAATAAATTTGACTTCTGTTAATTCTTAAATTCCTTAACCATTGCTACTTAAAGACAGGCAAATTAATCAATAAATGATCTTTTCAAGCAGTTTTTCCCATAATTTAACCTTAGCAATATTTAAAAAGAGAAATTCTTATGATAATTTTCGATAAGTTCTAATGGTAGCTAGCTAACTTTTATTTATTTAAAATAATAATTCATATTGTTAATTTATAATTTATTTTTATACCAATCAACACACACCTACAATACTTCTTAATGAATTAAATCGAGATGATTTTTAGAATATTTATCCATTATTAATATTAAATATTTCTACATGTTAAAGCTTGTTTAAGTTGGGTACCTTTGGAGCTAAGAAAAATTACCCAATATGAGAGGTTCCCAACTTATAGAGGCATTATTTCAATAAAATTTTACATCTAAGTTTAAAAAATGTATATATTTTCCAATTTTATAGAGGTTACCTAATTTAGATTGTCTTTACTTTGTTTTAATTTTAAAAGTGATTCATTACTTTTTATTTATCTTAATGAAGTAGAGAAGGTAAAATCTTTTTAAAAAGAAAATAAAATATTTCTTTACAAAAAGAAAAACATTTTTAAGTTTAAGATCTATTAAATAGTTAATAAAAAAATAAGAAGATAGATAGATAGATAGATAGATAGATAAATTAATTATAATAATAAATAGTTTAATTTCTTCAATAATATCTCAGATGTATAATTTCTTTTTGTTTAAATAATTAAGGAGTAAGGCATCAATTGGTTTATTAAAACACTCTGTTACTATTTTATTAATTAAGTAAAAACTTTATAATTTTTCTCATAAAATTTAATATTTTAAAAGAAGCAATAGGAAGAATGTAAGGATTAAAATTTAAATTTGCAATAATCTTATATTTTAAGTTATGATTGAGAAAGATAAAAATCTTTTAAAATCGGTTGGTTAATTAAAATAAAAATCTTACTTTAGGTCAAAAACAATTATAAATTTACAATATTCGAATATTCCTTGGAATTTCTTTTTTTACTTTAACGCTAAAATTGATCCGAAAAAGAAGATATTTGTTTGGTTGTAAGTCATTTTGAAAAGATTATGGATCTAAAGAATCGTATCAGCGTTTAAAGCGATACCACAAGAGAATATTAAGTATATTTGTTAAATATTGTTTCTTGTAAATCGAAATTGTAGCATCATTTAAATCCTGATGAACAATTTCTACAAAAATATGAATTAATTAATTTTAATAAAAAATAGCCAAAAGATTGTTTTTGTATTTATCTCAACAAAAGAAAAAGTAGAAAAAGGAAATATAATAAAGTATAGCTTATATATAACTCGACGAAGTGCAATTATGTTTGATTTAAAATTCATAGTTAATATCATATTAACACTAATTACTCTCACTTAGCCCATATTTTATGAGTCATTCATCAGAAATGCCATTGTTTAGTTAGCAATTTTCATTCCTGTCGCATGCATCCCTGCCTATTTGACAAAGAAAATGTGGTTTGTAGACATTGCTTGGCCTTGTGGTTTAACAGCAATTGCAGTTCAAATTCTCTTCTTCTTCCCCACCCCCTCTACCTGGCATCGTACATTTATTGGTATTTGCTATTTATTCTAAGGTGGAAGAATGTTCTTAGGCGCTTTAGGTATGGTTTTCAGGGGTGTTTGGTCTCTTAAAAAGCCTGATCTCCCTCGTTACTAATATGCTAAAGATAAATTTGCTTTAAAAGGTCTTAATGTAGATTTAAATATTCAAATAGATGTTATAACTTAATGCTTTGCTAACATAGTAACTTTAAATCTCCCTGCATTGATCATTGGATTAAATCCTGATACCAGTATCCATTGGGTTGAAGGAGTTTTGATGGTTTTGTGGTTTGCTTCTCTCTACTTAGAAAATAAGGCAGATATGACTAAAAAGAATTGGATCGTTAAATCTACCCCCGAAGATAGAACAACTAAGGTTTGCGATGTTGGCATGTGGTCTTGGTGCAGACATCCTAATTATTTCTTTGAATGGATGACTTGGATTACCCTTGTTACAATGAGTATTTTCCATATTTGGTATTTTGGATTAGGATTAGACCTCACCATTAAGATTATCCTTACTGGTTAAGTATTCTTCATTCCTCTCGTTATGTACAATTGCTTAGTTTATTGGACTGGAGCTAAGCCTGCAGAACATTTCTCTGTAAAGAAAAGACCTGGTTATGCTAAATATATTGAAACCACACCCTGTTTCTTCCCTAGATAGCTACTTTCTATTCTTGGTATTTCTTATAACCCTACTAAATCCAAAACAACATGAATTTAATTAAGTAAAACTATGTGAATATATTTTTAAGAATAAGTATAGTCTTAGTTTATTTATTTGTTTGTTTCTTTAATTTTAAAATTAATTCAAATATTAAATAATAATAATCAATAAACTTCTTCCATACTTCTTCAACAAATAGTGTCTAAATACCTACTAATATTCTAAAAAGAAATAATTATAGAATTTAATTTTATTAAATTTACCATAACTATCAATTATTTTAATATATAGAAATAATAATATTTTTAAGAAGATGTAAGAAGGATAGATATATTTAGTTAAAAGGTAGTGATTATTAAAAGATGAAAATAAATAAGTAAGTAAATAATAGATATTTAAAAATAAAGTAATTTTAAAGATTTTAAATAGCTAAATTAATACATAAAGTATCTAAATATTATAATACCTAAAATTCAAATAGATTTAATCTAAATAAATCAGAGTATTTATTAATGCTTTTTCTTTTTTAAAACTTCATTTTCAACTTTATTTTTACTCTAATAGATCTTTTTCTATTCCTTTTTTCTTAATAAATCATAGATTCTATCTATCTTACTCTTTCATTTTTTGTTTTTAATGAATTACATTTTGGAAATTATTTTCTATGTATGAATAAAGATAGAAAGGAGATGATGGGATGATTATTTATTTTATTATATTATTTGTTTCTTTCCAACTTTTATGTTATTTCTGTTTGTTTGTTTGTTTTTAAAAATGTTTTGGAAATTATATTCTATGTATGAAGAATAAAGAAAGAAAGAAATGATGATTTATTTATTTATTTTATTATATTATCTGTTTCTTTACATAATTTAAGTTATTTTTGTTTTTAAAATAGATAGAATCTATGAATCTTCCGAAAGACCATGATCTATCTATCTATCAATTTATTATATATTCTATTTTTTGAGTTTAATTTAGTTAGGAATTGTTCTACTTAAATTTTTTCTATTCTGCATTTTAGCGATTAAAGATGCTGAACCTAAAAAATAATTTAAAGATTAATAAATTTGAATTTTATATTTTTAAAACCAAATTATTTTTTTACTTAATAGCAATTATATATAATAGAATAAAGCTTAATTTAATTTTTTTTTAAAATTATCTTATTTATTATTCAAAATTGTTCTCATTTTTCAGTTACCTAATAACTCAAATATTTAAATTACCTTTTTATTTTCATAAAATATAAAAGGTATAAAAAAGAAGTTTACAAAATTACTACTCTTTTAAAGTAGAAAAAAGTTATTAATCTAGGTCACTATAGTAAGACTTTTAAATTCCAAATTTAGGTAATTAAAAAGAGGATTAATTAATCTAAAAAGGGCTATTGATTTCTATTCAATGACATTTTAAAAAAAGAAATTTAAAGAATCTCTGATTAGAAAAATGAATCTTGTAATTACATAAATCACTTACTACAAAAATGTAAATCGAGCTTATTTAATTTTTATTACAATAATGTCTAAGGCTGAAGGATATTTTTTTAAAACCAAACAAAATCTACCCTGAATTTATAAAATTTAAATTAATCTTGTTGAAAAAAGGTGGCCAGTTTAACTTCATGAATTTCTAGTTTATAAAAATGTAATTGCTTGAATAAACTTTATATATCTATATTTTTAATTAAAGGACTGGTTTGATTTTTTATTCCTTTTCCTTCTTCTTTTTTTTTTAAAAATATGTCTTTAAAAATTAAAAAGTAAGATGAAAAATCTTATTTTAATAAGTAGGATCCTAAGATATTTTCGATTTAATTGATCAATTCACTTTTTATATAATTAGTTATACTGTTGTTTCTTCTTGCAAAATACTTTTATACTTCTCCTAAGTTTTATTTAGTAATTTTATTCTAACAATTCTGTAAGTGTAGTAATTAGCAGTAGTAGTTTTAGTAAAAAAGAATGTTCAATAAATTATTATAATTTCTTTCCTAATCTTTAGAATTCGAAAAGAAATATTTTTCTAAGAATATCTCGATAAAGTAAAAGATCTTGAAGGTTTAAACCTTAAATATAAACAAAGAATAAGTAAAGGGTAATAAGGAATAAATATATCCCTTATCTTATGTTTTTATTTCTTTTATTAATGTTTTTGGTTTAGGGATTGATTTAATCATTAATTGTTATTTAATTATTTTTAAATTTATACATATAATACTTACCATCTACATATGACAGCGAATGAAGATTTTCTTATATTAAAATTTATTTTGTTTATTTAAAAACTCAATTACCTCCCTACCTACCTACCATACATTAATGAAAATTTAATATATAATTGAAAATAATTACTAGTTAAATAAAATATGATAGTTTCTTTTCTAAAGCAAGATTGATTATTGATTGAATGGATTTTCTGATTAGCTGTCATCTCTAGCTCACAATTCCCCTTATTTTTCGCAGTTTCCTTTCTAATTTAGAATTCTATATAATAGATTCATATAAATTCCCTCAAAATTAGATTATCATTTTTTGAAATTTAAAGAGAATCTTACAATTTTATGATTACAGTTTTAGGCCCAGAAAGATTCAAGGTGTATTTCAAAAAAGGTTTGGGTTAACAATGATGAATACTAATTAATTCCATTTACCTGAATTAATATTTAGAAATTTTAAAAATTGAACAAATTGAACTTATATTTTATTTATCAATACTTACTTTAGATGATCTTCATTCTAGCTTTTATGTTTTAAAGCTCAAGAGCATTTGTTTAAAACTACTGTGAAATTATTTTCAATTCTATGCATCTATTTGGTTTTGATGATCCAAATAGAATGACCTTTTTAAGAAGTTGAGTTCTTTAATGAAGTTGATTAGCTGATACTTTATAATATTATATCCCATTAAATATATTAAATTGAAAGGAGGAAATTTAAGGTCATCAAATTTTATATAACTGAATTAGAAAATATACACAAAAATTAAATTAATAGAGGCGATAATTTAATTAATGAGGTAAAATATTAATGAAATGCGACGATATCAACCAAAATAAATCTATCTTCCATTGCATAAATCAAAAATATTCCTACAATACTGAGGCATGTTAGAATCAATTTATTTAAAAATTAAATTTTATTTTTGATTTATAGATTTCTTGCTTGGCAAGATTGTAGATAAATAAATATACTCTTAATCGATACGAAATAATAAACCTCAAAATAATTATTTATATTCATCTCAATATTTGAGATCAAATTCAGGTAAGAGTAAGCTTATTCCATCAAAATAATTCATTTCTTTTTCAGTACTTTAATTGAGGTTTTATTAAAAGATACATAAATAATTTATTCAAAAAATATAAATAGTATTTTCAGAACTGCGGGGAAGTTAATATGAATATTTAATTAGGATTAACACCATAAAATTAAAGAGCCATAATAAAGATATAAACGAAAATTTACTATTAACGAAGTATAGATTAAATTAAACTTAAATTTACCAAATATCTGTGAGTAAATTTCGAAGAAAATAATATAAAAGGTTGAATTTGGCTGATTCAGAAAATAAATTAATAAATATTAAATAGCATGAAAGTGTGTTTTTTCTTTTAATTATATATTGTGTGACAAACCGAAAAATTGTAAATGTTTCAAGATAATTGTAGATGTTATTAGATTTAATGTCAGAATTAACTATAATTAATAAACTTACATACAGCATGAAAGAAAGGATTGGTTTTAAATTCGTAAGTCTAAACTGAATATACGAGGTCTTTTTAGCCACAAATAAATACAAATTTTAATTAATTTTGAAATTTTAAGATAAATTCAGCAAAAAATTGTTTTTCTTTTAAAATGAGCTTTTTATGATTAAAAAAATATTAAATAAGGTAAATAAGAATAGAAGAAAAGAATCTCATAATTGTAAGTGTAAAATGCAACCTAATAATGGAATTAAGAAACCTTTTTTGAAATAGAATTGGCAATCAAATAGCAATCAAGCACTATGACTCTCGCTTGATATCTAATGGATGAATTAAATGTAATCTGTTAAACTGATTTGGTACAAATGGAGACAATTAATTGAATTGAATTGAGATGATGGTAAAGTCAGTAAAGGAGTAAGATAGAAGAATAAAGAAACATATAAATATAGAAGGATAATATATTAATATAACTATTTATAGTGAATAATATAAATTATCGTTTAGTTTAAAAGGAGTAGTAAAGCTACTGAGTTGCTTATTTAAGTGGTCATCGTTAATTTTCACTGTTCAGATATCAGAGTATATACTGGATCTAATTTAATTATCGTTAGAAAATCCAACATATTCCTTTTAAGGTAAGATTTAACACCTAGAAAGAGTTGAAGGAATATTCATAAGAGGATTAACATGACATGATTTAATTATTTTTTTTTGAAAGATATGATACGATAATTGTTGAAGGAAGTGCGTGAAAGATATATTTCGATTTTTGAATTACTTCTCGTTTTGATTATTTCAATTTAGTCACAGATTTAATTACGATGCTTATTATAATTTAAGCGTTTTTAAAGCAATAATATTGAATAAATTGTCTGTCTATATTGGAGTTTTGCAATTGTAGAAGAAAAGTAATTTAATTATATTGATATACCGCTATCAATGCCAAATGGTTATTTATTGTATGATTTTTCTATATACATTAATCGTTCTAATATCTATCAATATTAAACAATCATAGAACGATCATTCGATTTCAAACCAAACGAAGGATTTTTATATTTTTTCAGAAGAAAGAAATGAGTTTTATATATTTAATTACTAATCGGAAAGTGAGTGTATCATTTTATTATTAACTAGTTATTATATTAAGGTGAGAAAGATGGTTAAAATAAGCTTTTGGTTGAGGAATAAATAAAGGTTTAGTTTTTATAAAACTTTTTAATTGCAAGGATATTTTCTATTTTATTCACAATTAAATTAGATTCTATCAAATTCAATTAGCGTGAATTTGATGCTAATATTAGATGGAATTCATTTAATGGAATTTAGTTGGGGATTGGGTCTCATGACAGGGAGATAGCAAGTTTGCTGTAGGGATGTCATTCAGACTGTATTTACATCTTCTAGCATGGAGAGAACTGGTTTATACATTCTAAAGAACGAATTCTAAGTTCTTTCCATTTACATGGAGGATAGAATTATCGCGAGTGGGTGCGTGCTTCTTTTCTATTTTGCTGTCTAATATAATAGAGGAGCAATGTTATTTTTATAGGAATTAAAAGTTTTATGAAATGGTTTGTTCATTCTCCTTTTTCTAGTAGATATCTTATAAATTAATTTTATAGGATTTTCCATTATAGTTTATTATCTATTCTCCTTGCTTGAGTTCCATTTTTCCTTTGGCACCATTGCGGCTTTACTTAGGAGCTGCACAGTTTCCCATTTTTTTTTTTTGTAAAAATTATTTATGTTATGATGAGTAAAATAATCTTTTAAACCGAAGTGGTAATGGATTATTATTATATAATAGAACTGATAAAAGAGAGAAGGATTTATACTCTTTTTTCTTAATTTTTATTATTTTTTTGATTTGTTTTGAGTGATTTATTATTATTGCCTATACTAATTACCTTCTCACCCACCTATTTTATGAACCAGCTTTTAATTTATAAAAAGTAAGCAAAGCATTTTTAAAATATCTATAATTTCAAATATACAAGCAAGCACCCCACTCAAATTCTTTCTCATTCTTCGTCATTTTGATTTACAGTATTTTTTTTTCCATAACCACAAAAAACTTTAAAAATTACAATTAAATACTCCCTACTGCTTTCTTTTTTAAAATAAGAGCTCAAAGATACCAACTAGATATTGTATCTTTTTTCTTTTTTATATTGCGTCTATAGTATTTTCCTTTCTATAAATTGAGTTTAAACATTAAAATAAAATACGTATTCGTTCTTAAATAATATGGAATATCTTTCGGTCTGTCAGGTCTAATTAATAAAAAGATACGAAGAATTAAGCGAAAATAATTTCAGGTTATCATGTTTAAATTGAAGGCAGCATGGTAACCCATTCAAATCTGATATGTTCTTAGATATTATAATTACCTCATATTCACTAATTATCATTTTCATTAAATCTAATCATTTCTTAGCTAATTCAAAAATAGATAAATACCCAATTCTTAATTTTTTAGGATTGTTTCCTTTGCTTTAAAAAACTTTTTATTTAATAATCAAAGTATTTTCGGTATTTTATAAACTCATGTCTGATTTTATAATAATGTCTCCATTTAACCTTATATAAAGCCTGAAATTATTAAATCTTCAGTACTAAAGCCAGAAATACGAAAATGAGAACAGTTTGATTTTATAAAAAGAACCCATTTGATTATCTCGCTATAATTATCGCTCTTATACTTTTATTGGATTTTACATCTTCCAGCCAGCTATATAATGTTATGTAAGAAGGCATCGAGATAGAAATTCCTTACTTCAATTTAGAGTCATAGAAAGAAATTATGATTAATATGTATATAGCTTCGAATATCCCAAAATAATAGAACTATTCTTGCGCTAATTAAGAATTAAAATTTACTGCAACTAATATACTAAATCTAAATTAAAATAATTACCAGGTAATTCTTATATAATCCCTATCATTTTTATTATCTTTCTTTTCTTATCAAGTAAGATAGCTGGTTCAGTTTTATCTCACCTCAATCTAAACGAAGTTACACATTATTGCATTCTCTCCTTCGAATTATCCTCTATTATTTTTCATAAAACTTGATACAGCAATTAGAATTAAAACATTTCCTTAAATTAATATCTGCCGGTATCTTTGAAATAGAAATAGAAATGTAAAATAGTACTAATAAGCTTTTATCCTAAATAAAAAAGAATTAATTTCGTTTTGGTGATTAAATTATCTGTAACTTGGATTGGGGAAATAGTTTGTTGGTTAGAGTTTAGTGCTCGATCGAGATACACTAGCCTGACAAAACAGTTAATTATTATATTTGTCATATAACCCTTCAATATATAAATATTTATGAGTTAATCTGATAAAATATACTTGGAAAAATACTTAAAAATACTTCAAAGGTATCTTTATTAAATAATGAATTAACTCTTAAGAGTGGAATATATATGCTTCTTCCCAGTACAAAATTAAAAATAAGGATAAGAATTTGGAAGAACAACTAAGTCGAAAAAGATAATAAAAAAAGTTAGAATTAAACTTTAATTTTAAACAAAAATCCACATATGGCGATTTGGTTATTTATTCTTAAATAACTCTTGGCTTTACACTGTACTATTTTTCTTTCTTTAAAAGATTAATCTTCGAATTGTATGTTATGTGCAATTTTTTTTCTATCATATATACTAAGAAATAAAAGGGACAAAATAAATATTTATTTAAGAATATTAAAGTTATTTATAAATAAATAAAACCACTTGAATAAATGTTGTAATTCGATAGTGGGCTATTCAAACATATTCTTGAACTGATTCTAAAAAAGAACTATTTTAGGAAACACTTGAATTAAAGACAAATTAATTCTGTTTACAAATTTTTTTCCATTACCATGATAAATTTTAAGTTTTAACTTTGTCTATTTTGCATATATAAATAATATTCTTTTTGATTTTACAATTAGCACAATATTGCTTAAGTATTTTATCAACCTCATGAAAAGGAAAAAAGGTCCAGCCATGCAAAATCAAATTTTAGTGTAAAATTTTTCTTCATTTTAATAAAATACTTCCCGAATTTCTTGCTATTCAATTAATTGTAAGCTGCTTTTACCTCTGTATATATTATTTTGTAGATCGATCGGATAAATTAGAAAAACATCCATCTGTAAGATACTAACTAGTTTCTCATAATACATTCTCATATAATAAATAATAGTAATTTTCAATCGATTGAATTACTAGTTTAATAGTATTTAAATCTACTATAAATTCAGAAATTAAGAAAATATTTTAAGCAGGTATACATTTTGATGAATGATTTCAAATTTTATAAATCTTTAAACGTAAAATTCAATTAAAGGAAAGAGGCCCTTTAATCTTCCCAGAGAATTAGATTATAAAATGATTATTAAATAAAAAGTAAGTAAGAATAGTTGTTTGTAAATAAAATTTAATAAATTTATAATGAAGGGAACTTAAATGTATATTATTATGTGCTAGTAAGGGAATTATTTATTAAGATGAGAATTTTTCCCCAAAAATTTATTAATCGCATTAAAAAAATCAAGAGATTTAAAGGGTGTGAGATTACTTTAATTGATAATAAAAACCAGGTGCTTTTTTAAAAATCTGATATTATGCTATTCAAAAATAAATAAGAAGAATATGTGTAAAATAAATCAACAATAATAATATAAGGAATAATAATAGGTGAGTATTATACCAGAATTTATAAATAATATATAGAGGATTACTAGAATAATCATTCAGATTGTTTTTTCTTACAGTCAAATTTTTATTATTGTCAAAAGGATTATATAATAATTATAAAAAAATAATAAGAAAGAAAGAACCGTTATTGTTAGAGTGACCAACAATAAAAATAAATCACTAACTTCACTGCTATAGAAAGCGATTTGTTTGATTGATTGGCATCTTTTAGTAGCAGTATTATAATAATAATTATTATAACAATTCTATCAGCTAATTGAAATAACAATTATTTGATTATTATAATAAAATTCATCTATCTATTATTCTCAAATTTGTTCCATTTTTTTCATTCTTATTACTTTCTTTAAATGTCTTTTTTATAAGAAGTGATTAGCTAAATTATTCTAATGAATTATACTTAAATGGGTACTAGCTGTCTTTTCTATCAAGGTAAGAAGTTTCTGTAATTCTTTTCTAAAGTTAAAGTTATTTCATAAATAATGTATTACTCATAAATCATTATAAATATGAATTATTTCTCCTAAATATCATGTACCCCTCATTAATTTCTTAAAAAAGTCATAAATTCTAATATATTATAAATATACTACTTTTCAATTGATTTGATTGAAATTTCTTTTGTTAAAATTTTTTGATTTAAGAATTGTATTGATGAAGTGTCTTATTTATTATGGGAGATTTTTTAAAATTCCCTTTAATTAATCCTACTTTGATAACTCTAGAAAATTAAAAAATTTTTTAAAGATTAACTTTGAATCTTTTCAAAATGCTATGAGATTCTCAACACTTTATATTTAAGACTTTTTTTACCATAATTTTTAAAGAATATAAAAACGATAGTAATAATCTTCAATTCTACCTGATTTTCAATCTTATAAACTTTAAAATCTGTATTAATCTCTTAATTTTTAAAAGTTCCTCAAAAAATCTTTTAATCATTTTTACTGACATGTCATTGAGGAGCTGTGTTAACTTTCTAATGTTTCTTCCTAAAATCAAAAATTTTAATTTGCTCTGTTGCGTTAATAAATCATAATTTATTATTCATACTGTTAACTAATAATTTACAACCATAGAAAAATATTTTTGTTATTATCAGTCTTGAAAAAGCTGAGTGTAACAATAACAATATTTTTGAGTTTACTTATTTGTAATTTTCAAATCAAATTAAATCAACTGTTAAAAAGTAGATTGTATTTGATATTCATAGGTCTGTAAAGGGATAAATGTTGCTCAACTTAGAGGATTTAGGATAAAGTAAGTATTTCTAAACAAAATAAAACTTGGTTCTATTTATATGTTATTTTATTATAAGATTACTGAGCCAATTAATCAAATTCTTTGGGATTATTAGTTATTAAATTTATATAAGATCCAAAAATTTTTCGAGAAAGTTATTGAACTCGCTAGCACCGAATCAATATATTATTCTTTTTGAATCAATTAAACTGAAATTTTTAAAGGAGAGTGATTAATTTAGGCATATAAATTCTATGGCTTAAGGTTGTCTACTCTATTTTTATTGAACAAATTGATCAATGCATATATTAATTTAAATGCCAAAAAGTTGTTTGCTTGTTATTTTAATTTAGATAGGTTTCTTTAAATAGGTTCCTTTAAAAGTAATTAATGCCTTTAATGTTCAAATTTTGTATCATCAATCATTTTAGGATTAGGTGATGATATATTAATAGATATTATGATTAAAAAAAACTACAGTAAAATGAAAGTACTTGATGATAACCTCATATTCTTTAAAGGAAAAATAACTCTTGACCATAAAATACTTAGGAGAACTTACTCTAATTTTCATCTAAAGTGCCCTTTAATTAAAAGATTCTTACTAATAGATGCAATCTATCAATATCCTTTAAAATGATTGGTAAAACATTTGATGTAAGTTCATTTATTCTCAGATTTTAACTAATCATATAGGAGAGCTAGAGGTAATTTAAATGAAAAGCTAATAAATAAATAAGTAAACATTGTTATAGAGTAAAGAGAATTAAACAGAATTTAATAATTTAAAATATTGGCTGTTAAATAAAATATATACTTGCTATGATCTTCATATTATTTTAAGGTAAACTTAATAAATAAAATATATTTGTATTCCTATCAAATTTTCTTGTTGTTAACTTTCACTTTAAAGTATTGTAAAATATTAAATTTTTTGTTTAAATAATTTTCTGATTCTTTCAGAAATTCATAGCAAATTTTACAAGAAAGGAACCCCCATTCGCTTTAATCAGAGCATTTGTGCAATTATTTACCTTTAACTCCACTAACTATTTCATTATCTTGGCTAACTTCTTCTTAGATTTCCTCATCAAAATCACCTTCATCATCATTATCATCATCATCCCCCTCTTCATCTGAGAACATCGATCCAGAAAGTTCTGTTTAACCATTCAAAATAATTGGAGAGTAATCATCTTCATCAAAATATTTGAAATTTGATTCATCATAATATCTTTCGTTTACATCAACAGCTTCCATAATGATTCCTTATGTAAATTCATGATGATACTTTTACGGAACAGGTTTATTTTGACCTTTTTATTTAGATTATTAACCTTTTTCTTAAGATACTCCTGATTAAGTATTCAGGTTTTAAGCATCTTTTACCTACAATCCTTATGTAATATTGTTTTGTTTTTCCTAAAGTTTCTAATTAACTTCTGAGAAGTCTAATGGTAAATCTTAAAGTTTACAAAAGTGTACTATATTAGATTATATAAAGTTATCTTCATTTTATTAGACTAAAAGCACACTTACACCAAATCTTCCATACCTAATTTCATTTTAATGTAAAAAATATAATATTTTTAATATTTTCTGGTAGTTTAGATTCAAAAGAAATAAAAAACTGAAGAGAGATGAGATGAGATTGTACTATTAAAAGGAACTTTTAGGTAAGAGAAAGTCAATTAAATTTGAATTAAAAAGATGCTTGAATTCTCATTTGAAAAAAAAAAAATTTGAATTTCTTGGTAGAATTTTTCTAAAATGAATTATTGAATCACTATAAAACTTAATTTAATCCTTTAATTCATAAACAATTCACTTAGTAATTTAATTTATTGAAGATAAAAATTATGAATTCTGGCATTAATTTGATTTGTTTTCAATTTGAATATATGTTTAGTTAGTACAATAAATTTAAATTTAAGAATAAAGAATTTATATTGCTATGCCCAAAACATATTTAAAATGAGAGTTTTACCAATTAGATTTTCTTATTCCTTTCTATTTATTTAATTCATTTTATCTCCATTATTATAATTAAAACTTATTTAATTAAATTTTGTTGTTTAAAGAAGTTTAATGAGCTTTTTCTCTATCTCTCTCAAAATATTATTCAAAATAACAATATTGTCAGATAATATTTTTATTTACCTTCCAGTTCTACCGATTCTATGGTAATATGTTTCTACAGATGTTGGCATATCATAGTTGATAACTAGATCAATAGTGGTAATGTCAATACCTCTTGACAGTAAATCAGTAGATATAATAATCTATGTTCTATTTCTACGAATTTAGTTCATAATCTTTATCCTATCGGCTTGGGATTAATCTCCGTGAATAAAAATAGCTGAATAATTCTGTGCTTTCAGTTCGCTAAAGATATTCTCACCTTTGATTTTATCGTTGTAGAATATAATGGCTTAACTGAATTTGATTTCTTTCAATAAATTAATAATAGTATTTATTTTCTATTTTGTTATAGAAACATTTCCTTATTATTTAACATCTATACGATATTAAAGAACATTTTCTAGATTTAGATCTCTCCCTTCATTTTCATTATCAGCATTTCCTTATTAGTCGTCTCCGCTTGTATTTTATAATGCTATAGCGTCTACAAACTCGCTAGTCTCCATTAATCTTTCTATTTTTTGTTTCAAATCTTCAGGGTAGGTGGCTGAGTAAGCTAAGTATTGTATTTTTGGTTTTAAATCCCTTTTTCTTCTTTACTGAATTTCAAATGCTGTCTCCTTTTCATCTAAATTACTTATTTTACCAGCATCTTCATTTTATTAAATTTTAATGTCCTCCTTTCCAAGGATTGATAAATTATTAGGAATTTGCTTGTTTAAAGTATCAAAAATATAAGTTATGTGCCTATAAAAATCTTTTTATCCCATCAATTTATCAGCTTCATCCATAATAAAAGTATTAATTGATGATAAAGTCAATGAATTTTCTTTGATTAGAGCAACAATCCTTCCAATGGTTCCTATTATAATTTTTACATGTTATATTTTAAGGTTTCTTCTGTCATCTTATAAGGGTAATCCTCCAATAAAGATGCCAGAGTTGACATGAGGTAGAAGATTAGGATTTATTGATTTCATTGCAGACAATAAGGATTCAATGAATTCAAAAACCTAAATAGCTAACTCTCGAGTAGGTAATATAATCAATACTAAAGGATTTGAATCCTATTATATAGTTTCCCTTTACTAAATTAACTTATCTATGATAATGCTACTAAAAGCAAGAGTTTTTCCAGTGCCTGCTTTCGCTTGTGCGATTATATTCTTATTTTCTATTCCGAGAGGGATAGATAAAAGCTAGATAGGAGTTGGCTATGTAAAATTTAATTTTTCGAGTGCTCGGAGATAGTCACCATTAGATAATTTAAGTTGGTGAAACGTCTTAATAGATTTATGTGATATTTCAGTGTTATAATTTAAATCTGAGTTCATTTTATCTAGTAATTAGTAGATAGATAGAAAGATAGACTGTATAAATATTTTACTAGTGAGATTGTTATCTAATTAATCAAAAATAATGTATTTTTGATAAGAGGGATGGTTGATTGATACTCTAATAATATCCTACTATTATAAATAAAGTAGATACTTAAGATGATGAAACAAATAAATTAAATTGTGATAATAATAATAATAATAATAATAAATTTCATATGATATTACTCATTAATATTTTCCTTTTTATATATTTATATATTCAGATCATAGACCTATTTAACTATTATTAATCAAAGAAATTTAAAACAATATAATATTAAATTAAATAACATAGAATAATATTAAAACACAACAATTTGAAGAAAGATTAATTGTGTGTATGATAGTTAATTTAAAAATAACCATAATAGAAACTAACTCTTTTTTTAGGGAATAATAATTAATTAAGCTACTTCTTGCTACTATTTTCATTAAAATAAACTAAAATGTGAGAAACATACATATTCAACTTAAATTCAATTAAAGCCTTGTTTATTAATTTATTTATCTTCGCTTTTGAAGTTTATTAGTTATTTGGAGTTTATTTAGCTGTAATAAATAAATTTGAGTTTAGAAATAAACAAGGGATGTATGAATAGGTATGTTTAATTTAATATTTCAATTAATTAACCCTTAATGTGATTGATTGCTTATATATAAACATTTTTAAGTGAATTATATTTGTAAATAAAGTTTGTTTATATTTACTTAATTTTCAGAATATAGGGCTAAAAAAATCATGTAGGACCTAGCGATTAAAACATTTAAAAAATCGAAAACGATAAATAATTTAAAGTCGAAGAATAAATTTCTCCGTTAAACAGCAGTTGAAGGATATGATCCCATGCAAATTCCGGGAGATCCTGATAAAGCTTATAAGCATATGGTATTAAATCAGTCATTCATCATATCTATTATTGCATTAATTTTAGTTATGGGATAAAAATAAGCACATTTATTTCTTTATAAAAAAGGGGGCAAGTAGAGTAGGTAGAGAAGCTCAAGTAGGTTAATTGGGTTCTAGCGAAACATTATAAATTTGCCCTTGTTGTGGAAAATATGTTTAGAAAGAACCTTTAAGTATAAAATAAGATGTCATAGAATTGTCATTCTTAGGATCAGGCTATCCTATGTATTTTGAATTTATCAGATTTTGCATTATTTTAATGGTGGTTTTACTGTTCTTTAATGGATTATATGGCCTTGTTACAAATGGCGCTTTTGGTAATGCTTGTCTTTCTTAATCAGAATTAAATGAGCTTCCAAGTAATGAAGTAATAGCATTCATATTATACAGTTTATTTATTAAATGAATATAATAATACCTAAAAACAAATCTTTTTTACTGACACAAATTAAGTAGAAAAAATCTCAAATTACCTTTTTAAACTTGATTATTTAAATTTTTTTCTTTTTTTCTTATCGAATTCTATAATTGCAACATAGGTTATTATAGAATAACAAAATATTAAATAATTATTTTAAGAAGCATCAAATAAATATTTATTTAGGTTAGTAATAAGCCATAATTATCAATTAGATCAGAAATCTTTTCATTAACCTTCTTTTGTAAAAATAGTAAAACAATAAATGCTATAAAAACTGGGTTACAGTAATGAGCTTAGGAAATAAGTAAAAGGAAGACGGTTTATTAGTGGCTCAATCTTTCCTAAATGTGATCAGTATATTTATTATAATAGTGCTCTTCTAAAAGTTTAGGTTAAATTAGAGAAATATTGATATAAAATGTGATGAAAATGATGTGCAGGCTAATGATTATACAGCTTTATTTTCTCATATACCTAAAAAAATCAACTACAAAGGAGATCCTGCTAGTTTTAATTACCCTGAAATATTAAGGCAGTATTTTTAACAGAATTTATTACCTGATCGAGAAGTAGAGATAGTATAAGTGGGGCTGTGTTTTAATTGTGATAAAATAACAGAAAAAGGGGAAAAACTAAATACACTTATTTTATAAAAGCAAGTATAGATATTGTAGGGTAGAAATGTTTCAGAGTGGGATGATAAGATTATGGACATTTAGTAAAAAAAGAGAAAATTATAATTATCATATTGTGATTAACTTACATAAAAGTTTATAGAAGAAAACTTTACAGGATATGCCTATGTTATCTTCCAAAAAGAAAAAGGTAAATAAAGATTTTTAATTTAAATTTAACAAAGTATGTATGGGAAACGAGACAAAAATCATTCTTTACATAAATGGAAATTTGTTAACTTTTCTTACAACAAATGATTATAGATAAATTAATAATTCAGCTAAATATTTATCTACTCTGCCTTTATAAAAATTAATTAATTAATTGATTGATTGATTCGCTAATTAATTAAATTTTATTAAATTAATAAAGATAAGGAAGATGTTATTAAACATTATGAGAGAAAATCTCTAATTGAGCAATTACTTTTGCAATAAAAGAATAAAGCTTTTATTTATGAGCAATAGAGAATTTATATAGTCTAAGCACCTGATCCTAATAATATAAATTGGAAATGCTTGAAATTCTCAAGTTCATAGAAGCTTATTCGGAGAATATTATTTTTCTTTTTAACAATAATATGTTTAGGTGCTTGCCTTTCTATTATCATGGGATTAAATTTTGCATAAAAGAGCGTTGACAGTGGTGAATCTGATAATAAAAGCTCGGTTTCTCTTATTTCTATAGTTATTTCAATCACTATTTCTATCTTAAATCCTATTCTTAGAAAAATAATTATTCTTATATCCAAGTAAATCAATTAAAATTTGCTAATTACAAACAAATCTTAAATTATTTTAATAGAAAAGAAGGTCGTTCAACAAAAACCTCGCTTTTTGTTTCTATAGCCATTCGCTCTGCTCTTGCCTAATTTTTAAACACAAGTATTCTGCTAATTTTTACATAAGTTTTAATTGTAAATGAAGGTAGTGTTTATGGAAAAATATTTGGAAGAGGTATAAATATAATAAGATTTTTGAGAATAATAAAATAAACCAATTTTAAAAAATATAGGTGGACTTGCCTTAAATATTAACACAGTTTTTCTTACACAAATGATTATATCTAACCTAGCTAAAGCAATTCATTTAGAATTTATCATCTAAAAGATAACCAGAGATACTCTTTCTAAATATATTGAGAAAATCAAATTAATATCATAAGGCTAGTTGAATGCGTAAATTGTATGCTTCACTTTTAATACTTCGCTAAATATTTATTTCTAAAAATCAATAGTCTTTTTGAGTACCCTGTATTTGGGGTAGAGGAGGAATATGCTCGTAATTTAGAAACTGTTTACTCTGTTTTATTTTATGCACCCGTTTTTCCTATATGCTTAGTTTGGGGAATTGTTACTTTATTTTTAAGATACTGGATTGACAAAGTAAATCTTAAATTCAGTTCAATAAGCAACCAATTAATCTATAACTAATATTTTAAAAGTATAATTTGATGCATAAATCTACAGTAAAATTTAATCCAAGTTTATAACTCTGCTTATAAATGACTGAGTGCTTGGAATATTCATTACCCATTTACAGTTTAGCTAATATGTTAGGATTTATCTACATTAACGATGGCGAAGTGAGTTCTCTATCAATATTTGGTTTCTTAATAGGGTTATTGCATGCATTTTTACCTATGTAAATTCTCAATGAAAGAGTTTTTATTACTAGAGATAGAGTAGCAAACGAATGCACATATTCCGAAGTCTGTGATTATTTTAGCATGGTATTTACATCAATAAATTCTATTTATTGCTTAGTATTTACTTATTACAATTTCTATATAAAAAAATAGGATTATGATAGAGAGAATCCAGTTATAAATGATATAGCCATTGAATAACATATATTTAGGGTGAAGTCATAAGTATCCCATGTCTAAAATTCTGTAAATATTTAATTTAATAATAATAATAATAATAACGAATCAAGTAATTAACCAATTCTATTTTAATATTTAAGAGGAAGGAATTTTTAAAGAATATAGCTACTTATTAAACTACTAATATGGAAAAAAGTTAAAAGAATGAAGAATCTCCAGATTTACATGGAGAACCGATATTAAGGAATGATATTGAGAGCAATAATAATGTATTTAGTTTGTATAAAGATCCTGCAATGAATAAAGATACAGAATTAGCAGAATTAAAGGGATACCAAAGAACTTCTAGCGTAGAAAATCCAATCCTTAAAAAGAAATTATCATAATTTAATCCTAATAGAGAATAGACACCCAAAAAAGTTTAAATTTTGATAGAAGATTCATAAAACCTGATAAACAAAGAAAAAAATGCTGCTTAAAACTAAGACTTCAATTATGAAACAGAAAATAATCTTAAAAATAAGAGCAGCAAATAAACTTAAAATAACAATGATAATAATGGAACCGTTGACAATTAACAATATACTAATATGAAAAATCATAAGAATAATAATAATAGTAATAATAATAGTTATGGAAATTAATAAAATGGAAACTAAATTCAAATTTAATTAAATTAAGATTTACAAAACACTGAAGAAATAGAAGATATTGATATTTATTTTTAAAATATAATCAACCATAACAATAATGCCACTCCAAAAACTACAAATACAAAATAAACCTCCTCTTCTACAAAGAGATCAAATAATTCAGTCTTTACTAAACCTAAGAAATAATAATAATTTTTACATTAAGTTACTCTAGGATAGCCATATAATGATGACTTTGGATTTGACTCAGTAAGAAAGGAAAGCATCAATCAAACGGATAGTATGCGCGGAAACAATAATGTAAATACAAATAATGCCGGTAATTAATTCTTTTATCATTAAACATTCCTTTAATTTCATAATTATATTCAAATTATTCAAAATTTATGAAAATTCTTTTACTTAAATGACCAGATATTTTGCGGTATATTTTACTTAAAATTGATTGATCAGATTTTATTATAAAAATGAACCAATATCTTTAAAAGCTATTTTCTTAATTAAATCGAATATCCCATCTCTTTTTGATTTGAAAATAATAAGTAATTAAAGACATAATACATAACTAAATTTATGAATTTATTACATCTAAAATGATCTCCTTTAATTACCTTTTTCGAAAAGATTTATTTATTCTCAATAACAAATGTAAACAATTTAGCTAATATAAAGATATTTAACATAATATAGAAGGGAATGATGATAGTTCATAAAGATTAAAGCAAGTAAAATAATAGTCACATAAAAAACATGGTTCGTCTTTAAAGAAAGAGGAGGTTTATACAGATATAATAAATAATTAAGAAGCTTAGGTTGTAATGCTTAATGGAGGTGAAGATGACTTAAGTGAGATTAATAGTATGCATTGATTTAATAAATAGTTATTAACTTACTTTATTATCTTTTTTACATCTTATTCACTTGCTTATTGACTTCATTCCTTCTTTATTTATTATAAACTTTAATTTAACAAAATAATATACTTGTAATTTTTGAAACTGAAAGTAGTAATAGGAGTTAGTTAGTTAGTTAGCTGTTTAGTTTGGTGGTTATTAATTTTCTTTTAAATTAGATAAACATTATAAAGTTAACTTCTATTTTATATATGTATATAGTCAGTCTTTTAAATTAATAAAAAATATTTAAATTTACTTAACTTGACTAATCTTTGCTGATTTAATCATAAAAATTCAGATTTTACTAAAAAAGTTTAGAGTTAGTCAATCTATTAGTCAGTAAATCAATCTATTCTTTTTATCATAAAAAATTATTAGTGATATGATGAAATATAAGTTAGGAGGGTAGGTAGGTTTATTAGATGTTATATTATTATATTTATTATTATTTTTTGTCTTAAATTTTATCACAAATCAAACAATCAATCTTATTAAGTTGCTATATTTTTTTAATTAACTAAATATTACTTTTACTTCCAAAATTTAAGTAAAGCAACAACAAAAATCTCAATAAATATAGTTCTACTAATTAAATAGAAATTTAAGATAATAAACAACCAGTAGATAGACAGATAGATAGATAGCTTTAAGTAATGGAAGAAATTTCTAAACAAGACAAGCAGTATACATCAAGGGATGAAGTCATTCTAAATAAAATTCGAATGGAAATAAAAAAGAGAAGTGAGGATGTAGAAAAAGAAAAAATAAGTATATAGATTGCGATGAAGCATTAGGTAATTCTCAATTACATTTTAAAAATGGGTATACTTATATACACATAAATACGAAATAGAATTAAGAGAAATTAAATTAAATGATCAAGTCATCTCAATTCATACAATTTTTAAAAAATATAGCTAGCTACTAGGGTTGGAAGAGATAAACGCTACGATGAATTAACTCATAATGAATAGATTGCTTATTGCTAATGTTGTGCGAGACAAATTTAAAAGATAGATACTCCTATCAGTATTGACACTATAGATCTTGCGTTTTTAGGATCAGCTTATGTATCTTATTTAGAATTTATTAAATTTTGCATCAAGCTGCTTATGGCATTTTTCCTGTCTTCTGGGTTATTCAATATTATAACGAACAGTGCTTTTGGAGAGGATTGTATATCTCCAACTAATCTTGACGATAAGTCACTAAGCGATGTAAGATTGATAATTAATATATTATTTAAGGTGGAATCACTTTTAAAAATTTCTGTTTTGCTTATTTACTCGATCGAATACACTATATATGCTAAAAAATAGAGATTTAAATAGAAGGATAAATAAGAATAAATTTAATAGGAAACTTAAAAAGAGTTAAAAAATGTTAGTAAAATTACAATTCCCAAACTTTTTATGGATACAGCTAATAAATATCTTTTTAACAGTTTTAAATATTTGATTATTTTTGTAAATGACCACAAGTATAACTTATATTTTTTCTTGTCTACTCCACTAATAATTAAAATAGAAAGCAAATAATAATTGCGTTACAGCTATCTATTCAATTGTAACTTAAATATTAAAAAATGATAACTTCTTTTTAATTAATTTTAGTAAAGTACAGAATGTATCAGAAACTGGGTTACTATGTATAGTCTAGGTAATAAGCGATCTAGAAGGAGCTTAATGATTTCCTAATCATTTTTTAATCTCTTAAGTATTCTCATATGCGTTGTTCTCTTTCAAAAATTTAGATTCCGTCTACGTTAGATAGAAGAAGAATGTGATGAGAGAGAAATTAATGCTTCAGATTATACTTTACTTATCTCAAATATTCCTGATGAGTTTGTATGCGAAGGAGACCCATCCAAAATAGATTATGAAAGCCTTTTGAAGAAATTCTTGCATAAAAATCTAGCATAAAAATAGGAATCGGATGTTGCAGTTAAGATAAAATAGGATTTGAAAGAAAAACAAAACGGGATTGACAGTAAGAATAAAAATACAGAACATATGCTAAATTTAGGTGAAGAAAACGACAAAGAATAGTATGATATTGAGAATATGCTAAAGGAGGAATCCCTAGTAGAAATTGTTAGTGTAGGTCTTTGCTTTGATCTGAAGAAGTTTTACACTCTTGACAATAATATAACAAACTTGTAGAAGAAGATTTCGAGATGTAAAAAGGAATCCGAAAAAGAAAAACTGATTGATTTACTAAATAAATAAAGGTAAACAAGAGATATCTTTTCTCGAGACTACAAAGAGGTTGGAAAAAATAAATATAAAATAAATAACTTCACAGGCTATGCTTATGTTGTCTTACAGTATGAACAAGGTAAATAAATAAATAAATATCTATTTATTTTAAACGCATAGATAGACTCTATAAATTTATTATCTATCAATCTATTCTATTTTTTTAATAATATTATACCACTTAATTAATAATCAAAAAAAATAAAACTTATTTTCAAAAATCATTTAGTCTTGATATCAAAAGCATGCACATAAAAATTGTGATCATATTAAAATTTTTATTACTTGTAGAAAATTTTGTTCTTTAATCTAAGTAAGGTATTCTTCAAAAGAAACCAAAAGATATTTGGAACGTATTTAATTCAATTTTCTAAAGCCTTAAAAGATTAATTTCACGAATATCAATTAAAAATATTTATTTTCTAAAGACAAGTAAATAACAACTATGAATTTATTATTTTAATAAATTTTACTTTTCTTTCTTATTATCTTTATTATTTGCTTCCTATCATCTGGCTGATCTGATTGGAGTCAATTTAAATTTCTTCTATAGCATGCAAGCAACTCAACTCAACTTAAATTAAATTTTAAATTATGTTGTTATTTAACAATAGATAGATAGCTATTTCAGTTATTTTAAAAAAATACCAATTTAAGAAATCTTATTTAATGTTAATTAACTTTTTTTCTACCCAGATAAACTTAATTATAGTCATAGTTGCTTATGTTGATTAATTTTATTTTATGACTTCTTGATCCTAATAGTTTATTAAATAAATCCATCTTTTATACTAATAAAATATTTAGATTAAGAGAGGGTTACTGAGTATTACAAATAAATCGAGTTTCTAACTTCATTAATGACTGGAAGAAAAACTTAAAAGATAAAATTTGAGAATAATGAACTCTCTATTTCTGCAGCACCTGACCCTAATAATATTTTTTGGTAAAATCTTAGACATAGTTCAGGAGCCTTATTAGTTAGAAGAACTGCACTCTTTTTAGCTACTTTATTAGTACTTGGAGGGTGTCTTGGTCTTCTTTTTTCCTTCCAGCTTCTCTAAATGAAAGTAGGAGCTGAAGAAAATAAAGACAGTTCTGTTGTTTCAATTTTATCCTTTATTATTTCTGTTAGTATCATTCTTCTAAATGCTGGTGTTTAATAATCTATATTTATGATTGCATCGTAATATTTAATTTACTTACTAATACACAAATTTAAAGATTTTTAAATTATTTAATAGAAAAGAAGCTAGATCTACTAAAATTGGATTCTTCGACTCTGTAGTTGTTAAGCATGCTGTAGCCCATTTTTTAAATACTTCAGTACTTTTATTTATTATTTAGGTTTTTATTTACACAGATGGTGATGGGTATGGAAAGCTATTCAAAGCAGGTAAAATACTTTACAAGTTTTTAATTGAAACAAAGTTTATAATTAAATTATTAATGGATAATTTATAGGTGGACTTGCTTATAATATGAATAGTATCTTTATGACAAATATGGTAGTTTAGAATATTGTTTAAGCTTTAAACATACCTTACTATTTAGCTCAAAGTATCTAGCAAGGATTTAAAAAGTTAGAAAACTCTGATAAACTTCAGAAGCTAGTTGCATCTTAGGAAGCTCTGAATGCGTATATTTTTTTGACAATTCAAATCAATAAAGTTAAATAATTAAATCAAAATAAAATTAGATACTTTGAAAATCCTATTTTTGATTTACAGAGACAATATTCCATTATAATCTCCTCTATTTTCTCAGCTTTATTCTATGCTCCAATTATCCCATTTTGTTTAGTTTGGACAATCATTCAACTATTCATGAAATATTGGGTTGATAAAGTAAATAAAATTAATCTTCAAAATATCTTATTTTAAGTGGTTGTTTCATCAATAAAATTAGTACTCTATTATAAAGAAATCTACAATCAATGTAGGACCAAATATAAATTTATGTCTAGATGTACTTGAAAACTTAGAATACTCTCTACCTATCTATAGTTTATCAAATTTGATATTCTTTGTTTACATTTCAAAGTCGAATGATGTTGATTAACTTTCCATTTTAGGTGTTTTAATAGGTCTAATTCATGCTATCTTACCTATGTAATTCTTTAATGAAAAGCTCTATAAAATTGAAAATACTTGCAATAATGAAAAAAGATATGAAGATGTATGCCTTAGTTTCATAACAGTATTATTATTAGAATGTTTCTTTCATATAATTATCTCATTCTTATTTACCATACATATTATTAGGATTATGACAGAGAGAATCCTGTAAAAAGAGTATAAGCAATGAAAAATCACTATAAAGCCTTGAAATAAAAAGCAAGAGCAGAAAATAAACTAGTAATTTATTTAAATCAAATAATTTGTTAACATATTTATAATTCTATTAGGATCTAGATAGTAGCATATACACAGATTAAATGGTAGAAAACTCCTCACCTTCACCAATAAACAGGAATTAAGGTCTAAAATTAGGAGAGAACAGATATGGTCCATCTAAATTTGGTAGTAAGTTTTAAAGGTAATAAAGTGATCCTGATGAGCTTTTTGAGGATGAAAATGTAGAGTAAAAAAAATAAAATTAAGACGTAGAAGAGGAAGCTAGATTTTAGGAAAAAGTAGATGATGTAGATTAAGATAAATAATAGTAGAAGTAAATAGATTATTTTTTGTTTTCATAAAACTTTACCATTTTATTTTAAATAATAAAAGAAGTGCATATAATTTAAATTGTAATAAGATAATCAATAATCCTATCTCCCCATATTCAAAAGTAGTAGTAGTAGAAGCAACTGAAAAGAATGAGAATAATTATGAATGCGAAAAGCATGATGATGAAAAAACTAATTTCACTTAATACACCTAAAACGAAATCAACCCTAAGGCTTACACAATTCATACTTAGAAGATACAAGAAGATGAAATTGAAAGATAATAAAACCTTTAAACTTTATAGCCAGAGTAGAAACTCTAATGCTAGTAAAATGAGTAAAATTACTAAACAAAGTGTTTAACTGATTCAAATCCAGAAGCAGACTCTCACACTCTCATTGAATTACAATACCTTTAACCCTACTCTAAGTATGAAGAAAATGAAAAAGTAAACTAATCTCCTAAATAAACTACAACCAAAAGAGACTCTATAAGTAGGGCTCTAAATGAAAATAAAATAAATTATAAAAATGAAGATGAGAGTAAGAGTTAAAATAAAGTCGATAAATAATAAGACCTTAAATCTAAAAATGAAAATGAAAATTAGTAGAAATCTAATATTAAAAAGAATAGCAAAGATAATATGAACACTAAGAATCTGTAGAATTAAATTTAAGAAGGAAAGGAAATAAAATCAAAAAATAGTGGTATCCATAAAAATAAAAATACAACAAAGGATAATACTTCCAAAAAAACTGAAGATACAAAGTAAGAGAAGAAGGTTAATTATAAAAAATAAGAAGACTCAAAACATCCTCTTGAATTATCTGAGTTAAATTTTGTTGAAGAAATTAAATTTAATAAATCTACTCTTAATTTCTCTCCCTCTGAAATAGTTTTCACAACGAACTAGGCAGAAAATGATAGATTGAAAAGCCATGAAAATGGTAGTAAATATTTTTCAAACATAAACACTATTCCGAGCCAGCAAAGTGCTAATTAACTTTTGCCACAAGAAAATAATATTTAAAGATATACTATAGGATAGTATAAACTAAGCTAATTAGAATGAATTTGTTAGATAGATACAATTCTTATAATAAAAACATTTCTATAATATTACTTTATCCTAAATATATTAATATTTATCTACATTAATAATCTATATTTTAAACCATTCATACACACTAACCAATAAACCAACAAACCAAACTAACAATTCTGTTTTCTTAAATCTAATTTGATTTATTATTTATTCTTAATACTTTTACTGAAATCTTTTATCTCTATTAAATACAAATGCAAAGTAACAAGCCAACTAATTTAATATTTAACTTTTTTAATTTTACTGATGCATTTTTAAAAGAATGTTTATTTTTGTAAAGGTTTTTCAAAAAGAATTGAAATGAATAGTTGTTGAGTTGATTTAAAATTTAAATTTTTATCATAAATATATTAATAAACATTTAAATTGATAATCTATTTAATAAACCATTCATACACACCAACCAACCAACCTACCAATTCTATTTTCTTAAATCAATTCTAATTACAATTTAATCTTACAATTTTAATGCATACTCTTATCCCTATTTAATGCAAAACGAATTAAAATAAAGATTCAGTAAAAAATCAACTATAATTTAATACTTAAATTCTTAAAATCTACACAAATTCTGATGCTTTTTTAAATGAAAATTTATTGTCATAAAGATTTTACAAAATATAAATTGAAATTAAAAGTTAAGTTGAGTTAATTTAAAATTGAAAGGATATTAAAATAAATGGTATTGATTGATTGACTGACTGATTGATCGAATGATTGACTGAATGAATGAATCTTTTAATTTATTAATTTATTATATAAGTTAGTATTACTCTTAAAGTATATAGTTAAATGATTCTGTCATATTTTGAATTAATAATAGATTTATTTTATTGAAGTTCTCTCTCAATTCTCTTCATTTGTTTCTTAAATTTTAGGTAAAGCTAATTAAATGTTTTTGTTTTCAGCAGGTTTTTCTAAACGAGCAATAATATCTTCTCCATCAAGAGACTAACTATTTCCTTCATAGAAGTAGGGGTTTTCAGGTAGACCTTACTTTATTTTTTTGAGCTATTGATTCTTCTCTCTTGCTCTAACTCTTTTTTCCATTCTATTAAGGACAACTTACTCAAGGACACATTTATTTCTCCTAAGGTTGTTTTCATCAAAACCATATTTTTCTTTAAAGTACTATTTATCTTCGATTAATTAATCAGCGAAATCTAAAGTGCTTTAAGCAAAGGGTGCATTTTTTTCGTATTAAGGAACAACTACAGCATCAGAGCCTGTAAATTTTTTATTTTCTTATATAAAATTACATATGATATTAGATAGCTTTTCTATATTCTTATTTGTTTTCACAATATGAAATTTTGTTTTATGACGACGAGTCTTCTTCTTTGGAGGTTATTTAGAAATTGTGTTTATATCTTAAATATATTGCTTAGTAGCTAAATCACTATGTAAATCTTGCATGAATAACTTTCTTCTAGCAATATCTTAAGCATAATTATCTCTTTCTAAATTAATAAAAGGTGCTGTTGGTGGAATATTCATTTTCTTTCCTTCCTGTCCTTAAGGAAATTATGATTGAGTTTAAATTTATTAAGCTGTTGTTGTTTAAAGATTATTCACTTTTTATAATGTTTTTTATGATCCTATTTTGCGCATTTCTTAGATATTTCTCAAAGATATTTATTAAGATGCAACACTTGTATGTAATCCTGTACCTGAAGCAGATCTAGCCATTCCACCTCCTAATTAATTTTAATTATTAACTGAGGGAAGTTATTAGGCAAATCCATTCTATTAATTTATTTGCGGGAGATAATAAGAGCCTGTAGGTTAACAATATGGAAGAGTGAAGATAATTTCAGCCTTTTTAGTAGTTAATGGAATAGATTTTTTAGAATCAGATTTTTTCATTTAAAATTATAAAAACTATATATATATATTTTCCCTTTTAAGTAATATTTCTATTGATTTTTTTTGCAAAATGGATTCAATTATGTGATTATTTGTTATTAAATGATCTTTCTTGACTATATTAAATATTAATACTTGGTTTATATAAATTAATTTCTTGTACTGATACCTTTATATTCTTATTTCTTAGAGTTATATATTTTACAATTATTGTTTATTGATTTACATATGGATGATCCACTCACTCAACTACTCATTATACTATTTATTATTACTTGGTAATTCTGTTTGAAAATGAAAATAAATAAATAATATATAAATTGTTATTAAACTATTAATTTTCTCATGATTTAAACTTTTTAAATACATTTATAAATTCTATTATATTTCATTAGCATCTTGTTATCTTAAAAAAAATAAATATAATAATAAATCATTCAATTATTTTTTTTAAAAATATTAATCTCACTCTCTCACTCTTCATTTATTCTTTGTTAAAATTTGATTAAATGAATATAAATGAATTTTGAAAACTAACATAAATTCAATAAACAAATTAATATATTATTTAACAAAATATTTATTTTTGAAGAAAGTGAAGGTTTTTTTAGTTTGAACAAAATTTTTATTTAAAAATTAAGTGTTAATAGGTTATTAATTTGATTTTAATTTATAATAAACTTTGTAATATAAAAAATTAATAGTAGAATTCATTAAATTTCTATAAAATTTAATAATAAATAACTGAAGTTTACAATACTGTTAGCTATGTTAGATATTTATTTTGCATTAAAAAGGGAAGGATAAAGGAAGATAGGAAGGCTTAAAAATACAAAATTTATTGATTTCTTTAGATGTTATAATTTAACATTTTTAAATATAATTAATTGTGTATGTTTGTAGGTAGCTTCTTCAAAAATATGATTAAGCTAATTGTAATTATTAAATTTGTTCTTAATAACTACTTTATTTTCCATTTAAAATATTATTATTTGTATCCATTGGTCAATAGTAAGTAATTTTAGAGGAAATAATCTTATTAAGTCTATTAATAAATAATTCAATGTTACAGATCTACAAAAATTATTTAAGCATTTTAGCGGATTAAAGAATTAATTAGGTTATTTGGTATTTGCAGATAGTATATTTTTTAAGCGGAATAAAAATACTAAAAGAATTAATTAGGATTTCAATTCCTAAATCATCTTTGACTTGCGAGGATATAAAAGTCCTGATTTTTAATAAATAACAAATAAAAAATCAAAAATATTATAGATAGCATATTTTAGGATAAAGATAGAAAGTAAAAGAGGAATATACAATGAGAATTATTATAATCATTGCCTGTGCTTTAATTGTTTGTTCTGCACAACAAATCATGGATGTATCTTATGGATGTTAACCTGCTCTTTGTGGTTAGTTAGACACTTCATATGGCCGCTACTAATGTCCTGTTCCTGGCAATTAAAAGGCTACACTTTTAATTAATGGTAGTAGCGCAACTTTGACTATTTTTTCTAATTTAAATTAGTCAAATCTCCCTATTAAACTTGATCAAATGACAGCAAATATTTACTACACTTACATGCAACTCCCTAACTAAATGGTGAATTAAATTTTTACTTTGAATAAATGTGTTACTCCTGATCAAAATACTTTTTGTTATGGAGGTTGGGATTATTATGTCTAAGTTTAAGATACTAGCTGTCAATATGCTTTAAAAGTTTCTAAACCTGAAATGATGATACCTAATAATTTGAGAGGTTAGGATGAATGATTGAAATTATTTATTTTTATACCTATTGACTAACTTTAGAGGATTGGATTAAAAATAAAATTTATAAAAGCTAAGTAAATAAATATAATCTAATGGTAATTAATTGTCTCATTTTATATAAAAAGATTTATTTTTTTGCTATTAGAAATAAAATAAAATAACCATTCATTTAGTTTTATACTTTTAGAATTTACCAAATGTTAATAATAGTATTTTCTATTGATTAATTGTTTAAAACTTTTACAGATTCGATCATTTAACGTGATTTCATAGATTTATGTAAAAATAAAAGGATATCATTTTTATAGCTTATTTATTTTTTAATTACAAATCATACTAAATACTAAGTGTAATCTTGAATTTAAAAAATATCTATTAGTATTAACATGATCCATCTTATATTTTTAATATGGTTTAGGCATATTTTAGAATAATCATCTCCACAATTATTAAATATAATTTATAACTAATAATTAGGTAAATTATTAGCAGGATTTAAATTAATGAAAACACAGTAAATTTAAGCTAAATACTTAGTTTAATTTCACCTTTTTTTACGAATTAATTTTCTTTCTAATAAGTTTTTAATACTATTAAATCAACACTTAAGTAGACAAGTTTTTAAAGTTTTCTTATCTTATTTACATTTGGATATTGATTTATAGAAAGAAACTGTTTAAAATAAACTTTATCGTAAAATTACTAAATATATTGAAGGAAAGGATACTATCCAAAAGTGTTAGTAATTATCGTTAGGAGAGCTTAGATTTATAAAAAAAGAATATCAGCTAAAAGGAGATTGGCTCGTAGAAATTACAGCAGCATTTTAATAAAATAATTGTAAAAAAAATAATACAATATATTTTAATTTAAAAGTATTTGATTTTATTTGTATTTTTTACTCTATTTTTTTAAACATGTTAAATAATTGTAACTTCATTCTAGTAAAATTTTCTATTTATATAATTAATTTTTAGTGTTTAAATTTATCTAATTCAAGAGGAAAGGGAGTCTTTAAATTTATAGCATTTTAGAAGAAGCAAAGAAATTGATCAAGGTGAGGAAACATATAAATAGATTAAAGAAACAGAAATGAGTCTCTCTCTAATTTAGCAAGCAAACAAACAGACAAAGATAATAGTCATGATCACCTAAAATTATTAAATTTGCAAGAATTAAATAATTTAATTCGAAGTCTTATTGTGTAACCAAAAAATAAAGAAAACTTTGTTTGATAAGGAATTTATTTCTTTTATTTTTTGAAATGCAGAGAAATTGATAAAAGAAGAACTAGGAGAAATACATTATGAAACAATTTTTATATGATTTTCTTAAATATTTTTTCAAAAATAGGAAAATATTTCTAATAATTTTCATAGCGCATTCTTAATCCAGAAAAGAGAGCAGCACATAAACTTGAGTACTAAGAACTTAAAATAAGAAATAGGAAATGTGCTCTTAAAGGTTTTAAACATGGTATCTTAGAGGCTGGCTGATGAATAGATATAAATACTTGGCACGCTTCTTTTTATGAAAGAAATATACAATTATACTTTCCAATTTTTATGGATTTTGAATTGATTTTTACATTTCTTCACTTTTATGTGCTACTTAGAAAATTAGCTTCTTACTCCCGCCATTTTTAAAGACTTTTATAGTGAATTTTCTCAAAAATAAAAAAATAATTATCTTTCCATGATAGATTTAATTAGATCATTTTGTCAGTAATGATATTGATCTGATTGATTGATTGACTGATAAAATCAAATAAAATCAAAGGGAAATAAAGCATCAAAGATATGAATAAAATAACATCAAAATAGGATACAACATAGAAATTAATAGTTAAATTGAACGATTATTAGAGGAATTATCAGATTCAGGTGAAAATAACTCAAAGAAGTTTAAAAAAATGGTATAGAATAAATTTAATGGCAGTATTTAAAACTGAATGCTGCGTATAATTTTTGGAAAAAGTCCTGTCTTTGTTTTTGTTCTTTATATTATATAATTTATCTTTGCATCATATATTAATCAATCAAACAAACAAACAAAAAAATAAATCAATTAATTAATAAAGAAATGTATGAGTGAGTGATTGAGTGAATCAATCTATGAAAATTACAAAGATGTTATGAGAAATATTTTTCTATCAAAAATCTTATCAAATATTATTATATAATTTGTTTTTGAAAGATTTTGAATTTCAAAGTTAATTTGAAGGTATTTCTATGCAGGCTATATTAAATAATATTAAAGGGGTTATGCAGGTTAGAAAACAAACAAATAAACAAACAAAAAAGAAATAAATAAATGTATAGTCAAAAAAAAAATTATTAGAGTAATAAGATTAACAAATTGAATGGGGTTGGTTGCTAGGTACTTGCTTTTCATTCAATAATTTGATAGAATAATGCTGAAAATAAAGGAAAGTTTTGATAATTAAAGGGTTAAATGAATGTAAAAAGTTGAATAATTGTTATTGAATGAATAAATAGAAAGATAGAAGAAGCAATCAAACTAATATAAAAAAAGAAAGAAAAGAAAAAAACACAAAGAAAAGTTTTAAATCAATCTTAAAGAAAAAAAAAGTAAATAAATCACACAAGAAATCGCCCCGATCTCATCAGTAGGACAAGGATTGCAGGTAAAAATGGGATAGGAAGCACCCAAAATATTTTTTAAATTGGAAAAGAAATGTGGCTAAAAGAATTTCAGTGAGTTTAGATTTTATACGGAGGTAGATAATGCCATTTAGGGATAGCCATTAGATGATTTACTAAGATTTAATTATGCTTAATTAAATTAATTACTTCTTATATCTCTTATTTGTTTTTGATTTGGTTAAGAACATTAAAAATACATTAATAAAACAAACCTATACCAATGAAATATTTTCATATCCTTCATGCGCATTTTATCTCCATCCACACCTCACATCCCATTTCTTCATTCAGCCAAAATAATTCTCCAATTATCCACTCTTTCCTCCCCTCCTTTTCTAATAATACTCCCCCCTAGCCAACCTTTCTCTCATTTATCATATCCCTTATTTAAATAATGGTTGATTTGTATACATTATAGAGTAGAGAATCTTTTTTACAAATAAACACTGCAAAAGTGTATTAAATTTTGGACTCCAGATTCAGTAGATCTACAAAATTCTACTCCTTTTTGTCTTATTATGGGCGCCATTTAAAAGCTTAAATATTTTACCATAAAAAATTAGGTAACTAAAATACTCTTACCCATATCTCATTATGTAGTAATACGTTCATTTCCCCGTTTCTGTTATGATGTCCATGCCTATTCCATATGGAGTAATGCAAGGAAGCCCAAATACTTCTAACTCGCCTTAGCTACAAATGAACGGGTCTTCTAATTCTTCTCCTCGTTAATAAATTTACCCAGCAAATGGAGGAGAGATGTACCCCTCCAACAACTCTAACCAAGCCCCTGGACGTTAAAGCAAGAATCGCTCTTCTTCAGCTAAAAAGAAGGATTCAAGTATCGAAATAATTGAATCACCTCCATCACCCTTCTCTTCCTCCTAAGAGAAGCCTAAAGGCAAAAAATAACAGGGTGGATATAAGTCTAAGATATCAAAGAAGGCAGAAAAGAAGCTAGCTCTCAAGAGAGACCAAAATAGTAGAGTCCAAGAAGAGCAAGTCTCTTCAACCTCTTTAGGAGCAAGGGTTAGATCTAAACAAGATAAAGTTCAGAACTCATAAGGAGGTTTATCTACTCCCCTTCAAGCTGCTTCTACTCCCTAGAAAAGAACTACCAGAAACTCATCCGGAGGAAGTAGAAGTCCTGATCAAGAGCATAAATTCAATTAAAATTATCAAACCTATTCTCACCAATAAAAGCCAAATCATAATTATTTGAATAAATAATTCCAGCCCCTTCCTTAACAGCCATTAGAAGTAATTATTGACTCAGATAACTCAAACAGTACTGAAATCCATGAATGCATTCTAGTTGAAGATTCCGTCGAAGAAATAACAAATTAGAAATTTAAGAATTAAAAATCGAATAAAAGGTGTAGCGATGAATAAAAGAAGGAGAATGATAAAAAAGACATCATAAAAAAACAAAAAGAGTAGCAATACCATCATAATTAACACCAAGAATAATTTGTTTAATCAATCCAACAAAAGAATGAGCATAATAACGGTTATTAATAAAATTTTGCATAGTAAAAATAATCGGTAGGATCATACCCTCCTCCATTATATTATTGTTCTTATTACTAATACAGTAATAATGATAACTTCTAGAATGCATTTCATGGAGCATTCATTACTGCACAATAACCCTATCCCAATTCTTAGCTTTCTCGATAATAAGATTAAATTTGTAATGAAAATTAATATCATTCTCCTCACAAATAGTCTTCAATACAGGCCTAGACAAAAAGAGCACAATCTCCTAAAGTGTAAGTACTCCCAGGTTCAGGACAATCATAAGTTTCAACAAAAGTAGCAGCAGCAGCCAGGACTAAATCCTCTTTAACAAAAAATAATGTAAATGAAATTCAATAGAAACAATCCTTACAATCTTCTAATAGAAAATTTTCATAATCACCTCAAAATTAACATAAGGCAAATTCCTCTCCCCTCTCTCACTGTATAGAAAGTGAATCTGAAGATAATAACGGTTATCTTAATCATAATACCTAGGTAGTTGCTAAAAGAAATCAAGGAAGTATAAATAATAGGAACTCAACCTAAGATAACAGCTAAGAAGACAAAAGTAAAAGAACGAGAAAGCATAATACTTTTTACAATAATGGAGACTTTATTTCAGGTGAATATATGTTCATCAGTAAAAAATTAACAAATAAAAGATCTAACCCTATTCAAATGAACCCCATATTGAAAAAAAAATATTAAAAGAATTCCAATGAAAATATTTCCTCATCAAAATCTTTATAAGCTTAGATGATGGAGATTATCACATAAAATTAAAGTGACAAATCAACCAGTTTAAAAATTAAAAACTTGTTCATTTAGAGTGTGAAGCCTTCAGAAATTGCAAGAGCTGCTTAGAATGCTGCCAAAAACGCTTTCACTCTTCCCCTCAAGAAGAGAAATCCTTAAAGAAAAATATCAGATGATGTCCATAAAGGATCTGCCTATTTTCCCAATGACCCAAAGTAGAATTTAATAGAGGAAAAATTTGATGAGCAAACTATATTTTTAGTAAATAACAACAACTAAAATGTTGAGATCAAGGTAAAAAAACTAATACAAATCAAATCTTGAATTTAAAATAATTTAAAAAAGAGTTAATGGGTGGGTTAATTAGTTCATCTAAATAAAGTTAATTAGAAGTTAATGATTTCCTTCAAAATTTTAAGAGAAAACTCTTTTTATATAATGAATTAGATAAAAAATATCTCATCTAATAGAAAAATTATAATTTCTTAATTGATTATTAATAGCAATAAATTAATTAATTTATAAATTGTAGGTGAAAAAAACTCCTTTGGATAAGAGTGCTATTTGTGATTTTAAAAAACCTAATAAAGAAGAGCAGTAAATAATTGATCCTCTTGAAAAAATAGTGAACAAATTTGATGTGAACAGCAGATCAAAATATTTCTAGCAAATTTAATTCATCAAAGATTATAAAGTAAGTTTTACATTTATGACTAATTAAGTGTAATCTTTTTTTACCCCAACAAAAACTAAAATAATCTCCTTAAGAGGTCTTCATTAAGTTTTAAAAACATAAATAATAGCTTTAAAATGATTGTTTTAGCTATAAATGTTACTAATTTTTAAGTATTTACTTAAGGTAAACTTTAAGTTAATTAAGAAGATTAAATAGATCTCTTACATTTTTATAGTTTTTATTTTGCTATTTATTTAGCTTGTCTTATAAATTTGGAAGTAATAGACAAATTAAATATTGAATAATTATATCATCATTATGCTCTAGACAAGGGCATGACAAAGTTTATTTATTTATTCATTCTTGTGTTTAATTATTGAATTAGTCTGGCTATACACCAATTGATATTTAGAACTAGTAAGAAAAGGAACTAGATGAAATGGAAAAGAATGAATAGTAAGTAGAAGAAACTCACAAGCAGCATTTCATCAGAAGAAAATAGACAAATAATATCAACCTGAAAAGATCATGCGGTGTTTCATATGTGAAATAGCCGGAGTCCAAATAAGAAAATGTTTCTCAAATATACGAAAGACTTCCATAACTAGTATTTTAATGTTCAAACGGATAACCTAAATTAATAGAACATGAAAACTTCTACGAAAAATTGTACTACAAGATTTTTACTTCTTAAAACTAGTGGCTACTTTGTACTTATTTCGAATCTGAAGATGAATCCCTTATGAGAGATTATTTACTTTATCCTGAACAAAGGTAATTTTTATATTATAGGAATTTTAAATAATTATTTTATTTTTAAATGATTTCTCCTTGCAAACATATCAAATTTTTAGGAGAAAAGATATCTTTAGAATTTTGCAAACAATACTAGATACAATTTTAATTATTTTAAATTATATTGAAAATAAAATTCTTTAATAAACTTAGATGGGAGTTATGTAAAGGAAAATACTTTATTGTCAGAAGTGTAAACGACATATGGCCTTTATTCATTGAAAAATATTTCTTATGTATCCACCTTTTCTTTGACTCAAAGGAATTAATTAAATGCCCTTAGATTAGAGATTTCTCTTTTGAAGAAGTTAAAAATATTATTAAATACTCAAATATTCACCTTGGTCTCCTATTCAAAAGGAGTATTAATGGTAAAAAAGCTTTCAAAAAGAGTTTAGGTAATGCCTTTATGGGAGAAATTGAAAATCATCCTAGCTCAAGACAACCTAAAGAGCCAAAAAAGAAAGGAAAAAAACCCAAGAATGCTATTACTGAAGTTCCTATTGTAGAAGAGAAAGATAATAAAAAAGATGAAGATTCTAAAAGAAAGGACTCAGATTAACAATAGAACTCATAATTCTATATGAGCAAGCCTTCAATAAATAAATTCTTTAAAGAAGTTAAGAATAAACTCAATTAAGATAAATTCCTTAATCAACTCCCTATTTTCAAGAAAAAAATAGAAGAGATTTAAAAGTATTTATTACCTTACATGAAGAAATTAAATAGCCAAGAAGGTGTGATGCCATCTGAAGAGGTAATAAAGAGTATTAGTGAATTAGACACTAATGAAGAAAAGGTAGAAGCTTTATTAGAAATGATGGACTTTATCTAAGAGCAAATTAATGATGAAGACTATGAGATTAGATAACCTTAAAAAGAAATCAGCAAAAAAGTTTCCACAAGAAAGGATAGCCTTAAGAAATCAAATACAAATACCCCTGCTTAAAATCCTATTCCCTCTGAAAATAATAATGAAACCTTTACTTAACTATTATTAAGCAAAGATTCAAATTAAAATGAAAAAAATTCCAGTGAGATTGACATTGAAGTTGAAAGTGATTCTAAGATACAAGATCCTCTTCCAAATAAAGAAGAAAAGGTTTAAATTAGTGAAATCTCTGAATAAAAGGATTAGTCTATTGAAATTGAAAAAGATATTCAATCTTCAGAAGTTAAAGCAGATCAACAAAAAAATGAAGAAAATGAAATATAAGAAGAAAAAATAAAGTCTGAATCTGAAGAGAAATAAAAATTAAGCTAAGATATTATTGAAAAAGAAGAGAAAATTGAAGTTGAAGAGAGTTAAGAGGAACCTAAATTGTAAGAGAATAAAGAAACGACTGAAGGAGGTGATTAAGATAAGGATAAAAATGAAGAAAACTCAATGATTGTTGAAGAAGAAAAGGTTGAAGTAAAGGAAAATAATGTAGAATTAATAGAAATTGAGAAAGATAACCAATCAGAATCATCTTCAAGTGAGGTTAGTTCACCTAAATAACAATCAATATTAAAATAAATTGAAAACATATAATCAAACTATTAAGAAGTTAATTAAAATGCTTAAAATTTTGAGAAATTAGAGACTTTAAATAATGAAAGCTAGAGAATTTCTTATAATAGCCCAGTTCGCGAAGCTACATCGTAATCTTCTTCTCATAAATTCATTCACTCTCCTAGTCACACTATTTCAAAAGATCTTTTAGCAATTGAAAGAGCACAAAATAATTAGGAATCTACTGCTATTATTGCTGAAGAAAATACAGTTCCTATTCCTAATCAAACTAATACTAATTAGAACTAAAATGATAAGAAGGAATCTAATACAGATACTCAATTAACAAAAGAAATCAGAAAAGAATCTCTCATCTGCTAAGAAATTCTTAATTATATAGATAAGGATATTTCTAGCAAAAATATCAATACATTATCAGCCAAGTAAATTTTATTTTTAATATAAAATAATAATAATCATTTTATTTCTTCTTTAAACTTCAGGCTAGAGCTATACGTTGAAGAAAAAGGATGGAAAAATTCTAGCCAACTTGTAAAGAGTTTATTGAGTACTTTTACTTTATACGTTAAGGAGTAGTTTGAAAAACTAGCTCTTGAAATGATGAACATTAGATTTGGTATTGCTAGGGATGAAAACGAAGCTAAGTTGAGTGAGACATTGAAGAATGTTCGTTTAATTACCAAATATAGCACGAAAAGAAGATAAACATATGAAAACTATTCTTATCATACTCGTGGTAAATGGGATTTCAACGAGAACAACCTTTCTTTGCAAAATATTGAAAATAATCTCTTCAAGTAATTAACATTGTCAATTTGAGTTTATTTTTATTAATCTTTTGAATTCTATTTAATAAAATATATTAATCATTTAATAGTAAGAAGGAATTGAAGATCAATGAGGATAAATTACTTAATGAAACTGAACCTATTACTATCCCAAAATTAATTGATAAGGAAGAAGGCTACTCTATCTTAAAGAGAGGAGATCTTTCTATGCCTCTTTATTATATCTCTACTAGAGATTCATTTGCCTTTGATCTTCTTGAAAAGATCTCTACTTGCCATTTTAATGGAAAAACATTCACAAAAACTGAGTATTTCTTTGATCCTGAAAATCATCCTACAAATTTCAAATCCTTTATTGATATGTTCCCTGATTATAGAGTTGGTGCCACTCTTTATACTGGATTCTTCACTCACGAAGAGTTATTAAGCATTGAAGATTCATGCTATGAAACTGAAGTTAAGAGTTTCTAAAGTAAATATTTCTATTCCCAATATAGAAATAATTTCTTTTTAACAAACTTATTTATTTAATTATAATATTTAGGACATTACTTCCCAATGACTGCATAAATGACTTGTACTGTTTAGAAAATTAGAAGAACCAAGTTCTTCTTTGGATCGAGATATATCTGGACAAGATAATAACTTGCTGAACCTCATTCCTTTGTGGGTGCTGGTGTTCGTTAAGATGTATCATAGCCTCCTGCTTGGATGAGAAGAAAAGTTGTTTCTCCTCTTGAATAGGCTGGAATTTTACCTAATGTAAATATTAAATATATTTTTTTCATCTTATAATGAATTTAAAATAACTCAGGGTTTTATAAATTCTCTTGCCTTAAATGTCTATCATGATGGTAAGGAAGGATTGGCTTAGCATTTTGATGACGCTACAAGATTCAGATAGGTAATAAATTTAGTAGTATTTTCAATTTATAAATTTTAAATTGTTTTATAAAAAGCCCATTTTTACTTTCAAGTTATTCTCAGATGCACGTTTATCTTTCGGTAGTTAATTATATGGTTTCTGCAATTCAGCCTTCGTTATTCCTATGCCCAGAGGTTCAGTACTTAAATTAGAAGAAAACTCCTATGCTGCTAATGGTATTAAGCATTGTGTTAGACCTTGTGATATGGCAGGAAAGAATGCTACTATTATTATGCGTTAAATGCATCATAAAGTTGTTGTAAGCATAATTATTTTTATATATTATTAGGTATATTTAATTTTATCATTAAAAATTTATTAGAGCGAAGCTATTACTTATGATGAAAACGTTGATTTACCTACATGGATATCTACCCTCAGTTCAAAAGAAGATGCTATCCCTTATGGTGACCAAAAGGAAATAGAAGCCGATTTTTTGATGAGAAATAGTGGATAAAACTGCTCTTGATCATATTATTATTTAGAAGATCGAAGTCACCTTTTGTAATTAATTATGAATGTATAATAGGAATTTTTATAATATAAATGATAATTTATGATACAAATAATAACAAAAACATTAAGAGGGTCTGATTAGCTTAGTTTATCTATCTATACTCTTTCTGATTTCCTAAATCTTTTGGAAAATTTATTTATAAAATATAATAAATACTATTTTCAACTATAGAAATATATCAACCAATCAACCAATCAATCAATGAATCTATCAATGAATCAATCAACCAACCAATTTATAATCCAATCAATCAATATATAAATTAATCAATATTATTTTATAATTATACATTTCTATATATATATATATATATTTAGTATTCTTTTTTTATTTGCAACCACAATTTTCTTATCAGTTATATTATTACCTTTAAATAATCTCTTAATAAACACAAAAAACATATAAAAACGTATTCTTACTTATTATAGATGTTTAATTTCATGATAATCATAAGCTGTTTGAATCAATTAAATTTAAAAAAATCTCTTATAAATAGAGATTAAATTCTATGATTAGTAAAGAGTTAATTTTTTCACTCCAATAATATTTGATTTAGCTTTACGAACTTTTCATACATGTTAACTAACTAACTAACTTATCAATCTAGTAATTTAAAATTCATCTTAAACTTTAACATAAAAAAGTTTTATATAATAAATACTTATAATTAATTAACTAAATCATTCATTCATTGATCCTTTATCTGTTTTTTCTTTCATGCTTTTTAGATTGTTTCATCTTTCTTCCTCTAGTAATTTTTAATGAAATTATTAAACTCCATTTCATTCATAAAGTTATATCCATATTTTTGATCTTACTTGTTAACATCTAGATAGAAAGGGAATAGATTATTAGTTTCATTGTGTTTATTAACAATACAATTATATTTAGGAGGTTAAGAGGAATAAATTTTAGTTCCTTTAACAACTTTAACTACCATATGACTTCTATCACTAGCAAATTTATCTAATAGAGTGTCGGATTCTACAACTCTATACATAGTTTGCAATGCTTAAGTTGGATATTTCTTCAATAATGATTTTATGAAATATTCTTCGAATTTACAAGCCCAATTAAGTTTTGTGTCAAAATCATAAACATAAGATTTGTTGGTTTTGAGATCTTTATGGATAACTATGACATGATAATCCCACATAACAAGGTAATCATTCTTAGCATCTCCTCTAATTTGTTGCTTCACATATGTATTTTTAAATTGATTAGTAATGAAAACACAAAAAACTTAGTGATCTTCTCTATTTAATTCACCAGATTTAACTCTTTCTTCGAAGCGCTCACATAATTTATAAGCATTCTCTTCACAATAGCAGCTTGTATATACTTCATCACTTTTAATAAAAAGAGGTTTGTACTCTTCAATAACAGCAGTATTCATTTTTAAATTAATGCTTTAAGTTAGTTAGAAAAAGATTTATTGATGATTTAAATAGATATTTTCTATGAAATTCTGATTCTTATTAATTATTTCTAAATTTAGATCATTATCATGCTTTTTTCTATCAAATTGATTAAATCTGGTTGTATTTTTTGTCCTTTAATTAAATTTTTTGAGCAAATTTATTAATGCAATTCAATTCATTTCTATAGATATATATATTAAAATACAATTTTTAAGATGTATTTTTATTACCCTTTATCAATTAAATTGCCTAATAATTCTAGTATTTATAATCCATAGTTATATCAAAATCTCTACTTTTAATATTTTATAAACTAATCTTCAATTTTCTCTCTTAAAAATTTCAAATATTATTATTAAGGTACATTTTAGTTCTTGTCGAAAGAAGTTAAAGTAAGGTCATTAAATTACCTAAGAATTCTAGTATTTATATTCCATAGTTATATTAAAATCTCTACTTATTATATTAAAAAAATTTAAAAACTAATTTTCAATTTTCTTTCATTTTCATCTATTTCAAATATTGTTAGATAGATGCATTTTATTGCTTTAAATGTAGGTATAATAGGATGTTTTTACTAAATCTGATATAAATTGAAGAATATTTTTATAAGATTTATGTAATAGAAGTTTAAATAGATAAAATTGAATAATTTAATTTTTAAAGTTCTTATTATTTATAATAGAAATTGATAAAATTATTAATGCTCTTTAAATGAAAAAATAACAATTTTTTAAAGAATTTAGAAATTCATGTAGAGATTAAAGTAAGGGTTTATAATAAAAAGTTTGAGTTTTCTCTAAGTGATTATGAGTTGAAGATAAGAAAAGACTGGATTTAATTTTGAAAAAGTGAGAAAAATAAAGAAAGACTTAATGTTGGTTGGATGGAATTGAATTCGGATTATGAATTAAGAATAAAAAAGATAGTCAAATTGATAGTGTAAAGAGATTAATTACATTATAAATATTATTAAAAGAATGAAGAAGATTGAAAAGTAATTAAAATAATAGAAATTATGAGATTATGAAAATAGGTCATAATATAATTAGTAAGTCATATTATTCAGTGATATTAAGTTATAGTAAATGAACAGAACAAAGGTGATGCTTGGTGATTAAATTGACGAATTAAGGAAGATTCACCAAAAACAGCATATCACTGTCAATTACTTCAATTACTGTTATGATGCAATTCACTCTAAAATAATATTCTAATAAAGGAGCCTATTTTGTAGTTATTCCTAAATGGCCTTCAAAGGGAGTGAATTGCGTCATTTCCAAAATTCTACTATGCAAATCTTTAATTTATATTTAACTGATAAATGTGTTAGAATCTTATTTTACGCACATTTTAATTTTCTTTTTTTCTGTGAGGAACTTTTTGATAAATTAGTGGTTTATTTTCAAGGCTATTACTAATCATTTTCGCCTTAATTATCCAAATAAAAGTAAGTAAAACACATCATTCAATAATAATTTACTCAATAAAACTTTCATAAAAATCAAATATTTAGTAGAAATAAAGAAAGATGGAAAGAATAGCTGAAATTAGCCAACACATAACATTTAATTAGCTCAATGAAGAGGAGAATATGAATGACAATTCAAAGCTTCTTTTGGATTTCAAGAAACAAATGAGTTTGATAAAGCACTCTAAATCAATGATGCTAATAAGTTAAGAAGATACAATCCTTTTTGTAGAGACTGAGCAAATTAGATTGAGTGATTATGCTGCTCAAACACTTAATACTTCCTAAATATATTTCTATAAGCCTAGTCTCCTTAAACCCAAAAAAGGTAATGCAAGGTCACCCAAGTAAGGCTGGTTTTATCTCAAAATGCCCTTCTCAGTTGATGAATCATTACAATTCAGATTCTCTAATATTGATGGTACAACAATGAGAATTGGAAGAATTCTAGAACTAATGGACTACTGCGCAGGAATAGTTTCCTTTAGGTAAAATGATTGTCATTAAAATTAAAAATAAATAGATAATTTGTATATCTGTCCCTTATTCTGAAGAAAATAATAAAGAAAGTTATTGAAAGATATCTTAAGAATTAAGTTTTAATTTAAATGTGATAAGATATCTTAAATTAGCATAAAATCTGATGCAATATTTGGAATTAATGCATAATTTTTTATAAATTAATAAAATTAACTTTAATTAATAGACATACATCTAGTACAGATACTGGCAATACTCCTACTAATATAGTGACAGGATGTTTAGATAATGTGAGATTCTTTAAAAATATTCCTATTAATTAAGATCTCTATTGCTAAGGCTATCCTACTTGGGTTGGAAGTACATCTATGGAAGTAAGAATAGATCTCTTTGGTAAAAAATAAAATGCAAAAAATGAAAAAGATTAATGGGATCTCTATGGATCTGCATTCTTTTTGATGGTAGCTAAATCTAGCAAAAGCTAACCATAGTATCAAATTCCCTAGCTTGATTTCGATGTAATAAATAAATTCCTTTATTTTTAAATTAAAAAGTAAATTTAATTTATTTATTTAAAATAGCATGATGAAGACTTTGAAAAATCTTAGCTTAGATGGGAAATGGGTAAAACTCACTAATAAGTAAGACTGAAATAAAAGAATGATAATTTAATAAAAAATCCACCAACAGCTGAGGAGTCTATCATATTGCATAAAATATGGTAGATTTCATAGTAATAAAAAAAGAATATCTCTAGAATTAAAGATACTCAAACATCAAAGCAAATTGTTATGCATCATTAAGATAAAAATATCTATATGAAAGTTTTTGGAGGTGTAGTATTAAGAGAGGCATATGATTCAGCTTTCTCAGCTGTTTATCTTTTTTCAGGAGAAGTAATTTATATATATTTATTGTAAAATAGATTTTATAATTAATTGATTTAATAAAAAGGAACCTGATCTTTTCCACATTGATGATGTTTCATTTTTAACTGGTGTTGATGTAGGTAGTTTAGTAAATTATCATGCACGTATCACATATACTGAGAAACATCTTGCTCATGTCAAAGTAAATTTCATATAAAAATAAATAACAAACTAGAATGATTCATTTATTTATTATTAGGTTATCATTACTAAAATCGAACCAAGTGAAGAAATTAATACTATAGAAAAAACTTCTGAAGTTCATATCACTATGTTCTCTAAAAAAGAATTGAAACCTGTTTATCCTAAAACTTATGAAGATTCAATTGATTATCTTGAAGGAAAAAGAAAAGTAACAAGAATTTCAAATACTATTTGAAAATGTGAGAAATAGAAGAATATAAAATTACTTAAAATAAATGCATAATAAATATTAAAAAATAGGTTCGTTCGTTCCTTTCTTCCAACTAACCAACTTAACAATCAATCAATCAATAAATCAACAAACTATATACTTATTTTGAACATAATAAATAAAACAAATTAACTCTATACTATTATTTATTTCATTGTTTTTCTATTTTATATTTATATTTACAAAACTTCTTTAACATCTCTATTTTAGTTAAAACACTCTTTTATAGGTATATGTGCAGCTTTTAATTAAATTAAATACTAATTTGACCATTTCTTAATAATTAGAATAAAATTTAAAATAAATATTTATTTTTAAATTCTATCAATTAAGTTTGTTCACTTTGTATACTATAGAATCACTTAGAAATATTCTAATATACTTTATTAAAAAGATCATTATCTGTTGATAGGCTAAATAGGTTTATCAGGAGTTTTATTTTCTACTTTTGTGAATTTTACCATTAAATTACGAGACTATGAGAGATTTTTAAAGATCATTGATTATTATTTTCTATTAAATTTTCTTATTGTAGTGGGTGAGTATGATTCATCTAATTGCTATTGAGATGCTTAAGGATTGTAAGTAGACTCTCCATCTAGTTTACACATAGTACTCCTTTCTGCATATTAATCTTAAATGTAATCTTCATCAATAAATTTTGTTCTACTTTCTATGTTTTATAAAACGATGGTACTGTTTAATGTTAATTTCTTAAAATTCTATCTCTAATATTTTCTTAATTAATCATGAGTTCCCAAAGGTTTAATTTCAAATATTTTGTTAAATTCATTATCATTACAAATCTATTAATTTTCATTCATTTCTTTTTTAACTATTGAAAATTGTCTTCTCTTGATACGGCTAGATTTTTTAGTAAGAGAAAGAGGAGAAAATAGCTCTTCCTTTTCAAAAGATTTAATTTCATTGATAGATTATTAATTAATATTAGTTGAATGATTCTTATTATCTATATTTCTATACAATGATATACTGTTTAAGTTTATATTCTACATAGATCCTTCTTCTTAGTGTCTACTTGATAAACCCATCACAAGATGTTAGGATTGAGATCTATTAGAGCTTAAAGGCTCTAACATCAATTCGTTTTATGATTATAAATTAATTAATTTCAACAATGATTATTTTTAATTAGAAAATTACAAAATATCCTAATTTGATTTCTCCATTTTTTGAAAATCAGCTAATTAATTATCAATAATATTTTAATTTTTAAATAATTTACACTAATATTGTTGTTATTATTTATTATTATGAATTTTGCTATTCTCTTAGCTTTAAATATTAGAATTAAAACCATTTATATGAGAAGACATTAGCTTAGATTACTACGAGCTAACACATTTCTATTTTTATTTAACATCACTAAATGTAGGTATTATAATTTCAGTATTATCGTTAATTTTAGATACAATATTAGCTTAGCCCACTTTGATTTTTTATGGAAAAACTGTAACCATTGAAGGCAATTTAAAGACTATCAAATAATAAACGGTATAAGAGATAATAATTAGCCCAATAATAGAGCTTGCTCTAGGAAATTCCAGATATTCAGTAAGAATTCCTCCAACTAAAGGGCCACTTAGCCATCCAAAATCTTAGTACATATTATATAAAATGGATATAATATATAATTATTATTCTCTGCTATAGTCTCTTAACTCTCTTTTAACGATAAAGTTTAATACCTTATTCTAGGATACAAGAATATTGCCAATACTGAATCCTATCACTATAGAACATACTACTGAAATACCAATATGAGACTTTATGTTAAAAATTTTTTCTGGCCCATACATGAAGAAAGCAAAGCTTTTAGAAAATAGAGAGAATATACTGGTAAATCTGCAAGATTTTATATTCTTAGTATAATACTATGTGAGAGTTGAAGTTGATATTATAAATGCAAGAGCATTTGAAAAGAAAAAGTATCCAGCTTCAATTTCGTTCATTCCAAATTATTCTTCTAAAAATAAACTTAATGTTGGGTCAATAAAGCTTTGAGAAAATAAAGGGAGGAAAATTATTACTCCACTCAAGAAAATTTTAGGATTAAGATTGATTTTAAGCATATTAATTTGCTTTACTTATACTTATTATTATGAGCTTATATTGGATTAATCCAAATTCTTTTAAACTGAGGTATAATCCTGATCTTCAATGTTATGAACATCTCCATTAATTGAGGAAGTGTTTTTGTTCGGATTTTTAGAAGAGTTGACATTAGATAGATTATTATTTACTGTAAGGTCTTGGTTATTCTTTTAAGAACCAATTTCTGGCAATGTAGTTGTGGATTAAATTGTGTATTTTAGTTGTTAATCCACTTTTCTTGATGAATAAATAAAAGCACCTAAAAGTGTTAACTAAATACCACATATAGGAAGAAATACAGCAAAAGAACCACCTTACTAAAATAGTGTACCTCCTAATATAGGTCCTGCCATATTTCCAATTTCAAGAAAAGCTTCCATTTTGCCAAGTATATTTTTCATCAAGAAATTAGTACTCTATTTACCACTTCCATTATATTGTTAATTTCTTTCCTACAGATATGTTACTGCTGGTATATTAAACATACTTTCTCCCTATTTATTAGATTTTTTAAATATTAAATAAAAGAAATTAAAACTGGATATTTTTTATATAAAATAGTTTTAAAACTCTTTCTAATTCACTAATTCAAATAAATTGAAAAGAAAGATCAAATTTTTTATCATAGCTTTAAATTGAATAAAATTTTGTATAAAATTCATACTAACAGATAAAATCAAAAAGGAAAAATGTAAATAAATACTAAAAAGAAAAGAAATGATATTCTCAATTGATTTTTGATAGATTTCTACTCAAAAAAAGTAAGATCAAAAATTCTTCTTTTTAGGAAAATTATGTGATTTGTATTTTAGAGGGGAGTTTAATAGCTTAAGTTAGAATTATAATTATCTCTTCATTAGATTCATTTATTTAATTAATTAGATTTTTTCAGAATAAGGCAAATTTTTTATAAGTTACACTGAATAATCTGCTCATAAAATAAGCTATCGTAATGTAATCATAAGTTATAGAGATTCTAACCTCTGCCAACCTTCTGGATAGGCACTTTTAATCAAGTTTTTTAAAGTATTTGTTAGAAGAAAATGATAAAATATTACAAAATTTCTTTGGAATTCTCTTAAGGATGGTAATAAATAATAGTTAGGATTACTTTACTGTGGTAAATAAAAAATTAAGAGAATGGATAGAAATACAAAGATTTATTTATTTGAATCTATGAAAGGATATTAAAGGTGAATAAGAAATGTAGTGAATACCAAAAAAATCTTAATCTGAAATGTAATGTGATTTCTATCCAATGATTGATTGAATTAGGTGGGTGGGTGGAAAACTTAACAATTTAACAATAATAATCTAAAATTAATAACGCAGGATATGTCTTTTTGAATGGATAAAAATCAGGAATTCACTGAAGGAAAAGTAATTAAAATTAATAAGCCAGCAGATTATTTTTAGGATTTTGATTTCTTAAGAAATAACTAATTTATTTAAATTTATCAAAAGTATCTGAAGAAATTAGATGAATTTTTACAAATTGAACGAATATAAATAAATAATTAAATTAATAATTACCATTCCTAATAGAAAACGTGAAAAAATTGATAGTAGAAAGAGTAGAGTTTTATCTTTGAGATTCTCATAGAAGGAAAATAAAACAAGGCTACTAAAGCTGACAATCACTCCAACTATAATACTTGATCTTCTTCTTCTATAAATTATATTCTTCAGAATATTTTAAATGACAATTTTTCCAAGTGGTTGACAAGCAAAGATAATTCCTAGATCCATTCTCCCTATACCCAGTTTACTGGCTTAGAGAGGGAAAAAGGAGTTGATAGAACTTCTTGACAAAGAATTTACCATTCCTCCCATCAGCATAACCAAGGTCAAACATATTTCAGATGTCTTCATTCTCTATATTATTTTTCAAGCATATGGACTAAAAAGATGGTCTTTAACAATGACTTTGCTTAAATAATATCTCTCAACTTTTATAAATACTTCCTATTTCTTACAAAAATTAGCAGATTATTTTCCTTTTATTTTTCCCTAATCTCTTCAGATTAATTTTCTTTTTTATTGGTTTTAAAATATTAATATATTTTGGTACTACAAATATTCCACTTTTTATGGAAAAGTGTAGTGATGATTCAATTTTGATAAAGTACGATAATTATATTTTAATTACAAAGTGAATGATATGAATTAAGTCTTAATTTTTAGGAATATCGTCAATTTTGATTAACTAATTAAGTTCTAGCATTAATATAAATTTAATTCCTTTTAGAAGAAGTTGAATATCAGGAAATTCAATATCAGATGGAAAAAGAACCCAAACAAATTTATTTAATCCTATTTATTCATATTTCCTAATCTGCTATCATTTTATCCTATACTATTTATTATTTAATAAATCCCCCCTATCAAATCTTCCAAAAGCCAAATCTCCCAACTTTTATTAGTTATTTTAAGGATAAGGAGGATCTTAAAATTGATTGAATTATCTTATTTCTTTATAATCCTTAATCAATTTTGATATTTTATCAGGAATAAAAGTAATATAATTTTTTTAAAATGATAAAGTAGTTTTATTTTAATAGTTTGATTTACATAAAGATAATTATTTCTTCTTTTCATTCAATTAGCTTTTTTCGTTTCTAATATAAATTTTAATTAAAAATACTTAATTTTTCTATTAATTTTTATAGACTTTTTAATACTTAATTTTAATTTTTGTAAATTAAGCATTAATTAATTTAATTTATGTGAGAAATAAATTAATTTAAAATGCGAAATATTTAATCTCCTTATTTTAACTTATTAAATAGTAATTAAAATATTTCTAGATATAAACTAATTTAAAATGCTAGTAATAAAAAGACGGGAAGATTAAATGGTGTTTATTAATTTTCAAAGAATGCAAATTAATAGAAAAATAATAAATTTACTATGAATAAAAATTAAATATAAAAATTATAATAATTGATTGGAATATGAATCAACCATTTGAAATAAATATATAAGTATGTATTTTTAGTTGAAAAAATATTAATTAATGCTTATTTGTCCATTTTACTATCCTAAATGGCCTTTCCTTTTTATTTAATATTAAATTTCATTAGTCTTTATTATCAATTTCTTACTTTCTCTGAAAAAACCAAACTCATAATTACAAAAAGATAAGCAAAAAATCAATAAAAACATAAAGATAATATATTTATTAATTAATTGAGAAAATATATGAGTTTCTCTTTCCAGCCATAACCAGGATTATTATCTGGTCCTCTAATGTCAAATGAACTAAAAGGTGTTCAAGAATAGTTAGCTTTAATTATGCAATAGAATTCAAAGTTTAAAAATAAAAAGAATGAAGATTTTAGTGCAAGTCCATCTCGTGAATAAAATGATGATGAATTTGCTGATTAAAGATATTCATAAGTGATTTAAAATAGCTAGAATATCCAAGATGTAAATAATATATTCTTAAATTTAATTAAATTATGTATCAGCTAGATTATTTATTAGTAATTTCATAGTATGGTATAATTTAACTTTTGCCACTGATTGATTGGTAAAGAACGAATGGAAATCATATTTTTAATATTTATTCATCACTTAATAATAACTAATATGATTATTATTAATTGAAACAGGAACCATTAGCAAATTAAACTTAGAATTTAATGTAAGATATAATCAAAGTTATGAAAGATCAAGAGCTAAATAATCAATTATAGATGCTAACAGATTAGGAAATATCAAAACCCGTATCCAACTTTGATTTAAAAAATATGATCAACCGTATGCATTCAGGGATTTCAACAGAATAGGAGCGTATGTAACAAATGAGGAATAGTAATAATGATAGTAGGATTAATAGCTCAATGTATTAAAGCAATATTCTCAATAAAAGCGCTAATTTTGGTAAATCAAAGAGTAAATCCCCTGTTCTTTCATCAAGAACGAAAACTATTATCCGCTAAAAGTAAATCAATGGTGAGTATAAACCAATTTATGAGAGATTAGATGAAATTAAATAGCATCACGAAGAAGTTATTATGAGGACTAAAGGAATGTTCCCAAAGAAAGAAGAACCTATTCCTTCATTCAAACCTTAAATCAATAGAAATACAAAAAAAATTATGCAAAATAAGCAAAGAGAAAACTAAAATTGGGATGAGTTTTTGAGAGATATGAAAGATTGGGACGAAAAGAAGATATCTCAAATAAGATAGAGGTAGGCTGAGAAAGTAATAATGGCTAAGCAAACACATACATTCCATCCAGTGATAAATCCTTCTACTTCATCAATTTTAGAAAAGGTATTTACTTATTTAGTTTATGTTAGATTTAATGTAATATAAAAATAGCAAAGCAAGGATATTAAATTAATATTTAGATAGATTAATTGGTTAATTAATAACTTTGAGAAAAATCATAATAAATTTTATTCCTTAAATTCTATCCGTTAATCAACCAATTAATTGACAAGGTTACCTATTAATTTGTAAAAGGAATTTGAAAGAGTAATTAAAATCTCTATTTAAAGCTGAAAAGTCAATTTTATGCAATAATTTAAATTCATTTTTAACCTCAATATGAATTTTGCTTTATTAAAGATTTATTTATTACTCAAAAAGCAAAAAATATGCTAGCAAAGTGTAAATAAAACTATCTACAAACCAATCTAAAATAAATAAATTTTAAATGACTAGATAATATTTATTCTTATTTAATTAAAATAGTCATCGGCTTTTCGTAGTGATTATGATCCTTAAAATATGCAAAATGTGGTGAATAGATTGTATTCTAGAATGAAAGAAAAGTAATTAAGGGATCATTAGAGATAGTAGGATTGTATGTCACATTCACCTTTCAAGCCAAAAATCAATTAAAATTCAGAGAAACTATTTTATAAAGTAAGCACACATAATTTAAAAAAATAATTGTTTTAATATTTTTCAAAAAAAGATGTGTAATGGAATGAAGATACCATTTGAAGAGAGAATAAAACAAAAGACTCCTATTAAGAATAAAGAAAATACCTCAAGAAATACAACTCCTTCTCATTTAAAAAACATAAACTTATTAGATCCTATTCAAGAAAACGAGTAGAATGTATTAACACCAAATTAACTTGGTTCTAGGAATCAAAATGAAATATTAAATAAATCTCTTTTGCTTTAGAACAACACTACATAATCAATAAAGACATCATCCATAAAGGATGGGTTTGCCTAATAAAATACTTCAGGATTAAATTAGAGTATTTATTTGAATAAAAACCTAGCAGCAAACTCAAACAACAAGGATTAATTTTCTTTAAGCTAAAGCTCATTTATAAATTCTAATATCAATCCTATGAATAATAGTTAAATCAATGCAACTTATTAAAGTCCTGATCAAAAGAAGTTAGTAGCAACCAATTCTTCCAAATCGATAACCGTACCTAATAAGAAAGAGAAATCTAATAAAACTCTTTCAACAACTAAATCAATAAGTGACACACAAAAAGAAAACTCTTACCACATTTTAATTACAGATGGAGATGGTAATGGTAATTTAGATGATTTAAAGATAAAGAGGACATCCACTTTAAAAGGTAAGTAATATAATTCCCCTTCAAGATAATCAGTTAACTCCTCATAAATTGATTAAAGTAAATTGCTATCCCCAACCCAAAAAAATAATTAATCCTAAACATTTCAACAAAACAATAATTCTCAGATGATCACTACAAATAGATTATCTTAATCAATTAATTTATCTGCTTAAAAGTCCTCTTCAAAACCAGCTAATTAAAAGCTTGAAGATTAGAATCTGTCTCCTGCAAAAACCTCCTTAAATCTCTCTTACAATATAAGATCTCCTAAATTGAACCACTCTCCTCTCAAAAAATCTGCTATTAACTATACTATGACAGTGCAAAATATTAAAGCATAAAAGGATAATCTTTCATCAGCTAGTAAATTTGAAGTATTAAACACTTAAATTAGTCCTCTCAAAGACCTAAACAACCAGAACGAAGTTGAATATGGTTAGAATCTCAAATATATCATCAATTTACTGAGAAAAGAAGAAGCTTCTTTTTCATAAAAAAATTAATAATCCTAGTAAAATCAATAGTCATAGTAATAGTAAGTGCAATAATAGCAGCAGCAGCAGCAACAACAATAATAATAGTAATAATAATAACAACAACAACAATAGTAACAACAACAACAATAATAATAATAAAGTACCCAAAAGAGTGATTAAAAGAAATCAAAATCACCAATAAAGAAGAGATGATATGATTAGAATAAATAGGTTTTAAATTATTAAATAAATGAATGATAACTAATTTAATTGAATTTTCCATGTATATATTTCTTAAGTTGATTTTATGCTTATTGTGTAAACTAATATAACTTTTATAAACTAAATTAATTTAAAATTAACTCTTTCTTTTAAAGACCCACTAGCTAACTAGCTAACTAACCAATCAAACAAATACAAAATAATAAATATAGAAATGAATTAATTTGATATATAAATATAATACAATTAATTGAAGTAATTTAACTATATTTTGAAGAGTAATAATTAATTACAAACAAGATTTTATTAACAAATAATTTCATAAAAGATATAAATAAACACAAGATTATTACGAGAAATAAAGTTAACCAAAAATAAAATAATAGGCGTAGGTAGGTAGGTAGGTTGTTACAAAGTTATTAAAAACTAATTAATTTTTATGATTAAATTAAATATTTATTATTAATTTCAAATATAATTTTCTGATTCAATTACTTTTTATTCACGTTCTTCACTTTCTTCAACTTTAGTAAGAGTTAATGATTTTTTAAGTTTACGAATAGCAAAGATACAATAAATGAAGCCAAGGAGGAGAATACCACCAAGAGAGCAGCCGATATAGAGAATTAAATCTTTAATTAATAGACCAGCTTTTAAATCACCGAAGATTTCATCAACCTATTTTACAAATTTATTGTTTAGTAAATTAGTAGACCAACAAATATTTTGAAATATTACCTTAGAAGAAGAGAAATTTCCTGCACGATAGACATAGAAAAAGGGAATCATTACTGGTTCTTTAAGCTTAGTAAATAAATAATCTGGTGTGAATAAAAGAACACCCTAAAGGTTGAGGGTAATACTAAGAGAAGTACCACTTTTTTAATAAAAAATATTGATTTATATACAATTAATAATAATAAAAATAAATTAAATGATATTAAAATATAACTGACAGCTTGATTAACATAAAATTTTAAACATAAATTACCTGTAAGGTTCAACAAGAAGATAAGTGTCATCCCATTCACTTGGGTATTACAAATTGCCATCTTTATTATAGAGAGTAATTCTGGAACTCATATCAGGTTAAGTCTAATACATATGGGTCTTAGTATTAAAGACAGGAGCTTGCAAGATAGAAGTCAAATTAATACTGTAATCGTAAGTATAAGAATAGACCTTTTAATTTTAAAAAATAAATTAATTCTTTTCCATTTTTTTTTTTAATCTTACATCGCTGTTTTAAGGACATACTGTAGCATTTCTCAAAATACATCCTGAAATTTGATATTTATAAGTATTGAGACCTTCAAAATTAACTTCCTTACCAGTATTATCTACAACACCTGATTTATTTATTATTACATTTTAATTTATTACAATTATAAAAATTCATAAGAGTTATTTACCTCCAGTGTAAAGAGTAGTTACGAAGATTGGAAGTTATGTATTTGTATCAACATCTGGCTATTTTATAATGTGGTTTATTAAAAAAATTATAATTTTTAATTTCAATAATTACTCTGTTAGCACCAGCATCAGTACCCACAATGGGAACATTAGTAGCCCAAGGTGTAACATAATTATAAGTGGGTTCATTAAAACCATCAAATGAGGGTTGTAAGAAAGTGACATAATCATATCCATTAACTTAAGTGTATTATCTAACCATATTAACATCTCCTTTACCAGTGTACATTCCTTATAATTAGTACTCATCAGCATGGGTCATGTTGACATCATTAAAGTTTAATCTATAGCCAGTCGAAGGATCTCCACCTTCTTAAGGATTCATTTCGGCAATGTTCTTTAAGAAAGAATCATCATAGCCTGAAAGTAAATCATTAGCTTCTCTAGTTTAAGTTAAACCAAATGCAGTAAAAGCAGTAACCCATCTATTTAAAAGATTTTTTTATTAAAAAGAAATTACTAAAGTTTTAAAAATGTATGAAAATTATTTATTTAATTGAATATTTGTTTACCTCAAATAATCGCGGAGTTGATCAGGATCTTAGAAATAATAGGTATTTGCAAAATTATCATTCATGAGGAAAACTTACATGAGTCTTGTTCCAGAAAATAGCATATCAAAACCAAGGAGATAAGATATTTATTAGTAAGTGAGTTCAGGTGGAGGTTAGGAGAAGGTGTCACCAAATTTCTCTGCATAATAACCCCACTCATAGGCATGAGGGAGTTCTGAAATCCATTGAGCTAAAGAGTCTCTTCCAGGTGGTAAGAAACTAGCAACAGCAGGTGGAAGATTACGGATAATCTCCATATTATACCATTATTTGGCAGCAATTTCATAACTAGAACATTTTTAAATAGCACTCATGCAATTATAATTACTATACATTGTCTAATCTGCAAAAGTGACCACATTTTAAATCAGTGGTAAGCTAGACAATTTACTGAAGAAATTTTTAAATTTAGAAGCTTAATTAACCTTATCATCAATATCATTACAATATTTAGAGAAGCCTCCATAAAGGTTACATTCATAGATAACTTTCGTAGTATTCCTATTGAAATCCTTAAATGGTAAATTGTCAGTACATATCTCGAGTTAAGCACCTAACATTTAATTTATAACTGCATTAAATGTGTTGCAGTCATTAATCTTATTTTATTGTAAAGCGCCTAACATCAAAATATCAATGATAGTGATAGCCAAGTTGTCGGATGTTTATTAAAATACAGTATATAAGCCCTAACTAACAATACCTGTTAAACCAGCAGCACCTGGACCACCATCCTTTAATTACTTCATTTCTGCAAAAATATCAACCATGTATTTGGCATATTCCCAGAAGAGATAGGCTACATCCAAGTAATCATCACCATAGTAACCCTTGTTGATTTCAAAACGATCAGCTATGACTTATAAGTATTTGTTATCATTAGTTTAGTCATACAAGGCACCATTGTTGTAAAGAACTCCTAAATTACCTTAATTGAGTAAAGTATTTGTGTTCTTAGTAAATTCTTTGTTATCTTTAGGATTTTGGATGTATTAAGTAACCTTTAGTGCTATTTAAAAAATTATGATTAGTTTTATTAATTACAGACAAATTAATTTTTATTTACCCCACTCAATATTGAATTCAATATCTTAATACTTTTGAGAAGAATCAATATTATCCTTAAAGTATCCCTATTGGAAAGCAGCAATCTCAGGATATCCCAAAGTAGTTTTATTTTAACTAACAATAGATTCTCCACCAGGAACTGCTTTCAAAGCTGCCCATTAACTAGCCTATTTAGAAATTATAGTTTAAATTAGTTAATTTGTAATAAAAAACAATTTAATTTACAGCAATGCAAGCTCTAATCTCTTAGTCTTCTTTTTGAGAGCATCCTACACCAGAATCTCCAACCAAAAAGCTTCTACTAAAGTCAATACTTCCTTAGAAATCTGCCTTCTTTTCTATCCAGAAAGTTTGTAAGGCCTATTAGCTTAGTTTGAAATAATTGATAAGGAAAATATTAGTAGATTTATTTTCTATTTTATCATCATAGAACTCCTTGAATGCAACCATCCAAATGTAAGGATTTAATTTGAAGCCATAGTTAGGATCAGTATAAAGCCAATCTTAAACCAAAACCATTTAAGGGTTAGATTTAACGAAATCATTCCATTTTTATTAAGATGTTATAGTAAGCATTGTGAGTTCACCTACATCTAAGGTGTCTAAAATTTGATCAACCATACCACTTATTAAACCATAGAAAGCTATTGAAAATGTAAAAATAATGGTAAGAATTTAATTAAAATAGTATGAAATATTAGATATTTGAGTATGAAGAATCTAAAATTTAAGAAAAAAGGAAGAACCCTAGACTTCTAATAAATATTTAATTCCTCAATAATTATTATTGTTTTTATTATTGATTCAGCAGTAGAATTATTGTTTTTTAATTTGGACTTTTTAATTCTAATTAAATAGTGTAATTAAAGGAGAAGTATAAAATAAAAAATATTGTAATCTTTCTACTAAAATAATGTTAAGCAATTTATTTAATTTTATTACTTTAGATACCGATTTGTACTCTTGTAGCTTACTTAATTTGATACCAGAAACCCATAGGTCCAAGGTTAACAGTGGTTTAGATTTCTATTAATAAATTTAAACATAATATTAGATAAAATGTTAGAATTAGATTGTATGTAAATAAACTGTAATATTTTCTGATTAAAGTAAGTTGATGGGAATTGAATTTTGATGATTAGACAAATAAAATTCAAGAAAAATGTATCTATCTATTTATCAATCAATCAATCAATCTATCTTCTTTTTCTCTCTTTTATTCAATTTTTTGTATTAAATTTAAAATAAGTTGATAGTTTTTTTCTATGAGCAATAGGTGAAGATATTTGATTGAAAAACACGAACTATAATACCCTACTATTAAATAAGTAAGTAATTAAAGTTGTTTATCTTGAATGAATATCAGTCCCAAACTCTTAATGAAGATATCATACAATTATTTATCTTCCAATTAATTATTTCTCCTATTAAATTTATACCTTATCCTGTAGAATTTTTAATAGGCAAGAAGTATTCTTAGAAGCTGAAGTTCACTTGTGATTTATCATTGCTGTAAACGGGATTAGTGAAGTTTTAATACTCCTAATAGTACACTGGTTCACTCTCTCTCAAAATGGGTTTGCTTCCTCTAACGAAGAAATCTTCTGAATTAGTCCAATTATAGAATACAAATTGACGCTCCAATACCATACCAGTATCACCTGGAATGAGACCCCATTGGTCAAAATTGCTGCTTTGCATAACTACTGTATCCTTTGCTTGACTTTTAATAAAGTTTTGAAGGACAATAGGCATTACAATACCAATTATAAGAAGGAGAAGGCCGCAGATACCAGTGAACCATGCGAATTTTTTGTGTCTTCTTAGAGCTCTTTCTCCTTTATCTCTATTTAGCTATGGTGGCTAGGGGTTATCTATTAAAGGTTATTAATTATCAGCCATCCTATTTTATAATTTTTGTTGATCTATGTTACTTTTCAAACTTTTTCACTAATATTCTTTTGTTCTTTTTATAGATTTGGATTGAATTGAATACAGGATTGTTAATTAATATTTAATTATTTGTATTTGTTGGAGGTAATTAATATGTTGGAAAAAGGAGATTCGATATTTTTTGATAGTAATTAAAGATTTCAATACTTTTCCTATCCTTTTTTAGTTTTGTTTAGTTTATTTGATTAATTGCTTGTATGTATGATCAAAAAGATAGATAGACTCTTCGAACTATAAGACGGATACACTTTTTTCTCTTTCTTATTGCTTGCTTCTTTCTTTGTTATTTGTTAGGATTATTTCACTCCAATGGTAACTTTGTTTATTTATTAATTGTAAATTTTCAATTTTAGTTTATTTTCTTTCAATAATAATTACATTAATTATCCTTCCACCAACGAATTGTGCGATTTATAGCAAACGAGCTTACAAAAAGCGCTTTTTTAATGTTTCAGATTCAAAGTCTTTTTTTTTGATTATTGCCTTTTTTATTAATCAATAATCTCCCCAATTTTTTTCACATTAACTATCTTTTTATTAAAGAAAGTAATCTGATATAAATCTTAATTATGTTACTATAGTCCTTTCTTTATTTAATAAAATTAAAATCTTCGTCATATTTGATTCCATCTCTTCATGATAGATATTATATTATTTTCCTATCTGGATTATATTGTTTTCAATGAAAATCTTATCATTTCTCGTAAATTAAATTATTAATAATCTTTTAAAAATTCTTTTATTGGTATAAATGACGTCCTTTTGTATTCACTCCTCTAATTGCTTTACTCATCTCAATTTTTATTCTCTAGATTACCTCCCATTCGAATTTATTAAGAATTCTTATAATTTAAACTTCTATATATCGCAATTTTTATGTATATTACATATCAATTATTCATCCAAATAATCTTATAAATACCATTCTAAAGAATAAACTTCAAATTGAATTCATTATAACGAACACAATTAGAGCAAGTCCTGATCCCCATTAGGTCACCTTTAACCTTATTTTCAGTGGCAATATTTAGGAATATACACGTATCAAAGAAGATAAAAGAAAAAAGAAGGAGAAGGGCTTAACCTTTAAAAATTTTAAATGTAAAAATCAATAAAGGATGAATATCGCGTCATAGCACCACAGATGATAAGTAATACAATTAAATAATTAATTAAATTTAGAAAGGGAAATTGTAATTAAATAAAGCTTAAAGTATTTGTATATGTTGCATAAAATAGAAGTATTTCTGTGTTCTAGAAGCACTTATCAATATTAAAACAAAATGTATTATCAAAAATTTATGTCCTGCAATTACTATTAAACGTATTTAATCTATTAAAATAAATCAAGAAAATTTTAGTTTCTGTCTTCCATTAAATGGAAGTGTTTCAATATTCTGGAAATTCTCCTAAAAATGTAAGATAGAAACTCTCTTTTATACGTTAAGATTGAATCATTTCAGTTTAAAAACAAACCATAAATAATAAATGGATAAGTAAGTTTTATCTATTTCTTAGTTGATAAAATTACTAGAAAATTTTTAACAAAAATAACTTACTTATTTAATCCGTTATAAGCAATTATTTAAATTATTAACAAAATATATGAAAAAGAAGATAAATTAATAATAATAAAGGTTTTTAATAAAAAATCTAAATTTAAATGAAAATCTCTATTTAATATTAAGCTTTACTTTAATCTTTAAATTCTTGAAATTTGTTTGAGGTTACATTTATATTTTTAGATTATAATTCATGAGAGTTAGTTACATTGAATAATTATTAATTAACCAATCAATAAACTAACAAATATATTACACTTAATTCAATTAAAATGTGTAAATCCCTTAAAAAAAATGTAAATTTTTAAAAATGAATTTTAGCTATTATATTACCTTAATTTTGTTACATCTCTTCAGCTACATTCAATTTAAAATGATAAAAGTACTTTATAAATTAAGAACATATTTGGGTTTATTGAGAATGAATAATCTATTTAATGGTTGTTTTAAACATGAATATTATAATAAATAAAAATCCTTTAAAACTTTTAGATTGCATTTACATTTATCTGCACATATACAAACCATCTTTATGTTCAACCTGACTTGAATAAATTATTTAATCAGTATTTCTTAATTGAAAAAAAGAGTAATGTCGCAAATAATATTATCTAAATAACCTGAGTCTCTTAATACAAAAATTATCAGTAAAGTAATCACAAAAAATTAATTAATATTCATTCATTCTATTGATAGATTTAACTTTTCTTCTTTATTATTGAGTAAAGTATGAGTTATTTTGGGATTAAATTTGAATAATAAATTCTTACTTTATTTTATAAAATATTATCATTTATTTCAATCTCTTAATTTTGTACTTTCTTTCTTAATTTTTATTAGCTTTCAATAATTAGTTTGATAATAATACTATTTAAATTAATTAAAATTACTTAATTATTCGATCTAAAATGGAGCAACATTTAATTTATTAATTATTTAATTAATTATTTTTTTCTTCTATTATTGTTTAATAGATTTAATTAGCGGTTATTATTTAAAAGTAGTAAATTTACACATTTATATAAAGAGATTCATTTATGTAGCCATTAATAATCTAATTTAACTTTCTTAATTTTTAATTGAAGATTCTTTAGTAAAATTAAGTAACTCTATTTCCAATTTAAAAAATGTTAAAAATGCTTTTTTATCAATAGAGAGAAAATAAAAAAAAAATTTATAAAAAGAGAAATCCATAAAAATCTTGAAGGGAAATATTTCTAAGCTTCAAAATTGTAACATTATGTTTTACTAAAATAACTATTGTAAACTTTGTATTTAATTTGATTAGATTATCTTATCCAAAAGAGGTATTAGAATAAATTTTTAATGTATTGGCTATCATATAATTCGTTATAATCAAAAATAAAAACTTGATAACCAAGAAAAGATATTTTAGATTTAAAGATGGATGAAATATAAAAAATTTATTGAAGCGAACTAACTATTTTGATGAAAATAAATTCATAGAAATAAATATATGTGTTTTGTTTAATGGTACCTAAAATAAAACGAAATGCCAATCTATTAAGTCATCTCAATTAATGATTATTTATAATGGTACAAAAATAATTTGTACTAATTTGTCCTGTTCAAAATTAAGAGTTCCTTTATACATTCAAAATTAACAATCTATATCTAACAAATGATAATAAAATTGATAATGTTTAAAAGATTATATCTTAATTTAATAGAATTACATAATATCATTTTTCATTAATACATTTTTCTACAGAAGTTTATCCTATATAAGAAAAGCTAATTCTCCTAAATAAGATACTTTAAACTTTATAATTACCTTCCTCCTTTCTTAAAGAAAAGAACTATTATGAAGTATTAATAATAATATTATAAATAGCATAAAAAAACAAATAAAATCTATGATATTATATAATAATTGACAATATTTAAAAGAAAAAAGAGATAAACTCAAATTATCAAAAGATATAGACAAACTGCAAGGTTAATAGAATAATTCTAAAATTATCTCTAATAAATAAATGAATCTAATATTCTAATAAATTGAATTACTATTAAATAATTAGAATTAAGAAGAATAATTTTTATTTAGTAAATAAATAGCCAGACAACCTTGTAATACAAATTATAATATAATTATATTGATTTTACTTTTAAACCATTTTATAAAACTTTAATAATAATGAAAATAATATTTATAGAATTCTTTTCTAATAAAAATTCAATTCATAAATCTTACTTATTCCTTTTAGATTTAGAAAGCATCTAAACATAAAAGCATTTTTATTGTATGAATAAAATCACAAATATCTTTTAATATTCTACTTATGATTATGTTATTTAATTATGGTTTAAATAAATTAAAATAGTTTTATCTTCATTATTTTAAAATATCTACTTATTGCATAATAATTTAAACAAAGTTTAATATTTTACTCTAAATTTTTAATAAAGATAAATCTTTTTAGAATCTAAAAAAATAAAACAATAGATTAATTTGTCAAAAGTATAAAAAATGGATTAAATTTAACAAAGAAGATAGTAGTATTATTGTTCAATTCATTAAGATAAAGAAGCTTAATATTTAAAGATAAATACAAATAATATTTAGATGTCTTACTAGTGTAATAAATGTATTGCAACCTAGGGAAGGTCTATAGATGATTGCATTTTAATCATTGAAGAAATACTATTTAATGATAAAAATAAATTAATCACAAACTGGCCTTTTATTAAGAATAATGAACTTTTAGATAGCTTTACTACTCTTTTTGAAAAGAGGTAGAATAATTAAGAGGATATAGATAAAAAATGTTCTGAAATAAAAGACTACTTTCAAAATATTGTTTAAAAACTCTAAGATAAGATCTTAATAATTGAGAAACGATTATTATAAAATGCTTGTAATAAGACTCAAAGTTAACTATCAGAAATATATAACTAGATATCTAAGAGAGCAGAATTGAAATAGTATATTTAAGAAGGAGATCTTTAAAGTAATAATCTAAAAAATTTCGTTAGAACTCAACTCTTAAATCAAAGCTAGATTGAAGACATTCTCAAATAAACATGTGAAGCAAAAGAAATATTTGGTTAGTCTTAAAAGGAGAGAATTGATAACTAATTTAACCTAATTTTAGAAAAAGTAAATGAGGTTTTGATTTTAATTGACAATGATATTGACCAAAAAAATATTAACTTTGATAATTTGGCTAATAGTGATATACAGATATTAAATATTCCAGAAAATCAGCTTTAGAAAAAAATAAAAACTTGTATGCAGAATGAAGGAATAAAAGGATATTCCTATAAGGTGTAAGATAACACTATTATTTATTAAAATGAGATTTATAAATCAATAGGATACATTAATTATGAGTTACAATAAAATGATATAGGGTAAAGTATTTCATTTAGAATAAGATTAAAATCAAAACTCTCTATAGCAGTAGGAATTTTGGATGCTTCTCTTGTAAAAAAGTTTGATTATTCCTTTAACAGGTCAGATAAATGTGGTTACCTACTATTTGGAGATGGAGAATTTTGCAGTTTTAATGATTCAAAATTAACAACGGATTTTATAATGGAGAATAATGATATAATAAAAATGTAAATTTGGAATGGGTCAGTTTAAATCTTCAATAAAACAAAAAATAAAATTTTCACTTTTAATTATTCTTTCAAACCTGAACAATTCTTTGGTTTTAGACTATAATCTGATTCTTAGATAGAATTACTTTGACACATTAGAATAATAACAATATTACTTACTTACTCACAATTATTAAATATTCTAACAAGATAAATATAATTTATTTTTTATGATATATATTTCCTATTTTTGTAAAAAAATTTATATAATCTCTAAGCTAATATTAAAAATATAAATAAATATAATGTAAAACGAATAAAAAATAAAATTTTAATATAATTTATTAATATTATCTTACTAGGATAAGGATACTATTGTTTAAATAGTTTAAAATTATTAACAGAATATTTAAATGCAATTAAAAATACACAATATTTTCATTTTAAACAATATTATTAAACTTTTTAGACATTATTCTTTTTAAAAGTATATTTTATTCTTTAGAATTTATAATTTTGCTGCATTAAGTGCTTGAGTAAAAGATTACTTTTTAAAGGACTAAATGACTTTGAATATAAAAATTAAGGGATTAATGGATTTCTGATTGGATTAAGTTCTAACAAATTTATTAATACTTTCTATTAAAAGAAGAAGAAGAAACTTTTATAATCAGTATTGATTGAAATTTATGGATGAAATACATACAATAAAGTGGTAATTTAATGATAAGAAATTTATTATTTAGAAATATATTAATCAAAACAGTATAAATATATTAATATCTCAGCTATATTTTGCGAAAAAAAAGCTTCTTGATTAATCTTAATTTCTAATAAATCACTTTTATTAAATACAATAGTAAACTTAAAAAAGATAAGTTAGACAGAGGATCATTTCTTTCTTATTAGCCCATTTTAAACCTTAAATAGATAAATTATAATACAGATGGAAGACGTTTAGGTATCAGATAGTATTGAGACCATTCAGCAATTTCTCTAATTGACATATAGCGCTCGTAGTGGCCTTGAATAAAAGAAAGCTGAAGATTAACTTTCAGAGTACTTGCAAAATGATCCAAATTTCATTAAGAATTTATTGATAATATCATCAAAGGAAGAAGTCGATGGTAAAAAGAATAAATGATTAGTTTTATTTTATACTCTGCTAACAAGGAAAAATCATTTTAACTTATTCATTTAAATAAAAATATTAGATAAAATCAAAGAAAGTGCTTGCACTTTTATTAATACATCAATGGTTATTATGTTAAATGATAAGAAGTGCTCTAATGAATAAAAGATTTAGTGGGCAAATCTCTTTTTGAGCGCATTTAAAGAGCCTTCCATTAAGCTAAAGAATAAGCTTAAATTAACTTATCCACTTACCCTCATCTTAAATTCATCCAAAAGTATTCATTTTAATTATTTTAAAGTTATATTAGACTTAGTTAGGTTTTGAAGATTTCTGAGGACTATTAATTTTAGATAAAATTTCGCGGAATTTCCTGTCTGCAAATCTTATAATAATATTCCCTTCTATTAAATAATTAGATAATGAAATCAGAATTGCTATTTTTACCAAAATCTTAGAATGGATTAATGTTAAAGAAAGATAATTTGTGACAGCAAGTCTTCTTGGCCTTTAAGTCATAGTATCCGCAGTTAGCGAAACTCAATATCTATATAAGATTTTTGATGCCATTGAAATAGGATTCTGCGAAACTGCTTAATTCTTTTGCAAGCCACTCTAAGATTTACTTAATAGTGTAAATGACTAACATCCTCCTAATCTATCTTAAAATGTTCAAACAAACATAGTAGAAGGGTAATTTTAGAAACTAATTATAATTAATCCATTTGGTATTCAAATTCTTCTTTAGAAAGAATTTAACTTTTAAAAGATAAATAGATTGATTGATAGATAAAATACCAAGCAGTTTTTATGTCTTAAAGTATAAATTAAATATATTAATAATAAAATTAGATTAAATATACTCACACTCTGGGCTTAGACTTTAAAGAAGATAGTAGGTTAGTTTTAGAGCAAAGATGATGCTTCTCATGCAATGCTAATGCAAAAGATATTGACAAATGAGAACATAGCATAAGTTATTTATGATATTATAAATTTAAATGCATATAAAAACAGTCAATTAGAATAGAACTCCTTCTTATCAAACTGCTTAATTAGTATGTCTGGTATTGAATCAATTGATGAGGGATTAAATGAATTGAAGACTATTGTTTTATCTGTTACCAGAAATCTTCTTGCCTTCACTTATGATAAACGTCCTAAACTAAAAGTAGATGGCAATATGTTCTTCAAAATGCTTGAAACTCTTCTTCCTATGCTCTTTAAGTCTCTCTATAATTTCACAAATCAATCTAAATATAGAAACAATATGAACTTCCATAACACTATTGACAACTCTATTTATATAAATAAATTACTTACAACTTGCTTGAAAATTGTTGCTGAAGCTGGTTAGAACATGGAATTCTACTAGCTCTATTAATCTAATTTATAAAATATCCTTGTAGATATACTCTTCCCTTTGGCTTCGTCATCTGAAGCTGAGGTTGAGTTGATGAAGGAAAGTCCAGAAGATTTCATTTCTATTTAAGAAGATTGCTGTCATAAACAAGTAAAATCATTTTTATCTAAACATTAGATATAAATAATATTAATTAATATTAATAGTAAAGCGATTCATACAAAGCTGCTGCTTTTAAAGTAATAGAAACCCTTGTAGATTTTATAGATGGTGGCTTAATGGCTGTTGGTACTTTTGCTATTTTTATAGCTCAATATGCTATGAATTGCTAGTCTCCCGATGAAATTGATAAAAGATTCCCATAGATTTTACCTTTCAAATAGAGTGTATTTTTGAACACTCTTCCTAAGGATATTCTATTAGAAACATCTTTCCTCATAATATCTGACATACAATATAAGATTGATGATAGAGAAGACTTAGTTGATTTGCTCTAAAATATGATTAGAGATAATCTTTACACTATTACTAATCCCTCTATTTCAGGTAATTTTATTAATTAAAATGCTTTAAGAAATATATTAATAAATAAATATTTAATAAAAATAACAGATATTGTGAAATGCAGATTATGCTGCTTTATGAGTGTTTACTATGATAAACTATTCTGGAAAGTATAAGATATCCCTGCTTTTGAATAGTGCGTAACAACAATCTTTTCTTTCTTAGAATGTAATAAAGACGAATAAAGAGTTGTATAACTCTCAGCTATTGAAGCTTTGGATACCATGTATTTTGATGAAGAGTATTCCCAAAGATTGATTCAAACTATTTTCAATGCTATTGATTCTCTAATTAAATATTTGCCTTTTATTGATTATCCTAGATACTTTGACTTAATCTATTCTGTTACCATGTAATTAATAAATTACTATTTTTTCTTATATTTTAAACTTTTTCATAAAAATATTCTATCTCTCAATAAGGAATATAACTAATTACATTATTTAACTAAAATAGAAAATTCTCATCAATTATTAAAGAAAATCATGAAGCTCTTTGCAATATTTTAGAAGGACTTAACTAAAAGATATTCTAGGAATATGAAAAAGTTATAACTGGTTAATAGAAGAGTACAATTTGCTTAAACAAAGTACAGATTTTATAATTTTATAATAGATTAATTAATCTGAAATCTTAAACATTTTCTTCATTTATAACTATTTTAATTATTTCAATAGATTATGAGTATTATCAAAGGTATTTGTGAGAACAAGCATTACATGCCTTAGTTTATCAATATGATTGAATAAAAGTTACATGCAGTAATAGTAAAAATAGGAGACAATCCAGCTAATGCAAACTTTGAAGATGATCTCCTTTTAATTCTTCTTTCAATGATAAAACACTCAAATAGATTAACTGATTTAACTATCTCAATGTTACCTCTCTTCCCTAAAATCTTCAAGAAGAATAATGGAGTATTATAAAATATGTTCTAAGCTTTAAATTACGTTTTTATCCATGGAAGTGATTATTTAAAAGCAAATCCAAATATCATGTAGAGTTTGGCCGAAATCTGTGTTCTCAATTTATTCACTTAATCCCAAGAAGGAGTGTATTGTACTGATTCCGATAGAGCTCAAGGTGCTACTCTTCTTCAAATCCTTATGTAAAGTGTCGCTGGGTAAATACCAGGAGAAATTTTAGCAGGAATTATTAACAAAACTTTCGAAAGACTCTAATTATTATCATAAGGCAAGAATGATCAAAGATCTCCATTCTTTAGAATCAGGTATATTTCTTATATTTAAAATAATTGTTTATTATATTTATTGACCAGCTTGGAATTAGAGAAGAGTATTAAATTTTATCTTTTTAAAATAGATTATTGGGAGTTATTTTGCTTGGATTGGCTTGTAACTTTAATGGCGTATAATAGTTACTTTTATAGAATAATATGTTGGATGTTGTAATTTAATAAGTAATTAACTTCGGTCCTAAAATATCAAATTAATATGATAGAAAGATTTTTGTTATGTGTATAAGTTAGATATTAGTTTAAGAACCTGATCTATTCGCTGATTAATTCAAAAATAACTTCACTGGTTTATTGTAATTGACTGTAGCATTGCTTGTTAGTTAAACAAATGAAGAATCTAAGAATCTCAAAAAAATAAAATAAAAAGAGAATGGAATCTCTAGTACAAATAAGAAGAAAGGTAGATAGGAAGATTCTGATAAGGAGGAAGACGACTCTGACAATGATGACTGGGGTAGTGATAGTGATATGAGTGATGTTTCTAAAGATTATGATTTACCAAATTTCAAATCAGACATGAATCCTCATTAAGAAGATGCTTTAGAAGATAAGATTACATTAAATAATATATTAAATCCTTTCAAAAAAGTGGATGAATTCAACTATTTCAAATAAAGAATTTATTCTTTAAAGTAATAAAGACCTCAGTTATTCTAATCCATAATTCAAAACATCTCAAAAGAATCATTAACAGAATTATAAAATATAGTATAAATCGAAAGAGTTGAAACATAAGTACCCACCAACTCTAAGTAAGAGGAAAAAGCTACTTAACTTATTCCTAGGAAGATTATTAAAGCCAAAAGAAAAGAATAGAATTTGTAGAGATTTGATTGCGAGAATAATTGATTTAATTAATATCTAAAAGAAAGTATTTTAATAATGTGTGTGTAAATAAATAACAAAAATAATATTATTTGAATTAATTCATTTTTCAACTCGTTTATTTATTAATTAATTAATTAAGAAATCTATTATTTACTTAAGTGTTTGTTTACTTTATTAAATTCTATTTTCTAATTAAACTGTGCTACTTTACAATTAGATTTTAATTGCATTTCAATTATTTTTTATTTTGGCTTATTCAAAAGTAATCTTCAAAAGACGACAAAAGAACTAATCGTCTAAATTTCAAGCATTTATTTCTTAAATTAACTTAGCATTGTTTATCATTGATAGTAATGCTATGTATTAAATAAAATATTTGAATATCTTGTTAAATAAAGAAGAAATTTACTCTTAATTAAGATCCAAATTAATTAAATTCTTTAAATTTTTGATAGGATTTACTAAATCTATTGCACCTTAAGCTTCAATTGAATTATGGCTTATTTTTTTAAACAATTAAAGTGGATAAAAATAAAATTAAATGCATACATCATATTTAAAATAATACCACAAATTCATGTGTAAAGATGTGAGTTCGGTGCAATTAGAAATTTATATTCCTAATAGTTTTGCACCTAAATCATTAATATAATTCTCTCTAATCATAATAAAGAAATTATTAAATTTAAATTAATATAATTTTAATAATAAATAAATTAACCTTAAATCTAGAAATAAATATTTTAAATTTTTTATTTGTGATATTCCATTCCCTATTTCCCCTGCAACAACATCATTTATTTTTAAAGAACTATTTAATTAAAAGTAATAAATAATAGGATTTTCAAATTATTATTTACCAAAGGTTAAGTTAAAGCTTATAAAGATTATGAAAATTGTAGAACTCTTTATAAAACTGATTCATCTAATGATCTCCTTTATTGGTAAAGCTTGAATAGGGTAATTTTTTTAATTGTAATTATATTATTTATTTAAATTTACTTAAGGTTGAAATTCAATTCAGAGAGATTCTTACAAGTCGATATTCTTTTTAGAAATAATTCTATACCAATTTCTTCAATATCATTTCCTCTAAAGTGTTGTATTAAAAATAAAAATATTAAATGTTCTCAAATAAGTTTAGAGGTTAATTACGTTAAATAAACTTTTAATATTTCAAGATTAATTAGTTTAGAAATATCTGATCCTAATTTCGAGATACTACTTTGAGTAATCTTGTTCTATCTTTTAAATTTAAAACAAATAAAAAAGTAAGTGAGGGTTTTAAACTATTTATCTGAGAAAATAAAAGAATAAATACCCTAGTCGTAAAGTTAAATAATTGAGATTATTGACTTTAGATATTGATTGTCCCAATTACTCTAGAAACTTATCCTCTATTTCATTTTAACTGTTTATTTTAAATTAAATTACAGAATTTAAAGTTTGTTTTATCTATTTTTAAATCTATGTCATTAAAAATATGGAATTAATTGAATAGATACATCTTAAAGAATACTAAATTAATTAGTATTTAAAATATATTTCTATATTTAATAAATTTAAATACATAAAAATAAATATAAGATAAAACCTTAAATCAAGAGAAAGGGAAGTAACACTTTATAGGTTTTCAATAGTATGAGTTAAAGAACGTGGCACATTACTTATTTGCTTGTTAAAACTGATGAAATTTAATTTTTAACTCATTTTATAAAATAAATTACCTCAAATTTAAATCAAATGAAGTAAGAGAAATAAATGGAGTAGGGAGGTACTATAGATCCTATTAATCCTATTCATCAGAGAACTAAATTTAATTCCGACTATTATTTAAATAAAAAAGTTTTTTGGATCAATTTAATTAAATGAATGTGGTTTACCTAAAAAGTGATTAGAAAATAGTTAAATTCTTACAAAATTAGATTTGTTATAATAGCTTAGAAAGACCTTTATCTTTAATCATATTATATCTTTAAATTAATAAATAAACTATTTAAGAACATTATTTAATCATTATTTGGTTAAAGGGACGTACTCGAAATTAAGATTAAGGGTTTTGAGATTTTAAAATTTTGGTAATTGCATAGATAAAGATATGATCCCTTCATCATCTAAGATATTATTTTTCTAATTGCTATTTAAAAATATATATTAAAGAAAATATATTATTTCAAAACTAATTTGATTGGGAAAATACTTACTCTAATTATAATTTCAAAGATATCAAATTTGTACATCTAGTCAACTCATCCCCTAAATAATTTAATCCTTGATTGCCAATACAATTGGAACTATTTATTATGAAATTATCTTAATAAAATAGGACAAATTAATTGCTGTACAATTAATTACGTAAGTTATAAAAGTAACTGATTAAGTTGAATACATTAAGCTATTCCTAGACTTATTTATTTTATTCCATCATCTCTAAGATAGTTTCCACTATAAAATTATTATACATTTGAATTGTTCATAATTAATCAATAAACTTGTTAATATTTAATTAAATAATTTTTACTATAAATTTAAAGCTAGATATGTCAAATTTTTACATTTAGCTATTTCACCTCCTAATTTTTAACATTCTCTATCGACTATATTGGAATTCCTTGTTAGTTAATTAATTAGTTAGTTAATTAGTTAGTTAGTTAGTTAGTTAGTTGGTATTTAGAATTAAAGATTTTTTAAAATTGATATAATTAATAACTTACCTTAGAATAATTGAAAGATCTTTTGCATCACTATGGTTAATTAATTTCAACTTTTTTTCATAAAAAAATTAAATTTTTCGATTTTATTTTTTTGATATAATATTTACATTTTTAATAGAATTCGCTTTAATCATTTTATTATGCCAACTTTTTATTACAAAATAAGTTTTAATTTAATTCAAATTGTTTCTTGTTAATTTATTTATTAATCCTTTTAAATATAAATATTTCTTTATCTTTTTTTACCTTCATTAAAGTATTTTTAAATTTTTTAAATGATTGAATTTTTCTTCTTTTGATAATCAATTAAGTTTTTTAATAGGAATTTAAACTTTTTCAATTAACAAGGAATAAATTAATCTTAGAGAACTTTAACAAATTAATAAAATTTATAATGTAAATATCTATTTTTTTAGAATCTACAAATCTATTATTTAAATTTGAAATATTTTAATTTACGAATATGTCATATTGTTTTAAATAATATTGTAATAATTTAATTAAAACTGAATTTATATTTATTAACTATTACTAGCCGTAAGCTAACTAAGGAAGATTTAACTCATTCATATATTGTTATATCAGATACATATATTTAATCTAATTTGTATATTAAAAAGCTTTAAATCTAATAATTGTAAACTACTCATAGATTTCAAAGAATAATATAGAATTTCAATAGAAATTAAAAAAATTCTTTTCAGGAGGCGTGATTGTAAGTGTTACCAATATCCTTAAGTCATTACTTTAGAGCATTCTTATTAAAGAAATATAAATAGATATTAAACATAATTGAATATACTTGAGTTGAGATTAATAATGATAAAATAACATTTTTATAATCTAATTGAAAAATATTTTTCAAAATATGAGATTTTATTCTTAGAGCGTTAACCATTTTGATTCTATAATGAATAATGAGAATTAAAGAGTTAATAAGAATAAAAATGTAATTATTCGTAATCTTAAGAAATAGTACGTACATATAAATAATAATAGTATAACAATGTTAATGATTAGATTTTATATTGGAGCTACTAACTATATACATACTGCTAACAACTTACAAGAAAAGCAAATGTACTATGCAAAAAAAGATCACTACAAAATTATTTATATTGATTTTTTACTTTATTTCTTTAAGGTTAGTTTTCCATCACATATTTTATTAATTTTCTTAAGCAAACAAAAAATAGGTAAAGTAGAAATAAAAAGTATTTCTTCTACTCAGATTTCTTTAAATAGCTTAAAAGAAAATAAAACTATTAATTTCTTCTCAATGAAAAAAAAGGAATTTAATCTCTCTAATACCAAAAAGGAAGATTCAAGAGAAGCATAGGGATAAAAATAATAAAGCTAGGTATAATCGAGTTCGTCTATGAAGGGAAATTTTAATTTGAATGGATCATATTACATGGGAACTCATGATGATCAAGAGTCCATTTTGATTTCTCAATTTGATGATTCTTAAATGGATTAAATTACTGCAGCTGCCTATTAGAGTTATAATGAGTAAATAATTATAAATGATTCTTAGTTTCATTCAATTAAATTAGAATAATATCTCTAAATAATTAACATAAATTAATAGTACCACCATGAGTAGCAGTTATAAGCACCCTTTTATGACAGAAGTAGTTTAAGGCTTAGACTCCACTGTAAATATTAGTTAGAAGTAAATTCTGGTACCTGGATATGATAAAAAGGTAGGTTTTGTATAGGATGAGAAGAAGCACTAATAAATAACAAGTAAGCTACCAAGCTTATATCAAGATGACTAAAACTCTCCATCAATCCAATCTATATCTACTCAAAATATGTTAAAAAATGTAATTACGTTAAATAAATCCAATCTTATCAATGATAGAATGGCGTTATAATTACTTTCTTATTGATACATTATATAAAGTTGATTAATCATATGAAAATATAACTAATAAATAATATTTAAAAATAATAAAAGCCATAAAAATACAAACGGTATGTTTCATCTTATAGCAAGGATGATAACTAGTTATCTCATTGTTCTATAGACCCAGAATAATATCTCTAAAACGAATAGTAAATTTCTCTTTTGCCTAATGAATAAAAAGAAAAATTCCTACCAAAGATACATGAAGAAGGTGCTTCTGATAAAGAAGTTTACTTTTCTTAATATAAAAACTTGAGCAAGATTACATAGTATGATAAAAGATATAAAATGAATAAATTTTAGTATAAGTCAATGTGTTAAAAGGTAAATAAATCATTCAACTTTTCTTATTTAGTATTTTTATTCTTAATTAATACCTTCATTAAGTACATATCTCCTACTTCTACTTTTATAGTAATTAATAGATACATATTATCATAATCTTACAATCAATATTAAAATATAAATTTTTATAAATTATCTATTGCCTCCCTCCCTCCCTTTTTAATTTTATCATTTTAAAGTACATCTAATGATAATTAATCCTAATTTTAATATTTTATAATTATTATTTTACTATTATTTAGGCTGAAGATTGCAATCTTTTACCAAAAACGCTTAAAATATTCAACTATAATTCAGATATGAATAAAGAACTTAACTTAAATAACTATGGTTTAGGAGATATGTATTGCAAAGTCTTTTCAGAAGCACTTTAAGTAGAGGATTTATCTCATTTATAGAAATTAAAAATATCGTAAAATAACTTGAGAGGAGGGTCTCTTAACAGAATTTTTAAATCCTGCACTACAAAAATTAAAGTATTAGATGTTTCAGGAAATTCAGTACGATAAGAAGCACTTGCTACATTTAAACCTCTATTTGCTAGAACAACGTAATAATAACTTAAGATTAATATAATTTACTTACTCTAATTTAAAAATATAAAAAAGACTTGCCGTGCTGAATATTTCACATTGCAATATAGGAGATGTTGGATTTACTGAGCTATATTAAAACATGAAAGAAAACAAGCATTTAAGAGTATTAAATTTAAGCATGAATAATCTTACAGAAATAAGCTCTTAAAAGATCAAGAAGATTCTTATGTATAACACAAGTTTGTTAGAGCTCTACCTCCATTGGAATAACTTTAAAAATGAAGGGGGAGTAGAAATACTAAAGGGAGTATTAGAAAACTCATACTTGAAGGTTCTTGATATTTCTTATAATTCACTGAAATATTAAGGAGAATTAACTGAATAAAACCAATAAAAAACTTCTGCATATTTAATTTCGCAAATTCTAGCTAAAGATTATTGTGAGCTACTCCATATAGATTTATCCTATAATAATTTTTCTTCTGCAGAGTGGTATTTAAAAATCATTCATCTATAAACAATCTTATTTTATTTTAATAAATAAAATTAGCAAATTAATTTAGTAATCACTCTTCTTCAACAGCTGGCTATTCGGTCTACACTTTGAAGGCAACTCTAATTATGTTCTAGATCCAAATGGGTAAATAAATTTTAAATAATTTGATAAGCACTAACATTCTTAATCAATTAGATTTATTGTTGAGCTAAATAAGGGTTTTCGTCCAAGAATGCAACACAAAAGATAGATAAAATCTATAAAGTAAATACCTTTCTTTTCAGAAGAAGAGCTGTGGGATGCTGACCATTAACAATTATAAGATGTATGTTGGATTTGCTAAGGCTGGTAAGAAGTATTAATAGAAGCAAAAGACATTGAAGAAGAGCCATTATTTATTCATTTAAGCCATTAAGACTTTAAGCCAGAACTTCTTAAAAAAAACGATGATGGAGTAATTATTTTTATTAAAATGTTTGTGATAAAAATATTCATTTTTAAATAAAAAGTATTACTCAAAGCTGATAATGATACCTAAGAATAAGAAAATTGAATTCTTTTTTAGTAATCCTCTTTAATCTTCAAAAGGTCTCGTCACTAGCTATCATGAAAGCAATAGGAAGATTTTATCTCGTGAATTCTAGTATAAATTTGATAATGCTGAAAAAGAATATTCCCTATTTGTCTATCATATGAACTCTATAATATCTGAAAATAGCATTTAATTTGAAGTTGTGAATCACTATAAAGTAAAAACTAGGTGTTGTCCTAGAGAATAATCTTTAACTTACCATCTTCCGAAAAATGATTGGGATATCTCCAAATCAATTTGGAAAGACTATAGAGGAGATACTGAAGAAGCTCTAAAAAAATGTTTAGAATTTGACTTTATGTTTTCAAGAATTTCTAAATTCATCAAAGATACCGAAGATTTAAATTAACTAAAAGATTTCCTTACAGAAAAATATTAGTAAATCTAAATTAAAAAAATATTAATTTAAAAAACCATTTATTTTTTAATAAAGAACACTTAGAGATGTGTACAAAGTACTAGCAGCTTAGTAACCTTAGGGGGATATATTTTGTATAGGCTCAGGAGTTTTCTAAAGAATGATTCAAAAAACTAAAATTCTTGATGGAGGAAAAATAAAGCTATCAGATATTGATAGGCTGTTCATAGCAACAAACTTTAATTAAGAAACGAATGATATTATTAATGAGAACAATCCAAGCAAAGCACTTATTAGGTATGAGTTTATAGAAATGTTGGTGAGAGTTGCTCATGAAAAATACCCACAGATGAAATACTCTGAAGCATTTAAATATTTCTATGAAAACGATGTCAAAGAGCACTTTAACTCTTATCTAAATGCTTAAAGCTGGAGGACAAACTAGTAGATTTTTTTTTAATTTAACAATTTTGATTGATATAATAATTTAAAATAAAATTATTTAGATATTGGACGAAAAACATAGAACATGAAATTACAAGTGAGATGTAAATGATTAAACCTATTTATGAAAGTTTAGTTTAGAAAAACCCTGCTTGTTATCAATCATCTTCTAAATATGTTGACCTTAATACATTCTGTGAGTTCATGATCAGCAAAATCACTCATTTGCATCCTCTCTCTACAAATCTTGAAATACAATTAAGAACAGCGTTTTACATGAGCCTCTAGTGTAACATAGATGAACTGACATCAACAGCACATAAGCAAATGAGTTTGATTGAATTTATAGAAGCTATTGTTAGAACGTCCGAATTTATATTCAACAATGAAGAAATCCCTCTAAATGTAAAGATATAAAAGATTTTATTTGAGTTATATGATGAAGATGAGAAGTAAGAAGTCTTAAGAAGATAAGAGTATGAAAAAATTAAAAGAGTAGAAGATGAGAAAAAAGAAATTAAAAGAATTATACTCAAAACTAGAAAGGATTATGAATTTAAATCATCAATATCACAGATTTCTCTCTAAAAATTATCAAAAATAAAATTACTTTCTCACCAAAGTAAATTTTTGCCTGCTCTGTTCAAAGAACATCATATTGATCAGCTAGATATTCACTCTACATAAAATTTTGACTTATATAAAAAAATGATAAAGTGAAAAATATAATAAGATTTATTATTGGTTGCTTAACAAAAACTATATTTATTGCCTATGAAGTATACTAAAAATAATTATTTTATGTGGAAAATAACTATTTTTTATATATTAAAATAATCTTTACTCTAAATATATAATGTAATTAGTGAATTAGTGAGTGCTTGCTTAACAAAAACTATATTTATTGCCTATAAAGTATTCTAAAAATAATTATTTTATGTGAAAAATAACTATTTTTTTATAAATAAAAACAATCTTTAGTCTATAATATAATGTAATTAGTTTTAATTGCTTGATTGCTTACTTGTTAAGAGATTATATAAGATACATAATTATAACATGATAAATATTTTTTAAATTGTATTATTTATTAATAAATGGGAAAATTGACTGATTCTTTATCTTTAGGAAATTTATTTATACATTAGAAGTAACTCAAACCTAATTTAAGTTCTTCACTTTTGAGTAAATTGGGAATTATTTTTTTTATTATTAGGGGATGGAGCTAGTAACTACTATTTATTTACTCTTTGGCTTCTTTTCAACAGAACTTGATTTAGTTACTTTTGCAGGTAAAGTATATGCCAAGTGGTCTGGAGGTTTGTACATAGCTTTCTTCTATTTGCTACTTTGAGTTTACTTCATATATGAACTTTTATTTTCTGTGTTTGCATTTATTTAGTTATTTTCTTTATTGAAGGTTTATGAGGTATAGGAAAAAGAAGCATTTCTTTAACTATTACTTCCCCTTCTTTTATTTTTTTCACTATTTATAGTTGAATTATTCGTCTGTAATGTTATTGTATTTTAGCTTTTAAGGAAGTTATTTTTCAGGGGTTTTTAATTTCCTAAATACATGATTGTAGAAGTATCAATACTGTCACTCATAGAATTCTTTCTTGAATTTCCAGAAGATATATTTCTCTTTCTTTATATCTCATTTTCATTAATTAGATAGTCTTAATATTATTTTACTCTTGACACGCTTGAATCACAAATTTATTCTTGCTTCTCTTCTCTTAGAATGTTATAAGACTTACTTAAATCTTTTAAAACGTCTTTTTTAAATAAAATTAAGTTTATTAAGAATTTAATTGTATTAATTAGAATTACTTGAATCTATTGAGTAAGATCTCTTTTCATAAAAATTCTTTGAAAATGAGAGATTATTGATTGAAGAATTTGGACTAGGATACTCTGACTTTTTACCTAAATTAGTTGTAAGGTTATTTTTTAATAGATTTTCTCCTTAGTGAAGACTTTTTTTAATCTTATCCTAATAGAATTCATCATCTTAGTATTATTTGTTATTTATTTAATTAGATACAGAGATATTTGCTTCATCATCCTATTATATTTATTTTGATAGCCTAGTTAATTAGAAACGATTTTTACTGCTATTAGTATTAATATTTTACTCTAATTATTTTTAATTAATAGACTATTATTAGTCTTTCTTAACATCATATGTTGATTTTTAATTTGAATAATATTGAGATTAATGTGGAGCTCTCATAGTGTTGTTTTAAATATTCTAGTAATAATCCTAAGAAAATGATTCATCTTAAGGCTTTGAAATGATAAACGAATCCATCCTCTATTGTTCATTACTTTAATTTTAAATACAAATTGAATCAACCTTTAGATCTTGCAGCTTTTCTAAAGAAACTTTTTAATTCTATTTCATAGAGGCTAGCTACTAACTAAACGAACCAGTAAAATTTAAATTTTCAAATGACTCATTTACTAAATTTAGAGTGTTATTTAACATTGAATTTGAGTTAAAATTAAGTGTACTATTATTAACATTTTATGACTGCTTTTAATTACTAAACAAACTTTAAGAATTGTTTAAGTTGTTCTCTTCAACTAACTTGTTTTGAATCTTAGTTTTAATTAAATCTATATTTCTATCCATTAATTCTTGCTTTTCCTTTTCAAGCTTCACCACTATTTCATATAATCTATTTTATTTAAACCAATAATTAGTCTCAGTTAAATAATAATAATAATAATAATAATATAATTCAAAAATTTTAAGACAATTTTAGAGAAATTTCAAAAAATAATAAAAATAAATATTTAAAATTTTCCAATAATATTAGTAATTGAATTTAAAATGTTTTATTAAATAATTTCTAAATGATAAATCTTTGACTGCTCTAGATTTAAAATAATTGAACCGTTTGAAATGTCTTTCGTTTTAGATTATATGAAAGTTGAATAATTGAGAACAAAGTATTCATAGCAATAATAACTATCTATTCATGTTTCATCTTTTTAAACTTTAAGTAAATATTTCGTTTGAGATTTAAATTATTTATCAGAATTCATTTGTTATTATTTTAATTTAAAAGTAAAATAACATTTTAAGAGGTAAAGAATTAATTAAGTTTTTTTTTAATTTTCATTTAAATTAAATAATTCAAAAAATAAATCAGTTAAGAATTACTTCTAATTTTTATCTTTGTATTATGAGCGAATATTTTCAATAGAGGTTTGGTACATCTTAATTTGTTCCTTATAGTTATTGATTTTACCTTCATATTTATCTCTTTAGATTCGTAGAGCATCTTAGATTTTTTCATCAAACTTAATCTACTGATACTCAGTTTGCATTCGAATTAAATCCTAATTAGTCAAATGTTATTTCTTCAAAAAGGTAATTTCTTCGCTAAGTCTGGCATTCTCCTATTCAAGAGCATAATTTGTATTTTTTAAAATGAATACTTCATTCATGTATTCATTCTAGCTGTGCATTTATTATTAATTTAGGAGAGATAAATTCAAAGAATGCCCTTCAAATTATTGGTTGGAATTCATTCCCATATTTCTATTAAATGAAGAAAAAGGAGTATAATTATCATCTAATTATTCTTTCTATTATTTCCTAAAATTTTAATGGATATTATCATAATCTTGAGATTAATCATTCATGTAATCCTCCTCCTCTTATGAATCCATTTCTTTACTATTGTTTATGCTATTATTCAATCCTTCATTTAGTGCATTATGAATATATTCAGAATCAAATCTAGAAGTACTATGCATATCCTCTTTATTTAGTGAGAATTCGGTTTGCTTGATGAATTATGAACAACTCAAATCCTCTAAGTCTTCATCCTTTTCGGAAATTGTATTGCGATTTTCACCTTAATCATATTGGCTATCATCCTCTTAACTAGTTTCTAACTTCCCTCTTTAAGAGCTTAATGTTGTAATATAGGTATTATCCATTGCTGATTTATCTCTACTACTCATTTTATACTTATTAATATTACTAAAATCGATGTAGTTTCAATATGCAAATAATTTGTTATTTCAACTTTACTTATAATTTGATAAAAACTAAGAATTTTAAAACTTAATTTCAAATAGTTTCATTCATTCTGTTTTAAATCTTTTTTCTTTTTCAAACACAATCAAATAATTCAAAAATAATTATCCAGTGTTTCTTTGAAAGTATAAATGAAGTGTATCTAACAACTATTTATTTTATTAAAATATACCTGGAGATTACATTTTATTCTCTCAATTAATACAGAAATTCTCAAAGAAATTATAGCTACTTTAATGCAAAATATAAATGAAATTATTCTTTAAAAATTGATCTTGACTAATAAATTAGAAAATTCCAAGAGCTATTATTGAAAGAAATATTATTTATCCCATAAGTACGTTATTCTGTTAAATTAAAGAATGAATAAGTAATTTTGAATGATCAAAAAGTATTCTAAGGCGACATATTCAATTAGATTGATAGCATTAAATTGTAATTAAATGAATTATTTTAATTAATTTCATCAAAATGAATAAAATAATATTTTTTAGATTTTTAATCCTCATTTTTTCATAAAGAAGATTTATTATAGTAAAGCAATTATTTCAAACTAAAATTGAAGAGATTGAATTTAATAAATGAATATTTAATGAATAACAATTAGGATGATTTTGAATAATGGATATAATACTGTTAAAATAAATATAATTAATATTAAGCGAATTCATTGATTTTTAATTAAATTTCATATTATGTCTTCATTTAATAAGCCAGTCTTGTTCTAAGCTATCTAATAGAATTAATTCAATTTCTATTGATTTGCTTTAAGGATACTATAGATTGATCATAACTTCAAACGTATCAAAATTCGTTTTCTGAAGGTACATAACCACATTTTTTAAATGGTTGATCTTTAATTTTATCTAATTTATCTTTATAATACTTCTCTAAGAAAATTTAAGATTCCATTGAATAAGTAAAATCTTCAAAAGCAGAATTCTCTATGAAGCTTCTTTAACTTCTAACTTTGATTAACTAAGCTAGAGTTTCTTCAGAGACATCATAAAACGCAACACCAATCATAAATTCATATCTAAATTTAGACTCTTCTAATTATTGATCTTTATAAGGATAAGATTCATCTCTATTAGTAAATTACATGCATCTATGATTTATTTCAATCTTTAATCTATCAAATGTTATCATTCTAGTTAGACTAGGTAAAATTTCCTTTCCTTAAGTCACTCTTGCAATTTAATTTATTAAGAGATTAAGATTTGATTCTCCATCCAAGTAATGGAAAGTTTCTTTACGATTGAATTGATAAGGGTCATCTAAATCAATGCCTCTCAAAGCCATTAGAGCTTTACTTTGTCCACTTAATTATATTTCAAACTCGAGGGTATTAAAATTAAATTTATGAATTGAAAAGGCAAAGAATCTATTAGGATCAATCTTTCTGACTTCAGAAATAGCCCAATTTTAAAATTGTTGATAATTTTCTTCATATTTATCCAGGAGTGAATTAACCTGCAACGTTATAGCTTTTTATTAACTGATTTAAATAAAAAGAGGGATTTCCTTTGAATATTCTTTCAAGGCAAGGGATAACATATAATATTATGGGTCGTTTATAGATTAAGCTCTTTTAATGAGAGGACCAAGATCTTTAATAGTAGGTTAAGTATTTCCATAATATAAAAGTAAAATTCCATCTTTTTTATAATATTGCATATGATTTATTTATCTGTTTAATTTCTTGAGAGCATTATCATCTTATAATTTATAAGTAAAATCTATACATAATCCTCCATAAATAAAAAATTGATTAGCGCAATTTTATAATTCCCAATACATAGGCATATAAGAACATTATTTAGAACCATAATTATATCTTTGATTTAAAAAGAATAATTTTATTTAATCAAATAAGGTATTTTTAATTATATTGTGTTTACTTTGCTAAAACAGCTTATTCGTTATCTGAATTTTGATCAAATTTCTCATCTTCAGTTGAATCAGACATATCAAAATTATCCAATTTGCTAAATCTAATGAATTGGTTAGAATCTTATGATAAAAGTGGCGATTAAAACTATTAAGGCTGCTGTTCCTATTCAACTTCAATGCCCTATGCCTTTAATAGATTCTCCATTATTCTTTTTGTTTGTTCAAGTAAACTTGCTGACTAAATATCTGTCATTTTGTAAGTCTTGATAAGCAGCAATTATATAATTACTAAATTTTGTAGGGTTAGTCAATTTTTTAATACTTGTGATAATTAATTAAAAATTAAATTACTTATAAAGATTGTATGCAAATCCCTAAAAAAAATTCTTTCTAAAGGCAAAAATCAATATGTGGTACAAGCAATTGATATATATTTATTATCATGCAATCATTTATTAATTTTTGCTTATTAGGATTTTAAGCTGGCTGACTTCCTTCCTTCTTCCATTATATTTTTCTAGATGTTTTATAGAACCCTAAAGTGTAATTGATCACAAATCTGTTAAATTATGATAAGTAGCTATTATTAATTAAACTCTTAAGTAGAAAAAAAATACAATAAATAAGATAGAAGACCATTTTTCTCTTTTCTTAAATTATTTTATTTATAGAAATTAAAAACAATAATGTAATGGTTATTTGATTAAAAATTAATTAAGGAAAACTAAAGTGAAACAAGCAACTCTCTCATTAAAATTTCATTTGGGTTACAATTATCAAATTAAAGAAATTTAAAGTTTTAATTTTAATATCTCTTATTCTAAAATATCATTCTTAGACTCCCCTCTCTATCATATTTCACTTTTTAAAAACTTTTTATCATTACCCACCCAGGTTCAGCCAAAATAACATTGGTTAAAAATATTAAAAAATAAGAAATGATATTTAAGGTAAAATTGAATAAAATATAATTATGAATAGAGAAAGAATGAGAATTAAATTAAATTCCACTATTAGAGTGATTAATAAAAGTTCTGATAAATTATGATTAATTAGTGTAATTGATGTATTCTATAAAAAAATAAGAAAAATTAAATAATATTTTTATTTTTTAGTCATAATATAAAGAAAGAATGCATAAAATATTTAAATTTATAACTAAATAAAATAATATAATATCACAGATGTATTATTATCTATTGCATCTAAATTTAGTAAATCTTTATGAATTACTTACTTACTTTATTAAAAACTTTAATGTATTTTAATTAGTTAGTGTCTTAGATAAAAAGAAGGTTAATTTCTAGAAAGAACATAAAAGTTTTTCAAAAATGTAATCTGACTATCGGCTATAATATTGAGAAGGTCTAATAAATAACTACTCGTGAAATAGATAAATTATTAAAAATTCTTCTTAGAAACCAAAAGGAAAATATATTCTCACATATATTTTTCTTTACTTATTCCTATATTGTAAATAAAATTTCAATTTAAATATTTTAAATTGAAACTGTAGTCAATCAATCATTTCAATTTTATAAATTATTCGAGATTTTCTCTTAATGAATATAAAAATGATTAAAAGATTATATGATTAAATAAATAGTATTACATGAGAAGTTAAGAATAGGCTAAGTGATTATAGCTTTAATCAATAAAAATTTAACTTAAAACTATTGAGAATTGGAGATATTTAATAATAACATTATGAAGATAAGTAAATTTTGATAACTTTTAAAAGAATTATAAATAAAATATTATAGAATCAATAGTAAGGGATATTTAAGGGGAGATTAAAAGAAAGAAGAGGAGACAAAAAGAAATAAATTAAATAGAAAAAGAATATTATAAGGAGCATATTATAAAATAATTATAAATTCAGGATTGAGTGTATATGAAATATAAAATGATGAGGAAGAATAATATAAATTAATTGAGTGAGTGAGCTAGTAAATTTTATATTCTTATATTTAAAAAAGTATATTTAATTAATTACATATATTTCTTATAAACATTGTTATTCTTTTTTATTATTTATTTATATTTAAAGGGTTCAAGGAAAGGAAAATAATAAATGAGTCTGTTTGGTTTGTTGGTTTGTTTGTTTGTTTTTATTTGTATTTTTTATATTTAATCCTGATTTAAAATTTATTATTCCAAATTGAAAAATGTTATTTCATTATTATATATCTAATATGTCAGATGAGTTTTATTAGGAAAACTAGTTTATCTCAGCAAAATATGCTGGAATCAATCTATCTATAGATTTAATATATACATCTTCTTCTTTCTTAGTGAAATTAAAATGATTTTGGTATTAGCTATTTATCAAAAGATCATAGGTGTATTAACTGATTAATATTTTTCCTCTTTCTCCATTGCTTTCCATTTTGTTAGCAATAGTGACATCACTTCCATACACATCGTATCTCACAATATCAGTACCAATCACACCACCTATAATGCGACCCTAATTTAAATAATATTTCATTTAGCTATTAATTAATTTATAAAATAAATAAAATCAAATTACTGTATGAACTCCTATACGCATATCAAGCTCTTCAAAGTTAATAATAGAACGAACATTTCTTATAATTCTGATCATTTCAAGACCCATATAAATAACATTTTTAGCCTCTTCTACAGGATTTCTTTTGTTAATATCATTGAAACTGAGAACAACATAACAATCACCAATTGTATAAAGCTTGAAGAGATTCAAACATTAAACACTTCTATCGAATTCATAGAATAAGCTTCTTAACATTTTTACTACCTACTCAGGTTGCACTTAACTAGAATACTTTGTGAATTAAGATATATCTGCAAAGAGAATGGTCACATTATCAATTTAATCTGTTAAGGATAATCTCTCAGCTTATCTGTTATTCAAGAACTTATCTAAAATCTATTTATAATAAAAAGTAAAAATATAAATAATCTTATAATGATTTAAATAAATTTACATGAAGAGGTAATAGATTATTGAGTAATGATGCCTATTAAATATTTTTCTTTTTTAGAATCTAATAGGTGTTGTAATTATTAATTTAAAGCTAAAGGAGGAGGTATGTAAAGATGCTGTGAGCAATACCACCATAGATGAAAAAGTAGATGATATAGATAATGATCTAAGATTAGTTAGAAATCAATATCCAGTTAACTAATAAGATTAAGTAGAGAAAAACGTTCAATTCTATCCTTAGAGCATTCATCGATGTTAAAGTACTAAAGATAAAGAAACCCTCAGCAGCTTATAGCTACCACATTTAATCTTTTAAATCTTAAGATAGGTGATCTATGTTAAATTGATAGGATTCGTAAACTACACTAAATGTTCCTTAAATAAATAGCGTGCAGATGTACTTTTTGAAATACCCAATGTTTTCATCTAGGTATTTGTTTCTCAAGAGAAAGAATAAGAAAAGGGATATGATAAATGAAGATCTTATACAGATAACGACTAGGTACCCTTAATAAATACTCATATTAAATAATGACAAAAGAGTCTTAATAGTGTAAGAACTAATTTTAATTATTGAGAATTATTTTAATAAACTGATTTATTAAAGAAAATAAGAATTAATTATTTACAAAAAGAGACAGGTGAACCTATTTTTTCTATAATTCTATTATTCTTTATAGATCTAAGAAACAAACTGGATGACATGCTGGTTGCTGATGTCTAGAACAGGTAAGAAGAACTAATTTAATTATAAAAATTGTTAGATTAAATTAACTTAAATATATTATTTTTTACTCTCTTTTTAAAAGAAATGAGATTTTCATGAGTTTATTTCTCCTCTTCGTAATCATAAAGATCGAAAAGTCTATCCTATTCAATGTATTCATCTTAGATTTCATCCTGATATTTCTCAGTGATGTTGCATTGCTACATAAATTGATGAGCTGATTATTCAAGATTGTTATGCATAGATGGCATCACTTCACTACCTATTTCAACCTTTGATTCTCTTGATCTTTAAGAACTCATTCCATTTTTAATATTTATTGCTCTTATTGAATTTCTGTGAGCGAAGCGGGTAGCAGAATTACGCTCAATATTCGTCTTGCTTTCTGGCTTAATCATAAGGGGATCCATATTTTTCTCAACTGAGTTTGAATGCTAAATTGACTGGTGTTAAGAGGTTTCATTGATCATGCGAGTTAACTTCTTTTGCATTCTTCTTCTACCCTAAATAATTTTAATAAAATATAATGAAATTACAAGTATTGTGTTATAAAATATTTTTACATAACTATGCTCTATTGTTTATTTATTCTCAATTAAATCATTAGCCTCAAATTCTGAGAGTTTATTTCCTTAGTCATCATCTTTACCTTTCAGAAGATAGCTGTTTTCGCTCTTTTAATTGAAAATATGTTATAATTTAGAAGGACTGACGCTTTAAAAATCTTCTATATGCATGTGATCTGTAGAATTCTTCTTGAAATTCTCAATTTCATCTTCTTCATTGTATTCTATATCTGTAGTCTCTTTAGCATTATTCTAATTGCTGTTCTAAAGAGGGATGACCACATCATCTTAACCTATTACGGGATTTGTGATTTGATATTTCTTAAAGGCTTAATTGAAATTCATACTTTAATCATTTTTTTATATTGAATCTATATCTTTAATTGAACCTTTAGAAGCTTCTTCTTCGATTTCATTAAGAGAATTTTTTTTACTGATAAACTTATTAGTATTAGTAACTTATTATTTATCTTCATTTATTGTTTAGTTACTCTCTTATTGAGCATTATGAGTTGCTGAAGTGCTATGATTTTTAGATCTAACTCCGTCACTTGTATTGAATGGCAGTGATTATTATTTCATAGAGCCGATCTTATTATCAAATTCGTTTTCTATTTCATATTAAATTAAAAAATTTAAAACGAATTACAATAAATTAATTAAAGTTATTTACTATCAGGTGATGGTACTTTTGTTTATTTGTATTGTTTTGTTCTGCCATTATTTCTAAAAGGTGAATTCGATGCACCTTATCTAATGGTCTACTTCTTAGCTTTCTCATAATTAGTTTACTTTCTACCTAATGAGTAGAGAGTTGTTTTTTAAGTCCTTCTTTTATCTTACTTCATTTGATTCTTCTTATTCTAAAAGATTTAGAAGGTCTCAAGAATACCTTTACCCTTGGCCTAAATGGTTAAGTAAATAAATATTTAAATGATTGAAAATATGAAAGAATGAATAATTAATTACTTCAACATTTTTTTAGGTAAAGCTAAATCCCTATTCTTGATTGAAGATATTACTGATTTGGTCATAAGCTTATTTCGATACAGTAATTTTACCATTTTCTCCAGTTGACATGACTCTACTAGTGGTATTGACTGTATCACCAATTAAAGAGAATTAAGGTTTATGGTAACCAATAACACCAGCCATTACTTTACCATAATGGATACCAATTTTAATTACCATTTGCTAACCTTGGTTTCCCCATTTTATGTTTTACACATAGTTTTTCATATCAAAAGCAAGATTTATTAATCTTCTGACTGGATTTATAGCATTTGCTTTCTTTCTATTGTTTTATTCTTCCACTGATTTTAAACCCTTTAATAATCGTTATATTAGGTAAATTATTTAAATAATAAAATTTGAATTTACAGCAGCACAAACATAGCTGTTTCCTACTGTTTCTATCTTTGTAACATCATTTGCTTAGCATAAATTATCAAAATGACGGAATAAGTTATCTAAAAGAAGAACAATTCTTTCATTTTCGCTTTGGGATATTTCATCAAAATCACAAATTAATAAAAATAAGACTGCCACATCTCCTTAATCTTCTGAAATTTAATTTCTTCCTTCAGCGCTCTCACCACCAAGAGTTTCTATTTGAATAAATAATAATAATGATAACAGGCATTTTAAGAATATTGTTTACCTGCACTAATTCTTTCTCTGACAAACTTAGGCAGTAGAATTGAAAGAACATTATTGACTTTTTATGTTTCTTATTACATCTTACTGAATTATAAGAAATTCTTTCTTTCAGTTTCTTCAAGCTTATTTGATTGATATTAATAATTCAATTATTAATTATTTAAAAGGAAAAATATGTTACTGTGTATTTATGTATGATAAGAGTAACCATAAAGTTAAGAATATAGATAGTCGCACAAATAAGAGTGTAAATTGTAACACTTTATTCTGAGTCTTTAGAGCTGGATTGAGCAATCATTAGAGGAATAAATATTATATTTTATAGAACTGATCCTATGCAAATTATGTGAGGCTTAGCAAACACAGCAAAATTTAAGTTATATGAATAAATTATAGAAACAAGCATGAGATTTGTAAATGAGACTAAGTCTTGAATGATTTTGAAGAGTATTCTGAGCATAAAAATACCTATATTGAGCTGGAAAAACAATTTATTCCTCTTAGTTATAAGGGCAGCAACAAGTACAAGTATAACAATGATAGATATAGATTAAGGAATAATCTAGTGTTGTAAAAAATGTAAATTAATAAATTAATATAAATCTAATAAATCTCAAATTATTTTATTACTAAATTCTAAAATCTATCTCCTTAATCTGAGTCTCTATCTACAATAAACTAATACATAATAGCAGCGATAATGGTTAAAGTGATTTCTAAGAAAGCAAGAATAAGTGTTTGAGAATGGACATTAAATTTCTACCACTATTTAACCAAATTCTCCATGTATTTTTTCTCTAAATCTCTATTTTTGAATTTTAGGGTTAATTTATTCATGTCTTATTGAGTAATTGAAATCTCTTCACTTTAAATTACTTATTTTATTTTTAAAAAATAATTTTAATTAATTAAATTTATCTTCGTCTATAATAATTTATCTTACAATTTTAAAGGATTTAATCCATATTTTCTTATTTAGAGCCTTTGAAGATTTAATTTAAAATTTTTGACAAATGAGTTTCTATAATAAGCTTATAATAAACAAGTCCAGTTTCAGGTTTAGTATTTCTAGCAGATTTTTCAAGCATTGTTTAACGATTAAATTTCAATTCGTTCATTTCACCTATTATTATTATAATTATAAAAATTTTATAGATAGCCATTAGGAATAAATTAAATTTTACCTTTTATTTCTCCAAAGCGTTCCTTATCAATAATATATGGGAAAGGGAAGAACTTTTAAATGTACATGTTATTTTCTAAAAAGATTTAAAGAATGATTGCAAAAAATCCCAGACTTAATATAGTGATATACATTTAAGGAGAAGAAACCATTTCATTAATTTCTACAAAATTAGAAGGATTATTATTAATCATAGCTCCAAAGGATAGATAAACAATAACTCCAAAGAAATGGCAGATGTGACTGCATATCATCTCAATGTAAGATTAGTTATTTGCTATGTTGAATTTAACTTAAACCCAGAATGTTACCATTATTAATCCGATTTTCTTAAGCACAACTAAACTATTATCTTTTCCATCATTTGTTGTTCCAAAGTTAAAATTAAAGTAACAAATCACAAACAGAACAAAGGCTTCTAAAAAGCTATGTCCTACAACCTATTTATTTTTATTAATGATTAATAAGAAAATGTAAGAAGGGCAAAGTAATAAATTACTTTATAAAGAAATAACATGGTTTTCTTTTTCTTAAAGACTTTGATATTATATCTAAATTAATCAACTATTTAATCTAAATTTGTAAAGTTTTTATATTAAATAAAGAGTCTGTATTTTTTAAATCCATAAGGAATAAGAGAGAAGAAGAAAAAGACTGTGTTATAGTTGAGGATATCATATCCATTCCATAGACTGCTTGCATAAGTGCAATCGATAAGATTAAAGAATAAAAGCATGTAACCTAATAGGAATGATCTATAGAAACAAAATACCAGCAATTCCTCATATACTTCTGAAAAGAATCTTGAAGTTAGAAAAAATAATCTTGATAAACTCTTAAAATCCCTTTTGAATATAAATACAATAATTTATTTAATAATTTAAAAATAAATAATTCTAAATTACCTGATAATGATATCTCCAAACAATGAAATAGCTGATTTCTAACAGTTTTCTATTTGAACGCTAATATCAGTTTCTTGCATCATATGCGAATCATTATATGAGTCACCAACTGAGAGAGTCTTAGGATTGCCTGGAAAGTTTTATTTTACTAAACGAACAAACCAAGCTTTTTACTGTGGAGACAGTTAGTATCCAATAACTGATTTGGCAAAGTAAGACAAAAAGCTAAAATGATCTTTCAAGTAATTATCTGAGAATATGGCATTGAGGGATTTACCAGAAACAAAAATGGCATATTAAGGAAGGTTCTATTTATATTAATTATATTTAATAAAATTACATTTCTTGAATTATTAAATAAACCTTTTCTTAGTTCCAAGCAGATGTAGAACGCTTTCTAGGCTAGCGTCTGTGGAAATTGTTGTTGAGATTTTGGCTATTATCAATTAAGGAGTTCTTTTTATAAAATGAAAGCTGAAATCATTAAACTGCAGAATAAATAATAATTCAATTTTACTTTATGATGCATGTCTCTTTGAAATTAATTTTGAGACAAATTGAGACTTTTTGGAGTGGAAACTTTATCTTCTTTATCTTTTGGAGAATTTAAATTTCCTGTAGCACCTTGTGCTGGGCTTTAATTAAGATTGATTTAAGAACCATTATTTTATTAAATGAGCTGTTTGATATTGTTTTGAACTTCTTAGATATTGCCGCCGCTGCCTTTTTCTTTCACAGCAAGAAAGTTTTTGAAGAGCTGCAGCTACTATCGTATTTATAGTTTTAATACTAAAATTTATAGAGATAATAGTTATTATTTTTTTGTTTAAAAATAAAATATTACAATCTGGATCTTCAGAACTAAAGTGAAGTACTTATGAATCATTCTCAACAAACCCAATTTAATACGAAACTGCTAAGTTGTTATCAAAATTATCACCACTGAGCATCCATGTACCAATGCCACTAATATTTAAATTGTGTATGAATTATTCAACATCAGGTTTTATTTTTTCTTATAGACCAATCACACAAATCAGTTCTAAATCATGTTCTATAGAGTTGTAAATTTATTCTCTTTAATCAATGTTTGAGATTAAATTTTTATGAGAATTATCGTATTTTTAAACATAATCCATAGCCTACTCTTCAGTTAATTCTTTCTTCATGTAGATAATTTTTCTCATACCAAGACTTTCCATAAGACCTAAATAAAATAAATTTAATTTTAATGTCAATGTCAAAGGAATTTATAAAATATATACGGCTATTCTTTATTAATTTATCGTTTTCGGCAGAATTGTTTTTAAGATTTGTAGGGAGAGCTTATCCCATTTCCTATCTCACAATTAAAATAGCTCCAGAAATATTATCTGAATTGGGATCTTTAATGAGCATAGACATTCTCTTTCTTTTATCTGTGTATTCATTTACAGCAAGGATATGATAGTCTTTTACTTTTTTGGAAATCTTTAAATGGTATGTAGGTTGTAATCCCTTGCTTGAATTATTCCACTTGAATTAATAACCAAAGCATTCTGCAAATTATAAAATTTCCTATTTATAATGGAAAATGTTATTATTTAATTAATTATAAAATATTAACTGAATGCTACCTTTTCTATTTTGAAAAGAGAATTCTTCTTCATGAAATCCAACTTTGTTTCAAGATTTCTTTCAAGGCTCATATTGGTTTAATGACATATGATAAGGGAAAGAATTGCCTAATGATAAAAGCCATCATATTCATCAAAGAGATTAGATAAAAACGATGATTCATCAGATGTGTGAATATGCATATCTGATTCAGTTTAACTGCTATATCTTTTTCCATGCATATTGTGAGAACCATCTAACAATTTATTTCCATTATTTTAAGGACTGAAAAGGTTAGGATCCCCGTACATAGATTATTATTATGACATCTTTTACTTATCATTCTCACTACTTTAATAGAAAGATGAAGGCTATCTATTTTAATTTCTAACTTTGCTTTTCATTTCTTATTCATCATTATGGCTTATTCCTAAATTAGATTTGATGATATCCTTTTCCTCTTCTTCTAAGTTCTCATCTTCTAATGTAGTCTCGCTTCCATTCTTTTTCTTATTTGTTTATAAAAATGTAATACTTGCTTTGAATTAGTTCAAATCTTAAGGTGGCTTTATAGGCGGAATTTCGCTTCTTTCTTCAGTTTTTTCAGAAGGAAAATTTGTTAATTCAAAACTAGAGTTTTTAATAGATTTTTCTGCATTATATTCTTTTTCAAAATTCGGTAGTAATGTTATTAATTTTTATTGATCAGGCAAAAAATATAATTGATCTCTTAGATATATGGATTTTACCTAATTAAAATAATTAAAATAATTAATAATAAAAATAGTAAATAGTAAAGTTAAAAGATGTAATTACTTCAAACTTATTATCAGTTAATGTCCCAGTTTTATCAAAAAAGACATGATTTGTTAAAGATATATCAGAGATAGAAATACTTTTAGTTAATTTATATATGTCATCTTAAACTTTACTTTCATTATGATCGTTTGTATCAGTTTATTTTTATTATTATTATTACTATTATTATTAACATTATTGTGATTCATTTTTATCAGTTATTTAATTATTAGGAGATTTCTCTTTAGAAGGATCTTAGATTTTAGATTAAAAAATAGAATTACAAGGTGTGGTTACATCCTTTTTTTTGGAATTATAATATTTCCATGTTTAAAAGACATCATTTATCATGTCAATAATATCAATGGTGGCATAGAAAAGAGGAGGTAATATATTTAAATAATCCATTAAATAGCTTATGATATATTATTGCACTTCATCTATGACGTAATTACTGCTATAAGAAAAATTGCAAGGCTAGAAATAAAGGAAAAGCATTGAAATCTAATTATTTTTTATAATAAAAACAATAATGAATAAACTAAGATTTAGTTAATCAATTTCGCTTACAAGAATATTAAGAACGATCTAAAATAATGAAATAGTGTAAAAAGTTTAGGCTTTGCTGGCGAAAAAGGATTTTCTAAGGGAAGTCATTCCTCTTGTTTATTTATAAATCATGCAATCATGTCCGGCATACAAAACTAAACCATATACCCATTTACAATTTCTTAAAATAGCACCTCTAAATATCATGTTACTGTTGTCTAATTCTTCTCCCTTAGGATCTTTAGAAAGCTTAACAAATCCTCTAAACCCTTCTTTCAACTTTAACGATTAATATTCTATTTTACCATTGAGAATTTTTCTATATTCAAATACACTTTATTTAATTTTAGATCCATCGGAAACTATTATTTATTTATTAGTTTATTTTTTAAAGGTTTATTAATAATTATATTAAATTTTACTATTTAATTTATAAAAAATAATTACTTGATGTTACGTTAGCTGGTTTCTTAATTAATTCATCGCAAATACCTTTTACAGCAGAACAGTCAACAGAAACTCTACCTCCTTTACTTTCAAGGATAAGTAAATCGGCAGGAGCCATTTATCCTCTTTTTAAAATAACTATATCACCAATTTGCAACTCTTTCCAACTAACATTTTCTATAATTTGTATTTTCTCTGAATTGTATTTTTATAATTTCTCCTCAAGATTCATTTCTTCATTCTTCTTTTCAAAAAAGCTACGCTTTCTAGATAGATTCTATTAAGTATTACTACCATTAGGAGGACGCCTTGAAGATAAAAAGGCTGTACCGTTATTAAGATTAATGCTTTAAGACAGATCCTTTTACTTTGATTTTTTATTCGAAGGATTTTATGGGTTTGTTAAAATAGGATATTAAGTGATATTTTATAGTTATTTTGAGCTGGGCATTTAATAATTAGAGTTTATCTTTGGAGGTTAGTTATTTTACTAATTACTATTTCCTGAATTGCTTTATTAATTCTTTTATATATCGCTAACTTACTTTCCTACTGGAGGTATTTAAGGGATATTTGTGAAACTTTACTAAGCTGAAACCACTATTGATTTAAATACGATAAAATATTAAATATCTTTTAGATCACCTTACATTAAAGATCAATTTTATAAAAAATTTCTTTTCACTGGGAGTGTGTGTGTATGTTAGTAATATTTTCAAAGATTTCTTTGAATCAATTTTGATTATTTAATAATTTTTCTTCTATAATCAATGTTTTTTCTGGTATATTATTGACAGTTTAAAAGTAACAAATTTCATATTTTATTTTTGTTACTAAATTAAAAATTATTATTTTTTATCCTGAATAAAATACTAATTATTATGCATAGCAATATATCTAAAATAATAAACTCTAAGAAAAGAGTGAGTTAGCAGCTACTACTGCTACTGCTGCTGCTATTCTAAGCACTACAGTTTATTTATTTTATTCATACTTTTCTATTATAAATAATGCCATGAAAAAACAACTTTTCTATTAGTTAATTATTGATTTATTGATCCATCGATTTATTCTGGGAAATTTAAATATTTAATAATCAAATTTACGTTAACTTGGTCCATTTTGAATCCCGTTTAAGGCAGTTTGATTTATTATGAAGGAATTAGGATTACTATTAGGGAAATTTGCTGTATTTTATCCATTGCTTTATTGATTTTGAGAACCAAATGATACTCCAGGATTATTATTACTATAATTTCCATTGTTATTGTTGTTGTTAACGTTATTATTGTTATTTTAAAGGTTGTTTAAAATATTATTAAATTTATTGTTTTTTATCTGATAAGGATCATGTAAAGGAGAGACTTGATAGGATTCCCTCTTTTCGTTAGAAGGCAGCTCTTTTCCTGCTATTCCAGATGAATGTTAGATTGGTCCATCTTGGTGTATATTAGATTATTTTTTATCAGTGATTGCATGATTATTACTGTTACTGTTTTGTTACTATTATTCTTTATTTAACTGATTAATTTAGCTTATTACTAATGAATTATATGCCTTGACTTTCTAGTAAGACTTCTTTAAACTTTTGAATTTAATACATTAAAGGTTGTTTTGGACTTGTTCATCCCTCTTTTTCTAATACTCGAAAAAGACTTCTCTCATAAAAAATATAATAATGCTAATAAACATAGGAATGAGGTAAATTTGAAATAATTCTTGCCTATTTTGTTTTAAATAAAATAAAAAGATATTAAAAATGTATCTCAATCAACTTATTCTAAGTATTTTTTATCAATTATCATATCCAATGCAATCTTTTTAGTATTTCAAGCTAATTCTGTTAGAATCTTTGCTAAATTTATTTAACTAATAATTAATTATCTTACAAGTTATAACTGTATACATTCTGAAGTAATGTTGTGCTAAGAGCAGCATAGATATAGCCGCCCAACGCTGTAAATAATATTAACCACGTGCCTATTCTTCTAACATATTTTAATAATACTCGCGGAAAGAATCCAAACAGCTTTTGTTAAAAATATTATAGAGGTAAATTATCATATCGTTGTGATGTTTTGAAGGTAAATTCTACTAGCAATAATTTAAAGGGAGAGAGAAAGTTTATTTATTTGTTTGTATGTTTGTATGTTAAAAAAGGAGAAGAAAGAGAGTGTATTTTATTAAGCTATATAAATTGTATAAAGGCTTTGCTAGTTTATTTAATAAAAAATTATCTAAGTTTACTTCTATCTCAGTCAGGCCAATTTTATTATTCATGCTATCTTTAACGCTGCTAAAACCTTAAAGCTAAATGACTTCTCCATTCTCTATTTCCAGCTGTATTTATTAATAAAAAATATTTTATATAATTCGTTTTCTTTGCGTATTAATCATATTCCATTAAAGAATAAATTATCATATTAATGGGGAAGATAGATATCAATCAACTCTTCAACATTTTAAATATAAAGGAAAGAAAATCCTACTATTTTGTCATATTTTTTAGTCGATTTTGGGATGAAGCTATCGTTTTCATCTAAATCGTCTCCACCTAAAAAAATAACATTCTTCAATTGATTAAAGAGCTTGCCAACTATCCTTTTAATCATCTTTGCTCCTACGCTTATTTCTTTTACTTTTTAGATGAAACTGGTTTTTAATGTTCCTTTCTTTTGTTTTTTATTTTCTTTTTTTCTTTAAATTTTTGTTAGGAGAAGTGAAAAAACAATATACTGGTAACAACAAAAATGATACAAGTAAATAATTTATCATTAATCAAGAAAAAAATAATTGAAATTAAAAAAAAGAGCATAAAAGCAAGGGAATTTTCTTAGCTGAATATAGATAAATAGATTGATAGTGATGATAATTAAAAGCAGAAAGTGTAAATCCATTAATGTTATTTCTCTACATATTATTTGTTAGTTTCTTTGTTCTTCTCATTTCTTTTCCCTTAATACTTTCTGAAAACTAATAGAATAAATTAACTAACTTGCACACTAAACACAGTATTTGCAGTGAATTTCCTTCATTAAATATATAGATCATTAACTCATTTTTTTCTATCTTTATTAAAAATTCAAATCTCCCAAATGAAATCTAAAAATTTTAATTCTTTTAGATGCTTTATCTTCTTCAAATTATTAAAAATTCTTTAATTTTAAATAATATTAGGTGCATCAAATAACTATTAACCTAACAGAAAAAATTAAACATTTAATAATATATTATAGATTTTCTTTGACCTAGAATTTACTGTTTTTCTGATAAAGTATTTTTCAAATATTTCAAGAAGGTTGTCATTTATAAGTATAAACTATTTATTATTATGAGGTAAACAAAATTAAGATTAAAAATAAATTAGATAAAAATAAATAACTTTCAATTTTTTCTTAAATTTCTTAAAAACAAAATTATTGATTGATAACAGTAATCTCAGTTAATTTAAAAATAAAAATAAATTAACATTTACAATTAATTATAACTAAATTCTTTCCATTTTAATTTTACTTGTTGATAGCACGAAATATAGATGAATGTATATTTTGCTTTTTTTTACAGCTTTTAGAAAATTAAATGAATTAAATAGTGAATTTATTGAGGATTTGTATTTCTAATTTTCTATTTACTAATAATTTATTTTTTAAATTTAAAAAAATACATATTCTTGTTCAGAAAGTTCGTTTAAATCTATTATAAATCTTCAAAGAAGAGAACTCCTATTTTTTATTAGATTTTTATTTGATATAAAATAAAGAATTATAGATTTTAAAATTGATATTTTAAAATTAAGGAAGATGCAAATTAACTAGCCAACCAACCAACCTTTTCTCATATTAACAAATTATAAATTTAAATTTGAATGGAATTAATTGAATTTAATATTATTCTATCCATATTTTATGCTACATATTAATTTACGATAGAATTCACTGAGTAAAGTTCTAATATTAAGTTTTTTTGCATGTAAAAAATTTGTTTTTAAACTTAAGTTTGCCATTCAAAATAACTTTATTGATTCATATGAATTAACCAAAATTGTAATAAATTATTATCGTTTTCTTTTCAAATATCTTTTAAATTAAATATTTAGTGCAAGCGACTAAGATTCATAATATAAAAATAAAAATAAATAGAGATATTTCTAATTATAGCAAATATATTTTAAGAAAAAACAATTCTTTTAGGGTGGGAAAGTAATTGTACTCAAACATTTTTTAAAATTAAAATATCTATAATTACTTATTTCGTTACTAAAATAAATAAGTATTCTAATATTCTCGACTCTTGCCTCTTTCTTAATATATCTTTTCTTTTCAACTGATCAACCAAATAACCATTGATATTTTAAAAAAAATTTTTTTTGCTATAAAATTTTCTTTATGCTGTAAGTATATTTTTAAAGTATTATCTTAATTGAGAGGGAAATATTAAGCTTCCTTGTTTAAGTTAGATATTCTATGAAGCAAAAGAACAAATTAATTTCGAGGTGAAGGTAATAATTACCACTAAATTCATTAATTTTTATTTTCTCTACCAGTTTTTAATTTAACTTAACACAGTGGTTTTATTTGATAAATATTGTGGTTAATAATCTATGATTTTTAATAATCTTTTTCTTAATTTACTATACCAGAGAATTAAATCATTACTTATTTTCTTAAACCACTTAAATACAACTATTATTGAGAGTAATTTATTGTAAACAATATTTAACCTATATTTTAATTGAAAATTTTTAAAACAAATTATTATAAATTGAGTTATTTATTAGACAGGCAAATCATTTATCAGAAACAATTAACAATAATAATTAAAAAAAAAAAAAAAATTAAATTTAAGACAAAACGATTGTAAAATGGAAGATAGTGGTAACTCATTTATATAGGAGATAGCTAATACTAAGGGATAAGGTGTCTTTTTATACCCTTTCTCATTGCTTTAAATTAGAAGATAAGTAAACTAATCTATAGTAAAATTAGGTTTAGGTAACTAAGCAAATAACTATCTTTCCATGTATGCAGAAGTAAAAAATGAAGGTTTTAAAGGTTTCTTTAAGGGGTGCTTTACTAATATTATTTACTCCTCTCTGAATGGATTGTTTATCAGTTCTCTAATCCAAGGTAATTAACAAACAAGAAGTGATAAAATAGGAGATCTGTTCAAATTTCTATCACTTAATACTGTAGGAAATGCATTATTATACCCGTTTTTATTTTCAAGCAATTAACTTGCTTGTAATATTGGAAAATAAGATGCTTAAGGCTAAGTTGTTTATAAGTATCAAAATATGAGAGATGTTTTTCAATAAACAAAAGCTTAATTTGGCACTTAAGGTCTATATAGAGGGTTATCACTTCATATGGTAGGAAATTTTATACCATTTATTCCACTTTATATTTTTGCTAAAGACTAATAATTTAGTTAGCTAGTAATTGGAAGTTCACTCTTACTATTCTTGTAATATCCTATTGAAACATTAAGATTGAGACTTATTATTTAGCCAAATTAAGATATGTCTTTTAAAGGCATTTATAACTTTTATTAAAACATTCTTAAAACCGAATCTCCAAGAAGTCTATTTTCTGGTTGCTTACCTACTTATGTTACTTATGCTTTAGTTATAAGTTTTTTCGAAACAGTATTTTAGTAGATCAAGTCTAGACCCAAAGAAGAGTGAAAAAAGGAGATAGTAGAATTTGACTAAATGAATAATTGTTAAATGATAATATTAAGGTGTCTAATATAAATTTGATAATAGTTTATTTTTTCTATTAACTATCTTATCTAAGAACAATTGATTAAAAAATAAATATGTTTACAAGTTAAATAGGTATTGGTAAATATTTACATACAAATCACCTACTTAAAAGTATTGATTGTGATTTTTTGTTTAATTAAAAATATTTAATACTCTTTCTATCAAAAGTATTTCAAATAAAATTTATACACTTACTTTATTAATAGCAAGTACTATGGAGGAGTTACTTACTTACTTAATTACTCTTTCTAATTTTTTCATAGAATGATAATCTGTTTATTTAGAACATTTTTAATTGGTTGAAAGGAAAGTAATTTAGAATTGATTATTATGTTAGATAGTTAGTTAGATAGTAAATATACAATTATATAATTTTATAAAATTTTATTTTAAACAAACAAATTTGCCACCTTAATTAATTGATTAATATATTCCAATTAAAATTATTCTCTCTCATCATAATTCATTAATTCGTTATAACTTTCAAAAGTAACTTTTTCAAATTTGTCTTTCTATTTAATTTTCAAGAGTATTTATTATTTTTATTGTATAACAAAATTACTCATTTTTGTTATTATTTATTTATTGATTTAATTATTATTTATTACTTAGTCAGTCAGTCTGTTAATTTAGTCAAAGTTTCTTTATTGTTTAATTATCTTCATTTCCCAGGAGCATTTACAATTTCTATATTAAATTCTATTTGACTTTCTATTTTCTTCAATGTTTTCATATTAAGAGGAAATGATTGCTATTCTGGTAGCTTAAATAATTTTTCTATAAAAGGACCTTTCTTAAAGTTACCTTAAGCATCGAATAGCTCTTAAGCATACCATCCATAAGGAGCTTCGCCTTCCTCCTATTTTCCAATCAAAAATAAATAATTTTAACTTATTTATTGTGTGAAAAATAATTAAATTTACAATTTTTTAAGGATTTTCTTTAAGGAAGAAAATAGATAAAAAGAGATTCTTGTAGTTGGGAGTTTAGACTTTGAGTCTTTCAGGATCAAGAAGGAAGAATACTTTTTCATCAATGAGATCTTATTTTAAATAGAAAAAATGAAAAGGGAAAATAATAAATGGAATATTTACTATTCTTAAGTTTTGTATCTGGATCAAAAACAGAATCTGTTTCAAAATAACATGGCTAATTATCTCTTGACAGAATTAGCTTTGTATTTAATGTATCGCATATCTTTAGATGATAAGCAATTGATATCTTTTCTTTCTAGTTCTTCACTTCTTTTAGGTGTATTGAAATACCTATTTTATTGTTAAAGTCATTGTCTTATGCAGCTGCAGCTCCACTTTCACTAATAACGGAAGATCCTTCACTTTAATTATCTGCTTAATACTCTGATGTCATAATCTCCTATTTAATTATTAAAATAATTGTTACTTAAATTCTATAGAATAAAATGAGTAAAAAGAAATTACATATTCTAGTCTACTTTTAGAATTCTTAATAGACTATAGGTTAAATGGAGGTTGCTAAGCAGGTGGTTCCAATAAATAATTTGTAAAATTCCCCTATTATTATTTTATGTTTTATATACATTTTCAATACAATTTTTAATTATTTCTTACTTTGTTCATCTTTTTATTTTTGAAAAGAGGAAAAACAAGCCATCCTATTTGGTTGGAGGCTCCATCAAAAATACTATAATACATTTGAATTGATTCAAGCTATTTCATGTCATAATCATTTTGCAGTTAGTTTGGATTTAAATTGTAAATACAATCTTAGGATAAAGTTAATGTATTTCTTTCAGTACCAAGCGTTGCTTGAAATGTTTTATTGTAAGCGCAACGAAGATCATTGTCATCAACCATAACATCATCACCAAAAATAATAGAGCCTCTAATTGTTAATTAATTACCTTTAGTTAGATCGTAATTCTTTAAATTTTTAAATCTTATCATAATTGCTTTATCCGATTCTTTTATATTAGGAATTACTGATTTTTTTCCATTATTATTGTTGTTAGTTATTGAATTATTAGGGTTAGGATTAGAAAGATTATTTTTAAGTATTGAATTATTTTAGCTATTATTTAGACTACTATTTAGCACTTCATTCTACTGTGGGTTATTTCTGTTATTTTTTAGAATACTATTGTTATTTCTCGAGCTATCCAATCCTTTACCTTATTATTGTGGATTTTATTTTAAGGATGAGATATTTAGAGATTAATTTTATTATTTATTAACCTTGTCGACAGTAATATCCACATCTTAATCTATAGGGAAGGGAATAAGTTCCTATTTAATGAAATAAAGAATTCAATTATATAAAGCTACGAAGATTAAATATTATTTACAGATTCTAATTTATATTTAGAATTCTTTTTCTATCCCTCAAAAGGAGGAGGAAGTGCGGGAGGTTCAAATAAAAACTCAGACTTAAATCCTTTATTGAATTTTCTGTATTTAAAAAGCGGTATGATGTTCCATCCTATTTGATTTCCATCTCCATCAAAGAAATTTGCTATTAAGTAGAATTTTTCTAGTTCAGTATAGTCATACTACTCTACCAAATCATATAAGTCTACATCAAAATCTCTTAAGTAATTTACATCTAATACATTCTTTTCTTTTTTTGAAATAGAGCCTACTAAATCTTAAGAGTCAGCACATTATAAGCCATTCAAATCTTTAATTACCTAGAATTTTAATAAATTACTAATGAATAGGTTAAAATAAATATAATCCAAAAAAATTAGATATTTATATGAAAAATTAGCATTGTGGAATATTCATAAAGTAAACTCTTTTAAAAAACTCTTAAATGGAGAAAGAAATGTCAATATTCTAAATCAGAAAAAAATATTTTTTAATCCAAAAAAAGAAATTTAATAAAGAAGAAGATCATTTACTGTTTATCCATAAACAATAGCAAGTCTAACAGTCACTTTTGTACCCTTTTTCTAATCGTAATTTTTAATTGTATTGAATTTCAATCTGAATCCATGAATATCATCAAAATCTGATAACTTTAGCATATTATTCTTTGTCCTATCGTTATTGAATTTTTTCTCTTCTGTTGATTCTTACTTTTAGTTTTGGTTTTTATTTTATTGCATTCTTTTCAAAGAAGAGTTCCTATTATTTTCATCTTCAAAATCATCAAACATTCCATCTCCTTTTCTTTTCTTTAAAAGAAATAGATTTATTTGTATTTATTATCAATTCTTAATTATTATTGAAAATTACCATCTATCTATATTTACTATATCTATTCCTTTCCAGACTATTATCATTATCTTAAATCCTATCAGCAGGATCATCAAATCCATCTAATACTTGAGAACTTGTTGTATTGTAAAATTTTTTTTATCTTCCAGAAACAAGGTAGTGTTCATCATCTGAATCATCGTCACTATCTGGACAAGGTAAAGGTATGATTTCCTAAATAATATTATGAGATATTAGTAAAATTAAGTTTTAAATAATTTATTATTGTTTGATTGATAATACATGCTGCATTTCTATATCAAGAGGCACTTTAGGTTCTGAAAAAGGAGGCTTTTAAGAAGGTGGAGCATAAAGATTACAAGTATAACGGCCTTTATTAAATCTAAGGTTAGTATACATAGGGAATACTTCCCATCCTAACAATTTACCATCCTTATCAAATACATTAAGTAATAGTTTAAACTTTTCAAGATCTTCAATCGTGTGAAATTCGCTTAAAACTGGTCTCATATCAATATCAAAATCTCTTTTAGATCTACCAAGTAATTTATAAGGATCGTTATCTGATCTTCTACCATTAATAACTGCAGAGAATGAACAATTATCCCCGTTTTTATCTATATAAACTTCATCTCCAAACAATAAAGCACCTCTTACTGTGATTGAACTTCCATGCTTTTCTGCTAATTTCTCTAATTTATGAAATTTGAACCTAAATCCACTGATTCCTTCAATATCGTTCACGTTAATTTTCATCCTGTACTTTTAAGTGATCTTCTAAGTATGATTACCAGGAGGAAATTATTGCCCAGGTATTATAGCTGTTGATGAGATATTCTATGCTTTGTTAGGCGTACCGCTTCTTTCTATAGTTATATTTGGTGATGAACCTACTCGTTTTTAAGACATTGATAAATTATTTAAAGAAGGAGGAGTGTTATTATCTTCAAAAGGAACTTAATAATGTATTAATTTTGTTGGTTTTATTGTTTAGCTAGGAAGAGTAACTATTTCATGAGAATAATCTAACCAATGATATTTCTATTTAAAAATAAAATTATTAAATTTTTAAAATTAAAGAATTGCTTATTTCTTACTTTTTTATCATAATTTCCAATCAATTATCTGATTAAATTTAAATGAGCAGCTAACACACCATATTCAGGACTAAAAGGAGGAGTTTTTCTTAGATTTAATAAAAGATCAGCTTCCATAGCTTTCAAATATTCTAACTATTCTACTTCATTAGTAGCACCACGAGGAAATCTATGACTCAATCCAGTAACGTAAGGCCATTCCATTTTTAAATTAAAAGGAGCTTAAAAAGGAGGAAGAGCTCCCATAAATATATTTGTAGGAGGCTGATTTTTATAAAAGGATTATAACAATTAGTTTAATTTAAAAATTTTACTTATTATTATAATGGAGGAAGAACTTATATGGTGGGTTATTATCTTTATCCAAGCAATAAAAGTAATTACTCTAGAGTAAAAGTATGATAAGGGAATTATGGTCCTAAGAAATTAGCTCTCCAATCTCTTAATGCTATTAATAATATTATCATAATTGATAAAATACTAACTTTAATAAATACTTACAAGGGTGTTCAAAATTCCAGAGATTACAAGCTGGTCTCTATAATTTATAATAAAAACATTTAATTTAAGATACAAATAAATTTATTTATAGTTTTTAATTATTTCTGAGTGTAACTAATATTATTATATTAATGGACCAATTAAATTAAATTATATATCTTTCTTTCTTTAGGATATTTTTACTGTCCTTTATCAAAATTTTTAGCTTACTTCGGGTTCTTTCTTAGGTGGAGGAGGAGTAACAACTTTTTCTACAACTGGCTCATATTCTATAGGTGTTGGAGGCTTTGCAGGTTATTATAAAAAGCTATTTAAATCGAAATGAAATTTCTTTCTATCCTGAACTAGCCTTTATTTTTAAGCCATTAATTTATGAAGTTATTCAAGTTCTTTTTGCATGAAGTCATCCTTAATTATACCTTTTTATAACAACTCAAAATCTCCCCTAGCATAAAAATCTATAAAGACAGATAAACTATTCAAAAATGCATCTTCTTTTTCCTTTAATTACTTTCTCTAATTTACTAATACACTCAATAAATCTTTCAACTCCTTTAAATTATTATTATCTCTTGCCATTTAAGTGATTTTTTAAAGAGCTTTTTCAAGCATAACTTGATCTTCATAATGATTTGCTTGCAATCCTTGTTCAACATCTAAAGTCATTAGTACCTCTTAACATTCTTTCTCAACTTCATCCCTGTATAATTAAATTTGTGTATATTTTTATCATATAAAGTAATTTATTCCATTTTTAATAGGAATTACAACTATAAAATCTTATTCCATATCCCTTTTATATAGTTAATATCAATCTTTAATTATTAATTTGATTACCTTTCAACTCCGCTCCTTTCCCTTTTCTTTAGGAATTCTAAGGTTCTCTCACCTAATATAGAATATTAATCTGCATTATACTTAATTTCATGTAAACTTTTATCCTTTCCCTTTTATCCAGTTTTATGATAATACTGAGCTTTTTATAATCAAAAAGGATTCAATGAATAATGGTAAATGTTTCATAATCTAATATTAGATTCAATCGATATCTTAAATAAATACGCGTCTTTAATGAATAGGCAGTATTAGGGGTACTTATAGTACGATAATTCATAATTTAATAGAATTAATGTAATGGCTACTCCTACTATATTCAATGCTTCTTTCCTTTCTTTTATTATCTTATCAAATTTATCTTAATTCTTTCCCTTTTGATTTTGCTTAAAAAGCTAACTAATTTATGTATTTATCCTATAAGCTTACTTTATATTAGATTTCACTGAGCGATCAAAATCTAGGAAAGGATCAAAAAAATCAAATGGAATCTAATTGTCTTTGATTACAGTAAATAATAATTAGTTATTGACAAAAATATTGGTAATTTCTAATTACTCCATATCACAAAAATTGAAAAAATACCACATATTCTTTAAATTTTTCTTAAAAGTTAATAAACAATAACAAAGTAAGGACAGGATTGTTTCTTTTTAGACAACTCATTGCATATTTATAAAAAAATAAACGGAATGTAATTAGCTCTTAATCAATCAATCAACCAATTATTGATATGATACTAGATAAAGTTTTTATCTATTTGTTATTTTGTTAACTATTGTTCATAATTGAATTCTAAAACGGATTGTTGTCAAATGAATGAAAAACCTTTAAAATTTTTAATTTAGAATTGATTAATTGATAAATGATTTGCATAATTTAGTGTAGAATGATGAAGAATAATTCTTGAAACAATATTATTAAAATAATTATCTAAAACAAATATACTTAAGTCAATTAAGTTTAAAATAAATCAATTAATTTGAAATATTAAATAAATTATTTCATAGTAAGTTGCTTAAGAAATTCTGGGTAGATTTTTAGTCTAATTAACGGAAACCTTCTAATGAAATATCAATTTCTTGAACAATCATTTCTTTAATAGTAGGATGATTATTTTTGATTTGATTAATTTATAATTAGAGTGATTCTAATGTCAATGAATGATCAGTTAACAAGCATAAGGCATCATATCCTCCAGCTCCAGGACAAACTCCATAATAAACAGCTGAGATATTATTTATAATTGAATCCAATATAATTGTAAGAACATCTGGCTCTGTTTCTACATTTGCTTTCACACCTATATCCTTAAATATTTTTCTGTATTGCCCATTAATTTCTAGGATTTTCTCTCTCTTTTATTTTAAATCATCTAAACTCTAAACTCCACTAAATATATCTTAGAGTTGTTATGCCTTATTATTATTTTCATTGAAGAAAAGTTATGATTCTTCTGGATGGCTATCAAGATATTTCTTAATTTCACCTGCAAGAAGTCGGGTGTCACTACCAATAGAAAGGTCTATCATCATTACCTTTAATTCTTTAGGGATGTTTAATCTTGTATAAGAATCCCAATTGTGCTTTAACTAGCTATCTGTTGTAAAAATTTAAGGAGGGAATCTCCTATAGATTTGTGATCCAAAAACACTTGTTGCAATATCAAAACCACTGCCTATCTTCTTTTATGCTATATAATTTGCTTTTTAAGAAAGATAATGAAGTTTCTCTACACTAAACTCGTTGAAATATTATAAAATGGTTCCAAGAGTGACTACTAAAACGCAAGCACTAGATCCCAAACCAGTCTTATGCAGGTTATTCTTATCAAAAACATTAAAATAGTTTGATTTCTACTATTATTTTTTAGATGCAGAAGAATAAAATCTATTATCATGATAAATATTCACTTAAATGCTTTTATTGAATTTAGATGTATCTGTAATCCCTTCTTCAATAATAACTTAAGCTACACTTTCTAAAAATAGATTTTTAGACTAATTATTTTATTCTGTGGTTACTAGATATTTTTTGCTTGTATTGACTTCATAACTCCATTCTGATTCTATTTATCTAGAAATAAATTTTATTTTTTTGCTTTCTGATTCATATTCATCATTTCCTAAAGGTGTAATATAAGCATAAAATTTCTCATTTAAACCTACAGATAATCCTACACATTACTCAGAGAGAATTGCATAACCTCCCATGATCAAAACCTTAGAAGGACAGCAGTAAACTGCTAAATTTTATATTTATTGATCTTCCATTTTCTTTTTAGTTAATACTTACTTACTTTTTTCTTAATTAAATTCAAATATCTTTTTTTTTCAGCAATTTTAAGAAACTAAAAGTTGTTTAATAATATTATATTGATAAAAATGGAATAATTTTTACCATAAACTATAATTTAAAAATAGAATTGAACATGATGATGTTAGAAAGATTGAAATATCTTTAATTTTATTCAAATATTAAATTTCCTTATGATATATAATCACATTAAATATATTTATACTCTTAAATTTACTAAAGAAATATTGATATTTTATTGAATTAAATATTAATAAAATTAGAGAATATGATAAATAAATTAGTTTCATTCAAAATTTATTTTTAAAAATTCTTTAGTTATTTATTCTATTATTACATACATGTGTTATTCTTATCAGCCATTAACAATTTACTATTTTGAAGTTGTCTTTTTTCAGAGTTATTTCAAAAATTTGTATGCTTTAGACATATTTTTTAATCAAAGTTGTATAAATCAGTACTAAATTTATTTTAATCCCCATAATTTTCAAAATCTAAGTTTCCTTGAGATAATTCAGCTTAATCATGCTTCAAAAGAATATTCCTATTTGAGAATGATTAGAATTTTTAAGAATTTATTTACTGAATTTAATCTTCTTTTTGGGATTGAACAATTGAGTTTTTAATAGAGAGATTCTAGTCTTAAGTCAGTCTATCATTTCTGCTATATGAAAAACTTAGATTATCAGTTCCTTTTTTACTTTCGATAGACTAACTTTAAATAAATTTACTTCCTTACTATTTTTATTGAGCTTTTTAAGCCTCTGGATTAGTTAGTTTTTCCAAATTCTATACATATTTCTTACTACTTTTGTGATAAAATTGCTTCTATTAAGTATTTTTAGGTGTGTTAATCGTGTTTAATGGTTTATTTGTTTCCTAAAGATTAAATGAGTCCAAAAAATGGGAATGATATTATTATGATTCATTTTTATTCCTTGTATTTTAGTACTATTGCTAATTTGGTATATCAATAATATAAATAGTTTCACCGATGTTAGAATCGATGAAATCTAAATCATTATTGTTGTTATAAGAAGATTTGTAAAATTTATTCTTTTCTAACTGTTATGTAAAAATTTCTTTTTTCCCTTAAATGGCAATAGCTGCCTCTTAAATAACGCTCTTTTCTATTGAATTAAATTCAGAATTATTATTTAATTACCCAAAAAGAAATTCTCCAACTAAGCTTATAGGAGAACCTATTTTTATTTAATTTAGGTCTTCATTAGAGGTAAATTCAATTGTAATTCTATTTTAATTAGGATTTGAATATTCAAGTTAGTCTTCTTATTCTGGATTTTTATTATTTTATCTATGGGTAATATTAGAATAAATGTTAAATACTATAGAGTAGAGCAAAAATCTTAAGATTATCGGATCGGTTTATACATAACAATCCTCAACTAAATCGAATGAGTTAATAATAAATACATGAGACCTCATACTATAAAAGATATTCTTTAAATACTCTATAACATTCAAGCTTTCTTTCTTTGGAGTAATAGTGTTTGAGGAACTATATATAATTATTGATTTTAATTAATTATTTATTTCTGTTAACTCTAGCAGTGTCTTAAAAGGTATTCCCTCATATCCACTCATCCTATTCTCTTCAATAATTTTTTCGTTGATTAAATGTTAGACCAATTTATTTAATTTATCATTTGTGTAATTTAAGTAATGAATAGAATTAGTTTTGATATCATTTGTGGATCCAATCCCATTATGATTATTAAAACTCTACAATCTATTTCTAGTAGCAATAGAATAATCGGCATTATTTTACTATTTTTTCAATTAAATAATATAATTTTATCATCTACTAATTGTTTTTATAATTTTACTTATCCACTGTGTAGGGTACTCTCTGTAATAGAAATCCCTATAAAAGGCTAATCTGTTTTCATGTAAAAGCATGTTATTTTGTATAAACTGTTATCCTCTAAGCCTTCGTATATTCTCTTTGCATAAATGGTTTCAAGATTGTGCAAATATTTTTATTCTCTTTATGAATTTAAAGTTAACCTATTTTATCTATTAAAGTTCCTTTACTTTAAATAAAATCTCTCTGTTAAATATTCTTTCAAAGACTATGGTGCAAAAAATGGTTTCTTTAATTTAGAAAACTAAGAGCTTTCTGTTATCTTTTTTTCTATTCTGAGATTTGATATAAATTCATCAAAATCCTTTAAATTATTTATTCGATTCTTTACAGCTGCTTCTTAGTTACATTCTATTTTTTATAAAATGAAACAAAAAATTATTTTATAAAGAAAAATACAATTTTAATTTAAAAATGTTGAAAGTATTTATCAACTTTAACAATCTAATCTTAATATAGATAAATATTTCGCAATTTTTAACCCTCTAAGTTGGGGGATGAAACTTTTGAGGGAGGCTATTGTACAAAGAATTTCGTTATTAAATTCAGATTCTCCTTACAAAAAAATTTTTTTATTGATTGATTTTCATATCAAAGATATAGAAAAAACTCCCCCTGCTCAATCAGTTAAAATATTGTTTGTGTGAATTCAATCTAGAATAATATATAATTAATATTAAGTAAGTAAGTAATTACCTTAAAGTATAACACTATTGTTTTAGATAGATGTTATTATCAATTAGTTTTACTGTGTTATACTCATCAGAAACTCTTTCTATTGTATGATTATTTTATGGGTAATGAAATTACTTAAAGATGAAATAAAAAGTTAATATCGAACAACTACTACATAGGCATAAACAATAATCATAAGTATCATAAATGAGAGTGTAAATTAATTAATAACAAACTAACTCGCAAAATGAATTGTTATTCTTAAAATTTCAATAATAAATAAACTACTTTAGACATTCAAAATGAGAACTGTTTATATCTATTATATTTATTAATTTAAGTATTTTATTAAATAATATAAAATAATTTACTAATCCAAATAATATTCCTCCTGAAGTTTGACTAGAAATTCCAAGTAAATCATTATTCTAAATCACTACATCTAATTCTTTTCCATAAGATTAGTAAAAGTAAAAGAATCCTGCATGGGATGAAAACTAAAGAATTGTGAGCATATAAGGCTTTAACATTAAAATCTTCCATTGAATGAGAGTGATTACAAATAAAAAGCAATAATAAAATGTGTATTCTATAAAGAAAGTAGCCATAGATGCATTGTGTAATATGGTAAAGCAGAAAATTACTATGAGAGTAATCAAGTACATTCTATTATCCTTTTAATTTGTAAAATATATGTATGATTCAATTATTTTTACTGTATAATTTATATGAGCTTCTTTCCTTTATCCAGTAAATTGTAGTAGAAGTAGAAAAAAAATAAAGATTAAGGACTATTTAATTTTAATAGTTTATAATTATTTTAAATAGATAAATGAATACGTTTTAAAGAAGAGATTCAATATATTCAGATTAAAGGTCTTTACATTTAAATTATAGGTTCCATTTGTTAATATAAGTTCGTAAATCTATATTTTTATCGCTGAAGAAATTCTAATATATCGCTTAAATTGAGTTCTGATTATTTTCACATTAATGGTTTTTATAAACGATTTCTGAAGGAGTTTATTACTTTTCATGCTTCCACATCTGTAGATTTTATGTAATTCTATATTTAATGTTATTCTTAAAACTTCTTCTAGCAGAATTATTGTTACCTATTCAATTATAAAGGAATTTGTCCTATCCTTCCTTGAATTATCTACAATTAAATACTTCAAAAGTTATTAATAAAAAATATAAAATTTCTTCTTGATATTATAAATTACTTCTACTTATATGTATAATTTTTCACTATCTTATGAAGGTGTGACTATAATGCTTTAAATGCTACTCTATAAATTTTCACAATTCTTTTAAGTAGAGTATCACTAAAATATAAAAATTAACATATTCTAACTAATAATAAAAAACAAAATATTTGGAACAGAAATAATAAAAAGAAAAATTGATTTTACCTGATCTTAAAATTCTTAATTAAAAAATAAATGAATTGAAAAAATAAAATACTTTTAAAACCACTAAAAGAAAATAAAAGCAAATTCATACTTTCCTACAGATAATTAATAAAAAAAAGTTGATAAAATTGAAATTAATAATTTGAACTAAAAAATACCAAGTATGGACCTTTAAAACAGTAAAAAAATACCTTTAATTTAATTTCCACAAGAATAGTGTTCATTACATAACTATGAATACATATATATTAGCATTGAGGAAGACAAACTTTAAAAAAGATGCTTGAGATGCATTACTTAATGCAAGATTGATACATCTAAATTAATATTAATTAGTGATGTATTTAATTAACAAATCAACATAGTAGAGAACTGGCTTTTGTTCGACATGAATTCATTATCAGAATCGCAGAATTAAGGGTTTTTATAATACTAATAGCATTCTTCCTTTTATTAATAACTATCAGAGTCTATCCATTAGTATTTTGATGATTTTTAGAGAGAAGTTAATGATCTAATTATGGAGAGAAAGAAAGAAATGTTATCATAATTAGAACGCTTGAATAGTATTTCTTAAACACTCTAGACTTCTTATGATCAGGTTAGCAATATAGAACTATTTAGATAAAATATGATAAATAATGATGAGAAATTATAGAATTATTTAGGAGAAATGTAAAACATTAAGGATATAAATACCTAAAGGATATAAAATGCAACTGATTCATATCACTAAATAATAAATAGCATTGATACTCAAACTGCTCCAATATTGAAATAAGAGATAATAAATTTAATTGGCAAAATAAACTTTTTTAACAAAGTTGTCAGAAATGAGAATGGCGTTAATCAGTTAGATAATAATCAAAGCGAAGAAGGAGAAGAAATCCCAGAAATTAAACCTAAGAAATAGAATATGAATAATAGAAATATTATCTAAACTAATATTAGGAGTTTGTTACCTGGCACAAAAGGCTAGACAATTACTGGTTAGGTTTAAGTTGAACAAGTTAATTAGAAAGGGGATTAAACCTTTGTCCTTGGAAGAGTTGCAGATGAGGGGGGTAATATAAAATTCGAAATCAGGAAACCTAAAAACCTTGAAATTGAATCTGGTAAGGTTTATACATTCTAAAATCTTATAAATAAAGTCAATAATTCAGGTTTCCATTTTATTGATCTCAACAGATATAATGGAAAAATATTTTTATCCTCAAAGGAAATTTAAAATCCAGTTTTTGACAATAATGAACCTTATAATCGTTCTGCAGTAGAATATGTAAGGAAGGTAGTAAATTAATGATAGATAAAGAGGTGAAATTATTAATCTATCAAGCCTACTTATCCTTAGGATTTGGTGAGGAAAAATCTAGTTTTAATAAAAAAATGTTTGTTCAAAATAAAAAATAAAACTAAAAATTGAATATTTAAAGAAAAGAATTTAATTATTAATATATTATTTAGAATGTATGAGTTTATATGCTTTTTGAATTATAAAATGTATTTAGAATTTTGAATGGTTAAATCACAAGAGACAATAAAAAATTAATGTTTTTATTTCTTAAATTCTTATTTTGTGAATTATACACAAATCTTCCAAGAATTTCATTTATCTATTCTAAATTTAAATTCTATTCAAGCAAAAAGATAAATCACTATCATTGAAGCAATAAAATAATTTTATTTTTACTTTGAAATATCTCATTCATCAACTTATATGATTACAGTTTATTTTACATTTTTACCTCTTTTAATCCTATTATATACTTATCAAGATGAAGGCAAGGACCATTTTGGGTATCACAACTACACTGTATCTTTAGGATCTTTTTTGCAAAATTATTTTTATAAATTACATAACTACTCCAGCGATAGTATTATTGATTGGGTAAAAATAATGATAAATTATTATTTACTAATGTAAAAGTAAGGTAGATATCATAATTTAAAATAAAATTACTTTAATTAAATTTTAAAATTATTCAATTTATTACTTGGTATTTACATATATTAATTACATTGATTAATATTTTATTAAGCAATTTAATTATTAAACTTAGCATAATATTTATCAATTAAGTAATTTAACTAAGTTTCATATTAAAATTTTGTCAAAGATTATTCAGCGAAATAAGACAATAAATTATATTATTCTAGTGTTTTATTATTTGTCCTTTAGTTGATCAAATATTATAGATATTAAGGATTAATGTCAATAGTTATAACGATAAATAAGCCTATTAAATTTAATAATTTCTAAGGAATAAACTACGTTGAGATAGATTTAATTGCTTTTATAAATATAGTAAGTTTTTTTTAAAAAGTAGCTTTTATTTCTATTTTGTCTAATGTTTTAAATTATAGATTACATCCCTCATTTTATTATTCTTGTTGACATAATTTTAAATAGAATTATTCAATGACCTTTTAAAAATGTAATTTTGTAAAATTATTAGTATCAGCTCCAAATGATGAAAACCATCCTTATCTTAAATAGAATTATTCAATAGTATCTAAATCAGTTCCAATTATATGTAAATAGTTCATCAAGAATTTTTTAGTATTCCTCCCTCTATGATCAAAGTAAGCTAATACATTTATTCTTTTTGCATTGTTTATAAAAGATGAATAACTAATCTAAAATCTATTTAATCTTATTTTTCATTACTCATATTTACTCTAATAAACTATGAAGCCAAATCTCTTTAGATATTTATTATTGGTCTGAATCGGTTTTAAATTTAAAGTGTATCAAAAAATGACTATTCTTCATCTTCAGTTCATCTAATTGCCGTATCTCCATAAATAAAATACACTTTTTCAAAAATAGGGATTTAGATTAGAGGTGCATATGAGCATATTTTATTTTACTACTACTCATTTAATCTTTTTTTTAAAATACTAAATTTTTTTCACTGGTTTAGCTAGCTAGTGACTCTCCTAAAATTTTAGTCCTTAATTTATATTTATGATATTTGATTAGTTTTTTAGTTTTATAAAAGATTTATAACAATAAGTATTAGAGATAGTGGTGACCTTGACCATTTTTTATCTCCTGAGAATTCCCTATGACTTACCGAGTGAAAAGTCTTGTTAAATCATGTCATATTAAATTAAGTCATGTTAAATAAATTAAAAATAAATAACTTATATTTCTAAATATTATTAATAAAAATAAATAATATAATTTAAAGAAGTTTATCTTCCTAACAATTGATTAAAAGTATTTAAAATAGTTTATCTTTTCTTTTTTCCTAAATAAATTATTTGGGGGATATAAATATTATGTATGATATGGTATTTAGATAGGTATTATTTTAATTTGTCATTTAATATTTCATCAAACTATTTTAATTTTGCAAAGTAGATAAATTTAAATTGAGAAAATTATAGAAAGAAAAATACTACATCATATTTACAATATTATTTACAATTAATACTAATCTTTTATAAATATAAAAACTGTTATAACAATCCTAATAATATTAAATCTAACTGCAATCTTTGGTTAAAGCATTACTTCCATTAATAAAAGGTTGTATTAGATCTTTATCTTATTGTATTTTTTATTTACTTACACCTTAATTTGCATTATACTAATAATATTCAAAAGTTATTTTATTTTACATAATTTAATATTTTATTTACTCAAATATTTCTTAAGTATTAGATTTTTTAACTTAAATTTTATCATATTATTTAAATAAAAAAATACATTATTTTACATAAGCTCAACTTTAGATAAATCATTAAAAATAAAAGTAAAACTATTAACGGATAAATCTTAAGAAATATCAGTTTAAATTAAAAGATATGGTTATTTTGTGATTTTATTAATGGTAAGTCAATTTATTAATATTAAGAATATCATTTTAAGGTAGTTTAAAACCACATAGCACTCTCAAATATTTTTAATTATTGAGGTTGATAAGAGTGTCATAAGGTAATTATTATTTAAAATTTAATCAGAATACAATAATAATAAAATATTAAGTTTAAATATTTACTCTCAGACAAATTAATAAAATACATTTAGTTCATCAATTTCAAAATAAAATTTGATTAATTCTTCAAAAGTCATTTATGTTATAAATATTTTTTTAATTGATATTTTATACTCTTTCTATTTTTAAAAATAATAATTTAAACATAGTTATGTTAATTGGATATTGGGTAATAAGTTTTGATATTAGTTTGAAGATATGATATACATTTTATAGTTTTTATGATTTTCTTAAATGTTTCACATCATCAATTAATACGTTATTTATGATATTAAATTTACTACAAATTTATCTTAAAAAAATATTTTTTTGTTGATTTACCTCAATATATAGCACTTCCAGAAATTAGAATTTTGCGAAACTCGAGTTGCAAAATTTCAAGAATTATTTGTACCTGTAAAAGTTAAAAATATGATTACTGTCCCATGTCTGAGGCTGTAAGTATATTTATAAAGTATTATCTTAATTGAGAAGGAAAAATTAAGCTTCCTTGTTTAAGTTAGATATTCTATGAAGCAAAAGAACAAATTAATTTCGAGATTAAGGTAATAATTACTACTAAATTCATTAATTTCTATTTTCTCTACTAGTTTTCAATTTAACTTAACACAGTGGTTTTATTTGATAAATATTGTGGTTAATAATCTATGGTTTTTAATAATCTTTTTCTTAATTTACTATACCAAAGAAATTATTAGTCACTACTTATTTTCTTAAACCACTTAAATACAACTAGTATTGAGAGTAATTTATTGTAAACAATATTTAACCTAAATTTTAATTGAAAATTTTTAAAACAAATTATTATAAATTGAGTTTATTTATTATTCAGGCAAAATCATTTATCAGAAACAATTAACAATAATAATTAAAAAAAAAAAACTAAATTTTAGATTAAAACGATTGAAAAATGGAAGATAGTGCTCACTCATTTATATAGGAAATAACTAATACTAAGGTATAAGGTGGTGTCATTGCATACCCTTTCTAATTGCTTTAAATAAGAAGATAAGTAAACTAATCTATAGTAAAATTAGGTTTAGGTAACTAAGCAAATAGTTACCTTTCCATGTTTAAAGAAGTAAAAAAGGAAGGATTTAGAGGTTTCTTTAAGGGGTGCTTTACTAATATTATTTACTCCTTTATGAATGGATTATTTATGAATTCTGTAATCCCAGATAATTAACAAACAAGAAGTACAAATATAGAGGATCTCTTAAAAATTCTATCACTTAATACTGTAGTTGGTGCATTATTTTACCCATTTTTATTTTCAAGCAATTAACTTGCTTGTAATATTGGATAGTAAGATGCTTAAGGCTAAGTTATTTATAAGTATCAAAATATGAGAGATGTTTTTCAATAAACAAAAGCTTAATTTGGCACTTAAGGTCTATATAGAGGGTTATCACTTCATATGGTAGGAAATTTCTTTTCATTTATTCCATTTTATATTTTTGCTTTAGACTAATAATTTAGTTAACTAGTAGTTGGAAGTTCTATCTTAATATTCTTCTAATATCCTATTGAAACGTTAAGGTTGAGACTTATTATTTAGCCAAATTAAGATATGTCTTTTAAAGGCATTTATAACTTTTATTAAAACATTCTTAAAAACGAATCTCCAAGAAGTCTATTTTCTGGTTGCTTACCTACTTATGTTTCTTATGCTTTAGTTATAAGTCTTTTCGAAACAGCACTTTAGTTGATCAAGTCTAGACCCAAAAAAGAGTGAAAAAAGGAGATAGTAGAATTTGACTAAATGAATAATTGTTAAAAGATAATATTAAGCTATCTAATATATACTTGATAATAGTTTATTTTTTGTATTAACTATCTTATCTAAGAACAATTGATTAAAAAATAAATATGTTTACAAGTTAAAAAGGCATTTGTAAATATCTACATACAAATCACATCACCAACTTAAAAGTATTCGTATTCATAGAGCTTTTTTGTGTTTTAATAGTCTTTCTATCAAAAATACTTAATATCAATTTGATATAAAACGTGTTCGCTTATTAAATTAATAGCAATCACAATGAAGGAGTTACTTACTTACTCGAATGATAATCTATTAATTTAGTAAATTTTTAATTGGTTGAAAGGAAAATAATTTAGAATTGATTCTTTATGTTAGTTAGTTAGTTTGTAAATATACAATTATATAATTTTATAAATATTGATTATAAACATTCTAAATTAAATTAAATTCTTCTGTTTTAATTAGAGATCTTTTTAATGTGGGCATCATAATATATATTTTGGAATAATTTTAAATTCTACTAATTTTTATTTTCGTTTTATTGGTTACTTAAAAGCTAAATAATTTATTTTTGAATATTTGTAAATATCCTTATTATCCTTACATTTTTACAATTAATTCTATCATCTTTTATTTATATTATTATTATATCCTATAAGTTTATGAAAAAATCTATAATTTCTGATCTATCTATTCTTATTTTCTCTATTAAAACAGGGATATTTAAAAATGAAAAACTCAAAATAAAATCTTATCTTAAAACAAAATTCAAATGTGGCAAACAAATCCAATATAGATATATAGGCCATGACATGTTAGCTATTTATTATTATTCAAATTTATTTTAAGATTCCTTATATTAAATCATGGTGATCGAAAGCAAATTTCTCTGGTCCAAAATTCTTTACTTCATCGACATCATAAAATGCAGCAGTAGCAGCATCATCATCAGCCTTGGGTTCAGTATTGTTATCAATGTCAACCCAGTAGACAATACTAACAACGTGATATCTTGGATCTCTATCGGGTTTTCCTCTAACAGTATATAATCTAGGGTTTTTGCCTGTAATAGTTGTTTCTTCCTACAATTCTCTAATAACACAATCTTGAGGATCTTCACCATTATCTACATGACCACCAGGTAAAGCAAAGCATCCAATGGAGGGATTTTTCTTTCTAGTGATCAATAATATTTATTTCTTATGGGTTTATTGATTAGTTCTAATGCAAATAGCATCTGAAGCCAACTTTGGGCAGTTTCTTAATTCAGCCATCTCAAATGATTCTCTTGTTTACCTTTATTTATGTTTAGAAAATAAAATTTGTAATTACTAACACAAAAAAATTTTAATGAATTTATTGGTATCTCCAATTTTATAAATAACTTTCAAATGAATTATCGAAAGATTTTGTCGTTTTATATCAATTCTTAAAAAAGAGATAGATAGATAGATTGATTTATTGTTATTCAAAGAGATTGAGAGAGTAGACAAATCTCAATAGTGCAATTGTTTACGAGAATTGAAAAAACTATAAGAAATAACCAGCCATTTTGATAAAGAAAAATAAATAGAAGAAAATAAACAAGATAGAATCAGAAGTAGATTTGTTATGATATTACAACTATACAGACAGACTTTCATTAGAAAAATGTAAATTATTTTTTTAAAGTTTCTAACTACTAAATAGAAAGATGGATGGATCAATAGATAGATAGATAGATAGATAGATAGATAGTTAGTTAGTTAGATTAGATTATTATAATGTTTCTTATAAATTATGTTAAATAATATTTTTATTACTTTATCAAATTAATATGAATAAGATTATACTTACTAAAAAAAACAACTATTGCATCTTCTTAAAAGATTAAATGATATCTATACAATGTGATACAGAATAATAAATTATAGAGTCAATAAAATTTGTGAAAATTAAGAGGTAATAAATAAGAGGGATATAAATTAATAAATGATAAATGTAAGTATATTTGAATATTATAGAAAATAAATAATAATTTATATCAATTATTCTAGTATAAGACAGTTAAGATTATTACTATTTATTTATTTATTTTTAGTCATTATTTATTTATTTATTTAATTATTTTGTAGTAAAGTTGTTGTAGTTAGTTAGTTAGTGGCAGTAGGAGAAAGATATATTTTTATCATTATTATTTTACACTTACTTCTTTTTAAAATTTATATCCACTTAGAAATTAAATTATAACCACCAGATAGTCTATCAATTAATCGATTTTCTAATTTCATAAGAAAGAATATAGACTTGTTATTCTTTATCCTTGTATAGCCATAAATAAACAAAGAGATAGTTGCTCTACCAAAATCTTTCATTTATTGAAATTATAACTGTTCATTTAATAATCCTATATTTTGAGGAATAGACTATTAAATTGTAACTACTCATTATTTTTAATAAATAAATGCACTTGTAAATTAGTATAAATAAGCTAGCTATACATTTAATGCATTAGAATGTAGGAATAATAGAAAGTATGATGATGATTAAAATATTATTAAAAGCTAAGGAATTAAAATGATTGATTGATTGATCGAATGATGATAGATTGATTCTCTTTTAGTGTTGCAGTTTAGTTAGATTTATCAAAGGAAGATATTTTATTTAATGATCTCTACTGGTCCAACTCTTTCATATCTAGACTTAGATATGGTTTCAATAACATTAAGTTTTAAAAGATCAGCAGTTCCAAAAACTCTAGTATTTCTTGGTTGTTTGGGTATGATAGGTTAAAAAGTGTTGAGTATAGAATCATCGTTGTTGGGAGTTATAGAAAGATAAAATTAATTAAGTATCTACATAATTGTAGAGATAATCACTTCATTCTTACACTAATTATTTATAGCTATGCTACGGGATTTAAAGCAATTATGCATGAAATCAGATTCCAGACTATCCAAGAATTCTATAATATCTTTTTGCAACGTATCGGATTTCTTTATTTAACTATTACTATTTTGCAGCATGCTGAGAGGAGATGTCACATTTGGAGATAAAGTCTGTGCCCCATTTATTTATTATTAAGGTATATGAATTTAGATCTAGCTTACTCCTACATTGTTTATTTAATCTATTTCGCTTTTATAAATACTCGGATAATAGTAGATTATGCGAAATTTAGAATCTACTGAAGCGCCTTCCTAAACAGGAAGACAATAGACATGACCTGAGTCAAGAATATCAAAAACAATCCCATTTTTTCTATTCATGAATTTAAGGATTGGTACTCCCGAAGAACATATTGAGAACCTTTATACTTTAAGATTCTCAAAGACAAATTTTAATAACATTTCAGGAATAGTGTTGAGCTAGTTTGCTTAATTTGCGAATCTCAAAAAGTTATTGATTATGACTAAATTGCAGTTACCCTATACTCCAGCTATTTTAAAAACTCTTTGAAGTACTTCCTTCCATGTTTCAATTATGGAGAACTACATCTCGTCTTATGTTTGGAAATCATTAATGCGATCTACCTTCATTTCTTATTTTTCGAATTATAGTTGGTAGAATTGGCTTATCTACCTTTCGAAAGGGTAGCAATGATACTTTTTATTTGCTATATATTTAATCTGTTCGCTTGAAATATTTCCATTTACACTATTGATATTAATATTATTGTTGCTATTAATATTACTATCCTTATTATTACCATTTGTAGTATTTAACTATTGCGTTTTTGTGTTATGAAAGCTATTTAAGCTGCTATTGGTGCTATTAGACCCAGGACAAGCTATTTCTTCAAAAAGGCAATACTCTTCAGTCTATTCATTAAACGTTACTTATATTTTCATAAGGAGGTTAGGTTCATTTATATTGCTTACAATGATAAGTCTCTCTTAAATATCTAAAATCCAGAAATTGGCGAGAGAGTTATTTGTATAGTTCATAGCAGTTGTAATAGAATTAATAGTATTGGATTGTATTTGCATTGATACTCCTAAATGACTGTTTTATTGGGAAAGCTATGACTCATAAGCATCTTCTACAATCATAGAAAGATTATTATGATTCATCTAGCGATTAGTCTAAATTTTTAATTCTCCTTCATCCTCATTGGTAATCTACTTGAACTTCTTCTCGATGTTATTGCAACATGTTGTGCAATTGTTCCCCATATAAGCTATCTTATGAGCAAGATGTTGCTACTTTTTTATTTTGCGTTTTGTTTCTTCTTACTTTGATCGGCTTGTTTGAACTTACTCACTTAGTTATTTATGTTGGGTGATTGTATGTATGTCAAGTATATAATTTGATATGCTTTCTTTTCGTTTTTATTTAATTTACAATGCCTATATTTACTTTTATAATTCTTTGAAATGGTAAATTACTCAAAATAAATAATAAATATAATAATATTACCAGTAATTGCAAACTTTCCCAATTCTTATAGGTATTTTTCTCAACTTATAATTCATTTGCTATTATTTGTTATTGAGAATTCACTCTTCAAATGTTTATTAGAAAGCCAAACTTGTTTGTTCACATTAATTTTTAATAGTCGCCAAGACATAAATATTTCTACTACCTGGAATGTTAACTAGAAATATGCATAATCTTTTATTAATTACTAATTTGACTTTTTTCAATTTCATTTTAACATAAATGAATTTATCAAATATTAGAAAAATTCTAAGCTTAATTTTTCATAATAAAAACTGTGAAGATTACTCCTAGTAAGTCTCTTTAACTCTCTTAATTTTTAAGAATTTTTTATTTACAGGCCAATGTATAATAAATTATATTTCTATATAAATTGTCTTATTTGGAAAAAATATTTGATTTTTTCAGCTAATTTTATTTCTCTAAACAAATATATAGTGATATTATTTCATTTTTAAAGATTATAAATAGAACTAAATATTCAATTTTAGTAGATAAATTCTTTTTCACAAGGATAAATGATAAAATAAAAATCCATTAAAAACCACAAAGGTTTAATTGAATAATACATCCATTCAAATTTATATCAATTCTAATACAATTTAAATATGAAAAAACTATAAAGATTAGTAAAATAATAATATACAGATATTTAAAATAATAATACAAAGATAAATGAAATGAAAGAGATTAAAGTGTATAAAAATAATGAGAATAACTAGCTAGCTAGCATAATAATACATACTTTACTCAAAAAATATTTAAATAGGAGGAAATTTTTTATGCCAATTAAATGAAGATATTTAAAAATATGAAATGTGAATGAAAATATAAATGAATACACAAAGAGAGGGTGTATTTTTTGAAATATAGGAGTTAATATAATACAAATAAATATAAATATAATAAAATTTAGATAAGTAGTGAGATGAGAAAGGATTTATTTATTTAGCCTTACTTATTATTTGTAATTAATTTATAAACCTATTCATAAGATCATTATTTATAGTTAGTTGATCTTCACCAACTCAAATATTTTTAGGTTATTTTCTATTATTAAATCAATAAGCTTCCAACTATTGATACAAATCATCATTGTATTGTACATTCATTATTATTCACCAATCATTGAAATAAATACAATTTTCTGGTGATATCTTTCCACCAGGAGCACATTCGTTGATGAGAGGACAGTGGCCACAAGGGGTTTTTGTTAGAGCAGGAATTGTAGATATATGATCAAGAGATTTATTCCAATTAGATAATCTATACTTTTAACCTTATTATGCTTAGGCTTTTTACTCAGCATTTCCAGTTGGAGCAATTACTGTTTTTACTTTTTCTATTTTTTCATCAAAGAGTAAGAGATTAATAATCTACTATGCATGTTTCTATTCTAAATTAACAGAGCTATTAAGTCTCAATAATTCATTTATCTGTTTCTCAGTCATAGTGGGATTATGCTTCATATGATTTTCTAATTTTTAGCAAAGCTCATCAATTAATTCTTTGTTTAAAACACCTTCTTTGTACCAAATACCACCAGATATACTCTCTGATAATTCTAAATTGTTTAAAATAAAAATATTCTTGCCTTTTCCAGTACTATTTGCACCTTTAACTGATTTAATCCAATTCTTTTTCTTTAATTAATTCAATATCTTAGTCAAGGTACTTGTTGCAGCTCCTGTCTTATTACCAATATCTTTTTTGTCAATACCCTTATTCTTAGCATATAAGATAACCTAATATTATCATTAAAAAAAATTAAATTTTATTATTTTAAAATACTTTTAAATAACATTTTAATCAAAAATTTAGTTTCTTTTAGTAAAGTATCAATTAAATATTTCCAAATATTATAAAGAAAATAGTTTTCTTAATAGTTTATCTTTTAATTTACACACTCTCTCTCTCCTTAACATTCTTTTAATTAAAATTCTACTTCTAATTGAAGAAAAATAATAAAATAATGTTTAGTTATTGATATCAATAGTTATCAGAGAAGGATTATTCAGTTGTACATTATTTTATCAATATGGCAAATGTAATACAATTTTAGCCAATTTTATCTAATCTTATTGATTTATTTATTTATTAATATTGTTATCATAAATGATATATAGGAGTCTAAGTTTGTTTATTTGTTATTTTGTTAAAGCTTGGCTAATTAAAGTATTAAAAGTATAATTTTTCTATCTCTCTTTATCTCTACTGCTAAAGCTCTAAATAGTTTATAATAGTATTTTTTTATTTTTCTAATAGATGGATTTATTTATTCTTTTATATAATCTCTACTTTCTAATTATGTTATCCATTCTTGATGTGTCTATCAAAAAGGATATATCTCCAATATAAAGTTGAAGAAGAACTTAAAAACTAAAGAGAGGATATGTATGATACTTTACAAAAGGGTAATAACTAAATGTTCATCATTTTGATGTAATTGACATTACTTTATACACTTAGTATTCTTATTCTGGTAAATCACTAGCGGCTACATTTAGCAATTTTTAATCTTATGGATCATGATATTCAAACACTTATTCATTTCCAGCATTAGTGCAGGTTAAATAGCCTTCTTTGAGCAAAATTTACAATTCATTTTTAATAACATTAGCATCTACTTCTAAAATCTTTAGCAATTCTGTCAAAGTTATCCCTTCCTTGGATTTGACTATATTAATTATCTTATCTGCATATTCTTCTTCCATTTATTTATGTTTAATTTATTCCTATTACTATCTCAAAAATATATCCAAAATATATATGTTTTCTTATCAAATTTTATTTAAGGATATTCCCATGAAGGTTTGTAAGTAGTCATTCAGAATTTCTATCTTATTTAACTAAATATTAAAATATAAGTCATTTCGCAAACCAATTGATTTAATTAGACTCTTTATCTAAATTAACACAGCTTCTTTCTTGCTATCCCTTTAAACTAGAATATAAAAATAGGTTTAGAAAAAATTAAAACAAACATATTACATCAACAAATTTAAAAGATAATAACATACTTAAAACATAAATAATAAATAAAGTTGGTTGAAAAATAGATTTTTAAAAGAATACTTTAAGTTTAAATCATTCAATATTGAATGGTCCTAGTGTTTAATTAAGAGCTATTAGTTTTGTCTTTATTAATTTAATTATTTATTGAAAAATAAAACTTATAAACATCTTTTTTCAACAAAAATTCAATCAATATTTATTTCTCAGAATATATTTAGTGCCTTAATTATCATTTGATGAATTTAATTAACTATTTTAAAAATAAAATTCTAAAATCATATAACTATGATGAGAGTGGCTTAAAATTTTAAAGATAATAAGATAATTTTTTATGATAAATTCTGTTATTATTAAGAAAGAAAATGATTAGTAAAATATTAAAGTTATCTTGTCTTATATCTTAATTTAATTGAAACAAAACTGAGAATAGAGTTTAATGATAAGTAAGAGTAAGAAATAGACTTAAAAAATGAACTCTATTTAGAAATTTTAGATAATTTGAATAGTTTAGGAAGTAGATTAAATATAATCTTAACTAAATTATTTTAAAATATTAAAACTTTCAACTTATTTGCTTTAATTAAATACTATTAATTTTTTTGACATTAAATATGATCAAAAAGAAATCAGATAATTCTGAATTCTTTAATTTTTGAAAATATTAAAATCAAATTATCAAAAAAAAATAAAAAAATTTAACAAATAGTGGTTCAATTAATTGATTAGAAAAATAGACTTAAAGAAAATGGCAAGTAAATTTAAGATTTATTAAAATATAGAAAGCTAAATTGGGAGGTAGTTTAAAAATTATTTATAAAATAAAATGAATAGATAAAGAAGAGTAAAAAAATTTCGATTTAGTAGACGATTTAGATGCAGAAGAAGAAGATTTTGAATTTAATGACTATGGTAATAAATATGCTACTATATTTGAATGCTTTTCTTATATTAAACGAAGTGTAAATAGCAAAATAAATCTAATTATAATGTATATTTAATAGGATAGTCCAATTAGGATGATGATGAATTCGATAATATTGTTGGAGAGTTGCAAGAAATTGTTATTAGTGAAGAATTTGAGCACCTTTATAAGAAATTTTTAATTGATAATTGTTAAGTTTTTGAAGATGAAGAGGAGAATAAGATGGAATACATGATTATCTTTAAAAGTTATGAAAAAACACTTGATGGATACATCTAAAAAGTAAACCCAATTAACAAATATGAAGCTAAATTAAAATACGTTAAATAATATTTTAAAGGAATTAGAAAAAAGAATTGAAGGATTTAAAATGAATAGATTCCTTGAATTGTTAAAAGAAAGACACGAGCAAATTGATGAATAGATTTTAGATACTTTATTGAGTTTTACAGATTTCAATAACTTTAAATAGATTATGATTGACTACAAGAGATAGTATGATGAAGAATAGAGAATTGAAAAACTTAAAACCATCAAATCCTCAAGAAAAACTTTAGAAAAACCCAATAAAATACAACCAACTAATATCTTTTCTTCTTCAAGCAATAAAAATGACCCTCTTGCTGGTACTTTCAAATTAAATGTTAATATTGAAATATTATTAATATCATTCTAACATATAAAAAAAGGGTTGAAGAATTTTGCATAGAAAGAAATTCCTAAAGCAAAGAAATAGCCAACTTAAGAAATTGATCCAGATTAGATTGTAAATGATATTTACATTAATTAAATTATTCTACTCTTTATTCATAATAATTTGGATTTATTAATAGAATGACGACGATTTGAGACCAAGCTTCTTTATTGATTGTAAATAAATATAAACCCCTAAAGTTAACAATAAAAAGAAATGAAATATTTTATTTAATTAGCATGATAGATCTTTATGTATTTTATTAAATCTGTAATATAATTAAGTAATAAACTATTCCATTAAAAATACATAATTCTATAAATCTAAAACAAAATAATCTTTTTAAATTATAATTAATTTTAAAAATAAATTAATAATTAAGAAATAAATAAATTAAATCATATTTAATCAACCTTTTTATTTTATTTAAAACCATTCAAAAATATTTATCTATGGTCTTTCTTTGAGTTTTTTTTTGGTTTGATCAAGAAATTTCTAATTTAGGTAGTGACTACTTTTTAGAGTATTCCTACTTTTGATTTATCTAGAAATTGAAGATATGGATTAGATAGCTATTCATAATGAGCAATGAATTAATCAATTGTGTGTGAGTTAATGTTTGAAATCAAAATCATGTAATTTACTAAATTTGTATCTTAATTAAATAATAAATATCCGTCAAAGTGCTGATTAATAATTTATACACAAATACTAATAAAAACAAAACATATTTATTATTTCAAGGAGTAGAAGTTATTAAAAAAAGCAAAAGAAGAATCATTTTATCTCCAATAAATACAAAATATAACAAAAATGATCAGATTTTATTTGAGAAATACTATTCAGTCATATTTATAGAATTAGAGTTAGTTATTAAGATTTGCTAGAAAATAATCACCTCTCTAATAAAAGAGAAGGAATTTGATAGCAGAAGATATTGGATAGGACGACTAAGTTGAAGAATTAAGTGATAGCGAAAACGAGCAATATGAAGATGAAGGAAGGGAACAAGAATAAAAAAGCAATAATAAAGAACTAGTTGTACAAAAGAATGATCTTATGCTACACATCCCTAAGACTGAATTTAACCCTCGTTTTAAACCTACTTTAAACGAAGAAAGATATCATAATAAGATAGCATAAAATCTATATTAATGGTAGAAAGTTCACAAGAACAATCCAGAAAAGCAATATGTTATTCATGATCTCCCTTTCTAAACTTATGGAGATGTTCATTTAGGTCATTTTTATAATAAAACTTAGCAAGATATAGCTGCAAGATTTGCTATGCTTAATGGCTACCAAGTTTCTCATCAATTAGGTTTTAATCTTCATGGCCAAACCATTTAAAATTAAGCTCTCCTTGATTAGCATGAAAAAATCAAAGAATTAAAGAGATATAATCCTGATGAAATTAGAACTATTTCTCAAAATTACTCTTATGAAAATCTGAAAAATATTCTGAAAAAGATGTCTAGATGGGGTTTAATGACTGATTACTCCCAAGCCTATACTACCAATCGTAATTTATAGATTTAATAACAGATAGAAAGATATAAATTAGCTATTAATAATAAATTCTAAATAATTTAGGATATGATTATATATAAACTATTTCTTTAACTATTTTGATTTTTAATGCTATTATTTATTATAAAAAAGACCCTTTCTATGAAAGTGGAGTACTTAAAGCTTTCTATGAATTAGTTGATGAGAGTAATATTATTTTAAGAAATAAAATTAATCCCTGTAAAATTTATAATTAAAATAATTAAAAGAAAGTATATTTTTAGATGAAAAACCTACTTTGTGGTCTGTGAAAAATAGAACAGCTTTAGATGATGATGAAGCAAATATGGAAATTATACCTAAGGCAGGAACTTTTATTAAATTTGAAGTCAAACATTTTGGAAAGAATATATTCTTAGAAAATTTAGCAAAAGAAAATTAACTTAAAGTTTATGTAATTGGTTTCACAACTGAACTATGGACACTTAATTCTTTAAGAGCTCTTTCAGTGAATGAGAATGTATAGTATGGCATTTATCAAGTAGAAAATGCTCTTTATATCATTTCTAGAAACAGATATAAACATCATCGTCTCTTCTTTAGAGAATAAAAAGCTTCCCTTATTTCTTCTTAAACCGGTTTATAAATTTCTTAACTAAAAGTAAATTGAATATTAATTATAAAGTCCATCAAGCTTACAAATTTATTCTGATATTAGGTATTTGATTATGCATTTGAAAGAGAAGTTCCTATTTTAAGTAATGATATTTATGCTAAAAACGAAAGATTTGGTTCAGGTATTGCTTGTATTTGCCCTGGGCACTATTCTAAAGACTTCTAAGTTTCTGAGCAAAATAACCTTAGCATGAGAGCTCATGTTACTAGATTTGGTAGATTTGATTAGGAAGTTCCAGTAGATTTATAGAATTTAAAAGTATATGATGGAGAAGCTGACGATCACATTCTTTAAAAGTATGAAATATTTTTAAAATATAAGAAAACTTAATAATTTATATAATAATGAAGATATTTAGATAGAGATTTAGCTTTAGATATTGAAGAAAATTATGAAACTGAAACTTATTATGATAAAAAAACAAATGAGAAATTAATAGTTAGAACTTAGATGACAGTTTATTCAAAGCTTCCTGACTATGAAAGAGAATACTTCGTAGAATAACTAAAAGAAAAAACTAAAATAAATATGAGTGGTTCAAATAAACATACTTAAGACGATGATGAAAAATAATAAGATAATGCTTTTGGAACATTAGAATAGTAAATCTTAGAGAAATCAGATAACTGGACCATCTCTTCAAACCATGAGTGGGGTATACCTATTCCAATCTTCTTCTACTAAAATACTAACTAACAAAAGTATCTGCTAGAATCTGCAATTATTAAACATATTATTGGATTATATGAACAATATGGCAGCTAGATATGGTATTAAAAATCTATTGAAGAACTTTTACCTTAAAAATATAAGTAATTTCACTTAAATTATTAATCCTTTTATCCTAAATTTAACATTTAATTACTAAAGACATTTGGCAGACAAATTAGAAAAGGGAACATTCGTCTTTGATTAGTGGTTCGAAAGTGGGTGCAGTTGGTATGTTATGCTTAAAAGCAAATCAACAGTTCAAGATTTTAGATAATAATTTTTGATTCAATAAAATGAAGAAATGAAATAAAAGCAAAAATAATTATAAATTGAAAATAAAATGAATAGCAAAGAAGAGCAAGACAAAGAAGGCCAATTAGTTTCTTTAAATGCTGAATAAAATTAATAAGAATCAAAGTAGTTCAATATTGTTTAGAAATATCCTTGTGATCTTTCCGTATAAGGCAAAGATTAAATTGACAGTTGGCTTTTATCTACATCACTATTATCAAGTAAACATTTCATTCTTATCTTTATTTCTTTGTTCTTAAATTTAATAAAATTTAATAATATTCAAACTTATAAATAAAGTTAGCTTAAAAGAACAACCATTCTTTAATAACCTGAAACTTCATAGAATTATCCCAGCTTCTAATGATGAAAAATTATCAAAACTATCTTAATTTAAAAATGATATTGATGATCTAATTGAAGGTACTGTAAAACTTAATGGAGACAGGTAATATGGATATGGAGTAGATATTCTAAGAATGTGGGTAGCTCTTTCAGATAAAGTAAGAGATTAAGTAAAAGAGAAGAAAAATAGAAATGAAAAGGATTCTTAGGCTTTATAATTGGCTGAAAATAGTGACTATATATTTATGAGGCCTAATGAGTTTGATTAGCCTAACAACTATGTTAATCTTATCAGAAAGTGTTTATGGAATATGCTCGGAACTCTAAAGGGTTATCAATAAAATGTATAATAAGTCTAAAGTTTTAATAATGGAAAACTCTCTTTCTTAAGTGACTTCATGATGACATAATTAGTCTTATATATGATTAATATGCACAGAGCTTATTAATAGTTAGATTACTTTACTAATGCTGATCTTACTATTGATTTTATTAAAAATTGGGTCTATGATTTCTATATAGATGCTACTAAAAACTTTATAATTTCAAATCCTCTGGATCCTAAAACCTAAGAATATCTTTTTGTGTATTCTAAAGTACATTTTTTACTTTTAATTATTTATAATTAATCCTAAATTTATAAAACTAGATTGTTGAATATATCTTGATAGCTATTGCACCTATGATCCCTCACAATGCTGAAGATATTTTTAGTAATGTCCACTTTAAACAAAACAAGAAAGAGTCTATCTTCCACTATGATTGGCCTGATATGGTAATTCTTTGAAAATTTATTTATCGTAATAAAAATATCTTATTATGAATTTTAGAGTAAAGATGATGTTTATTCATTACAAGACAAAATACCAAGATAAAATTTCCTTTGGGGATTAAGAGAATGTATTTGGGAATAATTGACTTTCTAAATGGAGAGATATAAAAATATTCGTTCTAAGGAAAGATATGAGATAGTAATTATAGTAGAGGATATATTCAGTTAAGAATACGTAATCCTAGAAGAGAGTTGTATTGATGATTTAGATAGCTTTATAGGAGCTGGTAAGGCTAGGGTATAAACCTAAAAAGAAAACCAAGAATATCCTCATAAAAGTGTTAGTACTTTTAAATATAAAGGAGCTTATAAAAATAATAAGAAGCTTGATTATACTATTAAAATTTATCTTTCTGACTATTTCAAATGCATCAGATGTCACAAATACACTGCTATTCATGAAAATACAGTTTGCCCTCACTGCATTACTTATTTAACAACCAATCATAAAAAAGAATGTGCTAAATTGCTCTCACACTTAAAAAAGAATCCCTCGATGCCAATTAAAGTAGTAGATCCCATTAAGAATCTAATAGAATGATATTTGTATAAAAATAAATGAAAATAATTTACTTAATGTTGTAACAATAATATATAAAGTGATAAATAAATAGATAAAGTATTATATTTTAAAAATATTACTAATAAATCAATCAATCAATTCTTAATAAATCATTATTATTTCATTTCATATTTCTTTCAAAATCTATTTTTATTTTGTTTGTATTGTTTTATTATTAAATTCAAAACAATATCAATCAAGCTAAACATTTTCTATGATCTTATTATGATTACTTATTCTTAATTTCATTAATTCTTAAAGTATACTCGATTTATTTTTATTAATTTCCTACTTTTTCATAAGAAATTGACAGGCTTTAAAGAATTTCAAGTATTTTTTCATTATCTTCTTATTGTAATTATTCCTTCATTTCTAAAGCTTTCATTCCTTATTTTATTGATCCCTCGTAATCTTCTAATTTTTCATAAAATACTGTCAAGTTGCAAAAAGATTAAAAAATATCATTATGCTTTTCTGAAAGAATATTTTATCTCATTAATAAAGCTTTTTCTTCAAGTTCAATAGCTTTTTAATAATTATTTAATTTGCTATAAGAAATAGCCAAAATACTTAATGATGAAGCTATATCAGGATGATCATTTTTTATCACTTTATACATTGTTTCTAATACAAATTTTTAATACTCAATTGATTTTTCGAAATTTTGTATTTTTTCATATGCTACAGCTAAGATTTTTAATGATTAAATTACTTAAGGATGATCTTCCGAGAATACTCTTTACTTCATCTCTAATGATTTCAACCCATATTCTATTGATTTTTCATTTTCTCCAATTTTTGTATATGACACAGATAATCTTGTTAAGGTTTAAATAAAATCTGGATGGTCAATTTAAATTACCTATAAATATCTTTCCCAACAGCTTATTGCTTCAAAAAACCTCCCAAGTTTACTGTAAGAAAGGGCTAAATTATTTAGAGATTGTGCTAATAATGGATCTTCTTCTTTAAACACTTTTTCCCTTACTTACAGAGTTTATAAATAGTAATCTAGTGCTTATTCGTTTTATCCAGTTTTCTCATATAAAATGGCAAGACTATTCAAAGATTAAGCAATTTCTGGGTGCTCTATTTGGTAATAATTTTATCTCATTTCTAAAGCTCTAAGATTGCATTATATGGCTGTATAATAATCTCCTAATCTTCCATACGATATGGCCAAACTACTTAGAGAATTTGCTATTTCTGGGTGATCTGTTTAATAAATTCGTTATCTCATTTCTAAAGCTAATTAATCATACTCAAATGCTTTCTGATAATCAGCTAATTTATCATGTATCATGGCTAAACTAGTATAAGTGGAAGCAAAATCAGGGTGATCTTCTAATTAGAGTTTTTACTTTATATCTAATATCTTTAGATTATAATCCATTGCCTACTGAAGATCTTACTCCCTTTCATAAGATAAAGCTAACATTCTATATAATTGAATAAAATCAGGATTCACTTCTTATTGAAGATTTTATCTCATTTCCAAAGCTTTTTAACAGTAAGTGATAGCATTTTAAGTATCACCTAATTTATTGTAAAATAATGATAAGTTGCTAAGAGATTAGACTGTGTGTAAATCATCCTCTTAATAAAATTATTAGTTCATTTACAAGCCTTTCATTTCATATTCCAATTCTTTATCAAAGTTGCCTAATCTGGCATGTAAAGATGCCAAATTCATAAAGATTAAAGCAATATCAGGATGGCTACATGAAAGTAATTTTTATCTCATGTTTACTGCTATTTCATTGTACTCTATTGCTTTTTAGTAATCAAATTACTTTTCATATTATATTGCTAAACTTCTGAAAGATTGTGCAACATCTGGATGATCACCTTTATAAATTCTTTATCTCATTTCAAGTGATTTTGTTTTTTATTCTATAGCCTATTCATAATTGCCCATTAATTCATAAGTTATTCCTAAACTCATAAATGTTTATGCGATGTCAGGATGATCTCTTTTAAACATTCTATTCATCATTTCTAAAGCTTTTTAATCATATTCTAAAGCCTTTTCTAATTAAGATAATTTGCAATAAGTAGATGCTAGACTATTCAAAGACTGGGCGATATCTTGATGATCACCTTAAAATAATCTTTATCTTATCTCCAATGCCTTTAGACCATATTCTAAGCTTTTTTAATCATCACCTTACCTTCCATAAGAAACTGACATGCTACAATAAGATTATGCTATATCCTAATGATCTTTTTTATAAATCCTTTATCTCATTAATAATGATTATTCGTACAGATCTAAGGCTTTCCTATCTTATCCTAACCTTTCATATGTAACAGCTAAACTTCTTAAAGAATGAGCAATGTCAGGATGATCATCTTTGTAAAGATTTTATCTCATTTCTAGAGATTATTTTTTATATTCTAATGCTTGTAAATCTTATCCTAATCTCCCATAAGATATACCAAGACTTAACAATGATTGTGCTAATTCAGGATGATCTTGTTGATCTAATTTTTTTATGATTTCGTTAACTCTTATGTTATATTCTAGCTCTTTTTGATAATCTCCTAGTTTACCATAAGTAATAGCTAAATTACTTAAATTCTAAATAACTTCACTACTATCTCCTAAATTTAATTTTTATTTAATTTCTAAAGCCTTTAATCCACATTATAGTGCATGCTATTCATCACCTAATTTCCCATAGAATATAGCTTAATGATAATAAGATTAAGCTATCTCTTTGCTATCCTCTGAATAGATCTTCTGCAAAATATCTAAATTTTTCAATTCAAATTCTAATGCTTTCTAATAATTTTCAATTTTATCATAAGATACTGAAAGTTATGATAAAATAGAAGCTATTCCTTTATTGTCTTCTATGTTTAAATTTTAGCTCATTTCCAATGCTTACAAGTTATATTCAATAGATTTTTATTAATCTCCAATTTTGCAATAGATTGAAGCCACTTTTTATAATTATACAACTAAGTCTGGATGATGATGATGATTATTATACAGCTTCTTTTTAGCATCTAAAACTTTCAAGTAGTAATGTAAAGAATTTTAATAATCACCTTGATTTTCTGAAGCAACAGCTAAAACAATTTAAGATTATACAATATTTTAATCATCTTCATTTAAAAGATTTTATTTCATTTGTAAGGCCTTTAACTCATATTCTATGACTTTTGAGTAATTTCCTAATCTTCCATATGATACGGCTAGATTGCTCAGTGATTAAGCAAGATCAATATTATCTTATTAATAAATCTGCAATCTCATTTCATATGCTTTTATATTATATTCTAAAGCTTTATTGTCATCTCCAATCTTTTCATAGTGAGATGATATGGTACTTAAGCATAAAGCTATATCCGGATGATTTCCATTGAATAATTTCTATCCTATTTCTAATGCTCTTTAATTATATTCTAATCCTTTCTGAAGATTTCCTAATCTTATATATGATAGAACTAAGCTATTCAAAGATTAAAATACCTCCATGTTGTCATAATTAAGAAGTCTTTCTCTCATTTCTAAAGCTTTTAATTTATATTCAATAGCTTTAGTATCATCTCCAAGCCTACCATAAGAGATTCCTAAATCACTTAAAGATGTAGCAAGATCAGGATGGTCCTTCTGGTGTAATTTTTAAACCATATCTAATGCTCTTAAATGATATTCAAATGATTTAGAATTTTCCCCAAGTCTTTCATATGCTATGGCTATATTTCTAAGAGATGATGCTATTTCTGGATGATCTCTTTTATATAAATTCTCCCTCATTTATAATGCTTTAAGATAATATTCTAATGATTTTTAAAATTCTCCTAAATTTTAATAAGAAACTGCTAAATTGCTTAAAGTATGTGCTTTTTCAGCATGATTGCCTAAATACAATCTTTCTCTCATCTCTAATGCTTTTTAGTTATATAATAAAGAGTTTTAATAGTCCTTTGTAATATCATACGATACAGCTAAACTACTGAGTGATTATGCAATTTCTGGATGGTCTTTTTAGTAAAATCTTTTTCTCCTTTCTAGTGCACTCTAGTCATGTATTAATGCTACTTGATAATTTCCCATCCTTTCATATAATATGGCTAGACTGGTGAGAATATAAGCTTAGTCTGGATCATCTTTAGTATTAGAATATACTTTTAATTAATCTGCATATGATTAGAGTATATCTTGTCCTATATTTGACTTTGAGTTATTTAATTTATCTTATATATAAAGAAATCTAAATAGTATTTAATCTGTGTCTTATATTTCTCTTAATTCTTTTGATATCTATAATGATTTATAAAATGATTACTCTGAGTCAATTCCTACTTACCCTGCTAAAGAATACAAATAAGCTAAATATTTTTAAGAAGTCTTGGGTTTTAATTAATTTAGTATCATTAACATCTTTTATTTTTCTTCATTTATATCAATGAACCTTGACATTTAGTTGATTAAAATATATTTTAATTCAATCGCTCTTTTTCTTTAATTTTATTTTTTACAGAGCATAAAATATTTAATAAAATAATACAGTGTCCTGTGTTTTTCTTAAATTTGCAATCTTTTTAATTTTCCTTTTCTAATCTAATGAACTTCTTTATTTGAAAGCTCATTCCCTAGTAAATTCAAGAAAATTAAGCCCATGCTATAAATATCAGAGAATTCATTAACTTTAAGTGAAAAATTAGATTTTTATTTGTATTTTTTATATGAGAATTATTCAGGTGAGTTGTAAAAAGTGTTATTTAAATGAGTATATTTATCAGTAGAGAGTTAGTATGAATGAGATATTCTATAATCAATTAATTTTATGACACCACTTTCATTGATCAAAATATTTGCAGGCTTCAAATTTAAGTGGTTTATTCCATTAACATGAATCTCTATTAGAGCGTTAATCAGTTAAAACATATAATTTATTACTTGCTAAATTGAAAAAGGGTTTTTAGTAATTTTTCTTTCTGCTATTATTTGTTCTAAATCCTATTCATAATTTTCAAAAACTTAAACTAAAGAGTAGTTAGAAATAAATTGTTCAAAAGCTTAAGCTATGTATTATGGCTAATTAATTTATGAAATAATCTTCTTCTCATCATTAATTTTAGTTTAGATTGCATTCATTATTTAATTTTTATTCTCACCATCTTCATAGTTAAAATATTTAAAACATTATATTTTGATGAGTATCTTGACTTAGGTGTCTAATTAATATCCACTGAAGATGCATCCAAAATTAAAATTTTTTAAGCACCTTAATATTCTATAATTCTTTTTATATAAAATGAACAAGCATTCTTTGAAATCATCAGATTCAATTCCATTAACATTATTAATTAACAATATTTAAGATAGTTCTTCTTTTATTAATTTGACATCTTATTCATCTTCTTATTAGAGTGGTAATAAACTTACATCTGATAATAGCTATTATTTATTCTAACCTTTTTATAGAGTCTCTTCTCCTAAATAGTTGCACTCTTCATTTTCTCTCTTTTGATTTTTAATTGTTTTATCTTTCTTATTCTCATAATAAGAAGTTAATAATTTTCTTTTTTTCCTTAGTTTTTTAATAATTTTTACAATATTATTCCATATTATTAAATTATCTTAATCTTAGCTATTATTATTTTATTATTTTCTTTATTTCTTCTATTTTCTATTTTATTTTTTGCACTCAATTTATATATTTATTTTCATTTTTCTTATAATTAATAACTTTAAAAACCAATTATTTAAGATAGATAGATAGCCTTTTATAATTGCTTAATGGTAATATTTATCAGATTATTTAAATTTTCTTACTCTTAAATTAATTTCAAATATTTCTTATTCAATTTTCTTATTATTCTCTAGTTTAGATTAATATTCTTTTCTTACAATTTAAATCTAAAATTATTCCTTTTCTCCTTTTGAATTATTTTTAATAATATCATTGATATTCTTATGAATCAAATTAAATTATGGTAATCTTTTATTATATTTACTCTAAATTAAATATTCAGAAACTTATTTAGATGCTTTTGATAAAGTAATTATTAACATTATTAATGAAAACTCTTATATAATACTGTTTAAATGATTAATGTATTAATAAATAATTAACTTGAATAGTTTGGTATTTATAAAAAATTAGAGTTCATACATAGAATTGAATTAATTAAATTATTAATTTTATCTATCTATCTTTTTCATAATTCGCAAGTAACTTGAAAAAGTATTGATTTAAGAGAGGTATTTTTGTAAAAGTAAATAGAATAGACGAAACTTGCGAAATTATTAATTTGGTATGGGATACATTTTTTAGCTGGGGTAAATAGCAAGCATAGAGTTAATTTTGTTAATTTTTTTAATTTTGAAATAAATCATTAATATATCGAGTATTACATGTTTAAGAATATAAGTAAAGATATTATCACTATGATGAAAGAAATAAATTTTATATGACCTTAGGATTAAGTTTGTTATTTGAAAATAGAATATTTGTAATTATTTTAATTTATAAAATTTATTGTAATAGAATAGGGATTTTAAACTTTTTTGGGAGAAAATTGTAAAATACTATTTAAAAATACTTTTAAGTAACCTATTAATTTGATTGGCAATTTATAACATAATCAAGCCTTTTGATAAAGAGAAACTATAACAAATAATACATTGAGGGACATTTTAGCATTTCATCGTGTATAAGTCATTAAATATATAGTATGGAACAATTTATTTTTAGATATGCAAATTTACTTTAAATTATTTATTAATCTTATCAATATTAGTAGAACTAAATACTAAAAATGAAAGTTTATTATTTTTAAGTCATTCTCTTTTTATGCTTTTTTCATAAATCCCTCCCATTTATAAATTTAAAAAGAGTTTGCTGAGGTTATAAACAATAATAAGTAAAAATTAAGTAGAGAGATATGAGATGAAAATTAAAAGAGTAAAGTAAAAAATATCCTTTTATTTATTCATTTTTTATTAAAGAAAAATATGTGGTTTATTTACCTTAGCAAACTTTTAATATTAAATTTTGCCAATAATTTATAGATTGTAATTACTCTTGAAGCATCAAAAATTTCATTAGACTTATCATTGATTAATAGGAATTAGGATTAAATTTTTACTCTTCTTCTACTAATTTAGATAAAACCTGAGGAGAAAAGGAGGATTATATATTAAGTATTAAGTAAATAATTAATAGCTTAAAAAAGGTCAGCGCGGTGACTCTTTTTAACATTCTAAATAATACATGGAAGCAGAAGAGTTAAAGGTAATAATTTATTAAAAAAGAAAAAAATTATTTATAGTAATCTCACATTAAATTGTAAGAAGAAGAAAAGTAAAATCAGTCAGTCAGTCAATCAATCAGTCAAACTCTCTTTTATAATTAATACTCAGCAAATTTATCAAAAAACCAAAAAAAAAAAACTTTAAACAAAAGACAGAAAATAAACATCATACAATCATAATAATAAAGATCTTTGATAGATCAAGGAAAGGCAGAATCAATCAATCATATAAAATAAATTTATTTAGCATCCTTATGAGCTAAACCAATTTCGTTAGCATTAGTGGGACTGGCATTAATCCCATGAGCCCTCCTACACATAAAATATAGGTAAAGGATTTTGATCCAAAATTCTCACTGGTAAAGTTATTTCATTTATCTATAAAGATTGCTTTTAAGAAATAAGGGGAGGGGATAATCTTTAGGTTTATAAATAATTCGTTTATTTAAAATGAAATAGAATTAGCAATAATAGAATTAAATTGAAGATGTAGAAGAGTTGAAGAAGCAATTGCAAAATTTATAGCTAGAAGTAAAGATCAAGAATGATTAGATAAAGAATTATGATAGAACTCAACTAGAATTGACACAGTAGAATTAGAAACTCTACTAACATACCAAAGAACTTTAGCAGATGCTCTACTACAAGTAGCAACAAATAGATAAATATAAGGTAAAACAAAACCGAAGTTACATTGAGTTAAGATTTTTTCATATCCTTTTTGATATTTTCAATGACTCTTAACCTAGAAACATCTAGTATATTTAACTATCCATGATTCTCTGTCTTTAACCAAGTAATATAAATGTTGCCTATAAAGCGAAATATAGAATTGGTATAACATAAATGAAATATTGGTTAGATTTAATGTCATAGTAGAAGGAAAAATAACTAATAAGAGAAAAATCTATAAACTATAATACATAACTAAGATTAGTTATACCAATTCTAATTTTTCATCTTCATTTAAGTGTATTAAGAAATTATTAGTAATATTAAAAAGGCTAGTTAAACAAAGGCATATATATAATCGAATTAAAGCAGTATTGATAAAAAGATAAATTATTTATCCAATAAAAAGATTTAATCTATAAGTATTGAAACCTACTTGGTCAATATACTAGTTAAAAATTAGAATAGATATTCCTTAATTTCATAACAATTTCCAAAACAGACATTTAAGAGATATGATTGATTTATTTATTGATTAAGCTCTATCAATTGCTACTTTATATTTTTATGATTTTATTGAAAATAGAATGAAATTTATATACCATCAAAGTAATTATTTAATCGAATATATTATATAATAAATAAATAGACCCAAAATGGACTTTACAAAACTAATGTGAGTAGTTTAGAAAAGACACTATAAATATTATGTGAAGATATTTCGAAGTAAGAAAGTAAAAAGAAAATTCTACTAGATTTAAATCAAATGAAATCGGAATTAATAGACCTTAGAGAAGCTCTTATGCGCGCTGAAGAAGCAAATAATTACACTTCCCCTTCATTAACAAACTTAGATCTAAAGATATAAGAAGGTATTTAGGATTATTAAAATTCTATTTCACCTATTCGTGCAAATAAAATCATGCAAAATGGATAGAGTCAACCTAACTAAATCCAAATGATGTCTTAACAATAGTAATAATTCACATAATAATTATAAAACTAATAAATCCCTCAACATCCAAGTCTTTCTTAACTACCAGATATGATTATCAATAATAATAATACTAACAACAACACTACCAGCAATTAAAGTACAAGCAATACAAATAATTAAATCAATCCTAATAACAAAGATTAAAGAAAATTTTTCTAAATCAACTAATAAAGTTCTCAAAATAAATTTGAATATGAAGTAATGTAAGGGGGTAGTTAATCTCAAATTCCTGTCTCTCAAATGTAAATTGAAAGTGTTGATAACCTTGAAGAAAGAAAGGAAAATTCTGTCCATGCAAGCCCAAGTACTTCCGAGTAGTAAACTGATGACAAAGATAATTCATAGAAGTTAGTAAAGAATTTTTTAATTTATTTGAAAAGACTGGGAGCAATAACCAATAATAATCTATTGCTCTAAAAATATACAACTCAGCAAACCAAATTAAATTCCATCATAGGTTTAATAAATAGCATTAACTAAATTTATTTACTAATATCTTGCTTATCTTAATTAATAGCTAAATTTATTTCTAACAAATATAAAATTTAATTCTTAAATTATAGGTCTAAAAAATTCTAAGTGATGGTGATCCAGACTATTAAAAGAATTTTAGTTTGTTAAAATGGTTAGGAGAATCAAGTTCAGAATTCAACAAAGTTAAAATGGTCTACTATAATAACTACAGAGGAGTTCATGCTAGATAAAAAATAAAGGTAAGATTGTAAAAATAAGCAAATGTCTATCCTAACCCATCCATCCAACATTCTATTTCTGAATTTTAATTAAAGAAAGATTTTTCTATTCTTTCCTAAATAAACTTAACATTATTTTAATTTTAAATATATTTAAAAGTGGGATTTATTTATTTTGCAATATTAATACTTAAACTTCTTATAGTCTCTTTACAATAATTTTAAAAATAAAATTTAATTGAAGCAATTAAGAATAGAATTGTCATATTTTAAATTTTATTAGTAATATTACTTGTTGGTAATAGAAAAATAATCTAAATTAATTAATGAATTTATTATTAAAATAGAAAGGAGAAAGCATTTTATATATACCTGTAGAAAACATGATTACACTTGAATTATCAAAGGAACTACCAATCTGCTAATTAATTGAATCAAAAAATCTCCGTTTACTCTCTCCCAAGCATACTTTCCTTTCTATTTATATTATTATAGAAAAGAAAAACCCTAAATCTTTCTGGAAACCCTTTTTAGATATCCTTCCAGTTGAATATACTACCTTCCCCATTTTATATACTGATGAGGAACTCTACTGGTTAAAAGGTTCTCCTTTCCTCAATTAAGTTAAGGAAAGAAGAGAATGCATTACTATGGATTACTAAAGTATTGTTTCTAAAATACCTGAGTTTGCTAAACTTTGTACACTAGATGAGTTTGCATGGGCAAGAATGATGGCTGCTTCGAGAATTTATGGTTTATTTATAAATAAAAAGAGAACTGATGCTTTTGTTCCTTTAGCAGGTAATTTCTACTTTTTCAATATCATTTTGATTAAATTGAACCTTTATTATAGATATGTTTAATCATCGTCGTCCTGCTTATACTAATTGGGGCTTCTGTGAAGAAAAAGGAGGTTTTGTGTTAAAGGCTTCTGAAGATATTCGTAGAGGTGATTAGATTTATTATTCTTGTGGTCGTAAGTGCAATTCTAGATTCCTACTCAATTATGGATTTGTTGTGAAGAATAATGAAGCAAATGAAATACAAGTAATTTTAAAAAATAAATATTATTGTATTCATAAGTATTTATTTATTTATATTCATTTATATTAATTAGCTGAGAGTCGATTTCGATAAAAAAGATGAAACCCTTCCTATAAAATTATAAATGATTGGAAAGAGAAAACCTGAGTCATTAATTTTTAGAATTCATATAAATTATGAAGAAAAGAGTGTACTTGAATTCTTTGGATTCCTTCGTTTTGTTCTTATCCGTGAATATATTGTCCTTGAAAAATTCCATGAAATGTCAGATGGAAAAGAATTCGATCCTCTCAGGACACCTCCCTTCAGTATTGAAAATGAAAAGTAAATGTGGACAGAAATACATAAAATTTGTGCAGAAATTATGATTCAATATCCTACAACTTTAGAAGTAAATAGAATAAACAATAAATAAATAAATTAAAATTGATTTAAAATTATTTTAGGAAGATAAAAAGATCTTAGAGTCTTCAAAGCTTACAATAAATTAGAAGAATTGTGTTATATTAAGAATAGGAGAAAAAGAAGTAATAATTAAATAAATTATTAATTTAAATTAAAAAATAATAATTAACCATTTTAACTCTATAGATTCTCATGTATTATATCACAATGGCTGACAGAATGAAAAAGTTGCTTTCAATGACTAAAACAGTAAACAAATTCATATAAAGATTAATAATTAACAAAAATAATATTTAAAAAAATAGGAAGTAAAGAAGCACATATTATAAAATTAAGAATATACTAAATATTCTAGCTATGTTAATGGAATAGTCTTGTCACTTTTAACAAAAAGAGAACCTTATGATGAGGAATGATTAATTAATGTGAAAGATTTTAAATAAAACTATATCATAATAACTTTTAAATATGAAATTATCAAGCAAATCACACATTATTTATTCAATAAATTATTATTAAATTCAATTTTTTAATGAAATAATATTAATAAAATCTGCCTTTAAGGAGAGAATGGATACTTACCTTAAAAAGTTTAATCTCTTATGAAATTATTAAAATCTAAAATAACACCCAATGAAAATAATCTAGCTAATCAATCAATCAAATAAAAGTATAAATAATAACTAAATCTATTATTATAATAAAATAAACAAACAAAAAAAACAATTCATCTTAAAATCTTATTCCCATTTATATCTATATATCTATCTATCTACCTACCTACCACACTACATTCAATGAAATAATCAATGAATCAATCTATGAATCAATGATTAAATAAATAATTACCAATGTAAATCTATAAATTTCATATTAATCTATAAAGTACGCATTTAATGTTTATCTTTAAATTATTCAAATATCTTAAGTGTGTATTTAGATTTTATTTCATGATCTAGCCAGTTAGTATTTTTTAAGCTTCTTTTAATGTAATTAAATTTACTTTAATGAATTAATATTCTATTATTACTGTTATAAATTAGTAACTTTATCAATTTTAATAACAAATTCATTATCTTGAAAGTTGTGAAATAACTATTTTATATTTTCTGATGAGTTTCCTTTAAACAACAAGAATATTATTTATTTAATATAAATAAAATCAGTATTTTCTTTAAGAAACTAATAAAGATCTAAAATCAACAAGAAATAGTTTACAAAATAGCCATTTATAAATAAATATTAAAATATTTTAATAAGTCAAATGTCATTCGAACCTAGCAGAATAGTTAATTACAAATAGGTTGAGTTTATAATCGATGAACTTAAATGCAAGGTATGTGATTGCATCCTTGAATGTCCTGTGAATTGTAAAGAATGTTAAAATCATTTCTGTTGGAAATGTATTAGAGAATGGCTAGAAACTCCTGGGTCTAATAGGTACAATATTTCGATATAAAGGAAGTGTTTTAAATTAAATAATATTAAGCAAATTAGATATTTAGAATTTTTTAAATTTACTGTCATTTCCATATTTTAACTCATTATTTATGTGATCTAATAGAAAATGTCCAAGTTGTAGAGCTATTTGGAAAGAGAGAGAAGGAAGTTTATTAATGAAAACTCTTTTAAGAAAGCTTAATTTTTATTGCCAATATAAGGAAAAAGGATGTGAAAAGATATTAAATTATGATGAACTTGCTTAGCATGAATTGAGAACTTGTGATTTTGCAGAGAGATATTGTCCTTTTGGGTGTAAGAGAAAGATAATGACAAAAGATCTATAAGTCCACAAAGATGAATGTCTATCACATGAAAGATATGAGCTCAAAATGCGTAGCAGATAATCAAGTGGTGGGAGAGAAAAGAGTTTTTCTATTTCTTCAAATCCTGATTTCAATCCTTTTTCGAATCTTAAGTAGCTCAGATAAATAGGATATAGTTGGGAAACGCATTTTAATTTGGATAATTGCAAGAATGGTCTAGTAGAATTTACAGGTATGGGGTGGAAGAAATTAACCAACTTCGTTTAAGGTCTTAGTGGATTAGCACCAGATGAATAATTTAATAGATTAAAGGGTAAAGGTGATTTTGAGTAATATGGAATACTTGGTTGGACGTAAATACTTATCTCAATATCATTGCATCTTTTGTTTACATCTGATTGATATTGTATTTAATTTCAACATCAAATAGGTATGCACTAGAAGTGGATTCTCTTAAATAGAAATTAGAAAAATGTTTAGTAAAATTATTTTATAAAGATTAAATGATGCGAATTATAAAATTTATGATAGAGTTACATTAAAAATAAATACATTTATCAACAGATATGCTCATAAAAAGTAAAAGAAGCAGTGCAGTTCTTTAAATAAAGAATAGACTATTTGATATTATTTGAGCAGGAAGAATTAGAAGAATATAGTGATGAAGAAATAGAGAGTTAAGCAGACTATAATTATATGGTTCTAAATTAAATGATCGGTTCTCTTGTCACTTAAAATAGTAGCAGCAAGAGGAACTAGAAGAAATTACATGATGATGAATTTTTATAAGATAATCTTGCAATTATTCGTGAAGCTGGTAATACTAACTTATGTTTAATTTATTAAAATAAATGTGTTAATAATAGGAAGATTTTGGGTAGATCATTTATTAAGCTGTAATAATAAATCAGTAAGAATAGACATAACTGGATGGGATATTTTAGAAGACTTTGCTCTAGGTTTGAAAGGAACAGCCAGTGATAAATGGTTTTTGGATTTGACAAATGAAAATGATAATATGATATGTTGGAGAGAAATTCTATTAAGTGAGGATATAGAAGAAGAGCTCAATAAATGTAAGGTGTGTATTCAAACTAGAGATAAAATTGTCACTCTTTTCAAAACAAGAATCGATAGGTTACTCTCTCTAGAGCATTAAATGCCAAAATGCGATGAAATAGTTGAAAAGTTTTGAAATAGATGATACTTATAGTAAAAATATGTAAAAATAATAAACTTAGTTATTTACTAAAGAGATAGATAGGACAGATAGTTTTAAATTAATAATAGGCAAGAAATGGAGAATATATAAATATTTTTGTTAATGGAATGCTATTAATAATATATATAGAATGTGCAAAATAAATAAATAAATTGTTATCAATCAATCATCTTTTATACTCTTTATATTAGTTATATTTTTTATTTCTTAATCCTTTCCAATCATAAATTCATTGTTCTTTTTTATGTGTTTAAGTGAGTTAATTTTATTGAAGTCGATAGATACTTAGAAGCCAAATAGAGAATCATAACTCTGATTAATAGAGTTACAATTTTTAGAGAGTACACAAAGGGCAATGTAGAAGGAGGTGCATTATCATGCAATGTCCATAATATATTTAAAAGCAAGTCAACGAGACTCATACTATTGTAAATTACATACATTTTGGCTATACCATAAGATTAACTTGTTACCTATTTTAAAAATTCAAGTCAAAACATTACTACTAAATCCAAATCTTATTAATTAATTTAATTTTACTAATAATAAACCAAGAACTGGAGAGATCCAAACCGCTAAAGGGTAGGGAGCTATCAAGAAGAGTAAATCCTAGAAAAGAATTTGTTCTTTATTCAGTTGTGTAAATGAATACATAACATTGAATATGGTAGGAATTGTCATAATCTATTAAATAGAAATAGAAATTAACACTATAGTAATGTTAATGATAATGATAAAATTACTGTATCAAGGACTATAAGAGTTGTAAGGCCAAAGATTAATACATGCTTTGAAAGAGTTGTAGGACTATGAGTAAAGAAGCAGAACCTGATAAAACCAGCAAATCTCTTAATATATTTATATGTTTTATAGGTCATAGCTTACTCATCAACATTGGTGCTATATTAATCTTAATCTTCTACAAAAGAAAACCTGCTGTGTACACTAGATTATCTTATCTTTAATATTTCCTTTCTTTAGAGTTTCTCTCTTTTTAATTACCAAGTTTAAAATTATTTCATAAATCATTTAAAGATAGTTAAACTTACTTAATTGTAATGAAATCTTAACTCAACACTGATTCTTTAACTGTTTAATGAAGAATATGACCTTCAGTGGCTACAGTGATTCTCTAATCTTCCAAAGTTTGAGCAACGACTTCAATAGGAGAATCAAGGTTATAAACAAACAATTTTAAATTAATTTCATAATAATTGTTCAAGTATCGTATTGTATTAACCATCTTCTCTATAAATGCATTGAATTTTTCTTTATTTTAATTCTCTAACACTGTGACTATTTCTTTTAATCCTTCTTTCTTTGGCTTTTCAAAGACAACCAAATCGCATCCAACATTGTTAGGATTAAAGTAGTATCTAATAGAATTATTTAAAATGAATTAATTAATTCTTTTGATAAAAATATTTTAATTACAAATTCCATTTGTTGAGCAGCTCTACAGTTTGCAATAGAGACATTTAAATAAGAGAGACGGGAGCCATATAGTCAATAGAACGAGTATATCTGTTAAACTTTTAAATGAACTTATTTAATTTTTTACTATTATCGATTCTCAATTTATGGTTAACAAGATTTTCCATAACTCTTTAACGTTCATTAACTATTTCATTCTTACGGTTTCTGTTGATTGAGAAATATAAGCATTTACAAAGGACATCATTCTCATTGATGTTCAAAGGCTTAATAAAACTACCATCACCGCTTAAAGAAATAAAGTAAGGAACATTCAAGAAAAAGTACTTGAAGTTAGATTTCTTATAATCAAAAATATCAAAGAAACATAGAGTATAGTCAATACTCTTTGAGAATTTGATTTAAACCTTATCAAACTAACCACTAATATTCATGTTAATTATTTTCTATTATTAAATTATCAAAAGTAAAATAACTTTTAAAGAAGAATAAGAAGAAATTGTAATAAATGTAAATTTAAATTTATTATTTACTAATTCATTCTATTCAAAGAATTTTCTTGCTCTTTTATAAACTGCTTTTCTTACTTTAGTAAGGAAATACCAATAAAGTGGATAGTAAATGAAACTTGTGCTGACCAAGAGAATCTTATCAAATAGCTTCCATTTTACTGTATGATTAAATCTCTTATTAATTTAATAATTGTTAAAATACTTTAATTGATTTAATAAGCAATTAATTAATTACATCAGCAAATTTTCTGTACTACTCTTTGTTGATGATGTACTCAACTTCAGGAGGAGGAACCCTAGATAATTTCCAATAGTTATTTAATGTATTAGTACCTAAAACATATATTCTGTGAGTATGGAATAGAAGATCTGATAAAATAAAATCAGGAGAACCAGATAAATCTGTTGTTATTATCTAATCATCTATTCTCATTTATTCAGTTGCCTCTTCAAAGTCAAATGGGAGATGATCTATTTTACCCTATTTATAAATTAATGATAGTAATTTTACTAGAAGTTATTTAATAATTTAGTACCTATTTCAAACGATAAATTCTTCTTATAACATAACCTGTAGTAAGAATTGAGAGTGTAACTTGAAGAAAGATAATTCCATAAGGTCCAACAATAGAGATATAAAATCCAAAAGGATCACAAATTATTTTATCACAGTTTGCTTGGCAATATTACCCTTAAGAAATATTGGGTTTAGTAAATGTCTCCTACTCGCTAGAAGGGCATTTTTAACAAACCCCATAAGGAGTATCTTTATATTCATCATATTAGCAGCTTTAACATGTACCCCTTGGTAATTCTTAATACCCAGGTGGGCAGAAAGGAGTAATCAGGGCTATTTTATATAAATTTTCAAAAAAAATTAATTTTAAAAAATGAAAATTATAGAAAATAAATAAACAAATAAAGAAATTACATCCATTTTAGGCTAAGAAATATTTTAAGATAGAATATTATTCAGTATCTAACTATCTTTTACCTTTGGAGACATCTAAAGATCCATTAAAGTAACTGAGAGAGTCAATAATTTGCTCAGTGTCAATAATATTAATATCTATTATCCCACCAGCACCTTCTCCTGAAGTATTATCTTCAGAAGAATCTCCTCCATTTGCTTAGATAGATCCTATTCCAGTAAATTATGTTGCCATTATTTTAACTGAACCTCCAGATCCACCACCTCCAAATTGATCTATACTGATTTAACTTCCTCTCATACCATTACAAGTAATTTTCCCATTCAAAATAAAGTTAGAAGCTGCTCCAAAATACACTAAACCTCCACCTGCACCATCAAGTCTTGTATAAGAAGTTTATTCTTAAGGATCTAAATTCATTCCTCCTCCAGAACCCTTCATAAACATAATTTAATAAGATGATACATTAATTTATAATAGATTACTTCAGTAATATGCAGTGAATCGTAAGGGAAAGAATCTGATACAAATTGAGCTGCTTAAGAGTTTTTATAGCATTGGTAAATCTTGGAAAGAGTTTCATTACTTGTTAGATTTTACGAAAATACATTAGCTGGTAATCCTATTCCACCATAGCTAGTATGATGAGCTCCACTAGGAGTGCAAAATAAATCAGGATTCGTACCAAAAATAACTCCTCTTCCTAAACCTTAATCCGCTGGACAACCTATTAATAATAAAAAATAGATTTAATCAATAATAATAATTGAATATTTTTATTTAAACTATTATTAGTTATTAAAATATTTTATTGTAATAATCAGAATAAAATAATTGATTGAAAATATTGCTGTTATTGTTTAAGATTGCTTACCTAATCCAGAGGAAGTAATGAGGGAATCAGAATCAATTGATATATTATTAGCAAAATAGCCTAGCTTTGATGTGCCAATGCTCGTGTTCAAGAGTTTTGTATCTGTTTTAGTAACAACTAATAAAGTATAGTTGTTTCTGAGCACCTCTAATAGATATTTGTGCAGCTAACCCCTATTATTGAACAAAGGTACATCTATATAACTTGAGTTTGAAGTGAAGTTAATCTAGAAGAAACTCTTGTATTACATTTTCTTTCTTGCTTCTTCAATAGAACCTAAGCAGGAGATAGACTTAGTGAGGATTTCAACATTTTACAAGACTAGAGGTGTTATTTGAGGTGGATTTTATGTTTCCCTATATATTCCAAATTAGTTCGAGACTATTTAGGTAGTATTTGATATATTGAAATCATATGCATCAAGCAATAATTAACCATCACTGTAAATATAATGTGATAGATTAATAGTGTTTGCTTAAAATACGGCACTCGATTGTGGCTCTATTAAAGTAAATGTAATGTCTGAAGGTATACCTTAATTTAATCTTTTTCCTTATCCAATTATTTTATTTTCATTTGATCCTTTATCATTATATTTAAACCACTTTTATAAGTTCATTTTTTTATAACTAGTAGTATTATTCAAACTTTTCTCTAAAAGTAGATCTTTTTTATACATAAATTTAAAGTTTTTTGGATTTTAATTGGAGTAACCTTCTTAAAGAAGATCCTCTTATGTAGTTTAGAAATCATCAAGCTCTATTTGATTATTAGCTGTGATTTATATTGAAAGGCAGTTTACAAAATTGGATTCTTTGAATCTTATATTATCATATTATTATGCTGCTGTATTAGGTATGGTTAATACAAAAGCTTCACTTAGGCGTGAACATTATATTTTAAAGTTTATCAGATTTATTTATTTCAAAGTTCCACAATTAGTTTAAATTACATTTAATATTCCATCTGTAGTACAGTACGATTAATCTCCAGTTAAAGTACATGTTTAATCATCTTTAGAATTGGTAACTAATTAACAATCTTACGTATCATTTTCCCTATTTGTTGAATGATTATACAAATCAGAATCCTATGATTATACTAATTATGAGTTGGATGATATTATTGTTAATATCGTTATCAATTTATACAACTTTAAAATTAAACTTTTTCTAATCATATGACTCATTTTATATTTTCTTTGTTTCTTTGTTTGTGTAAACTAAATTAAAAAAAAGAGTACAGTTAATTAGATCTATCAATAAATATTTGTTTACCTCTTAATGAATATAATTAGAAAAAAAGAATCCTATTTACGATAAAGATTTATTAATAATCTAATTTCTTTTATAATCACCAAATATTATGTATAAGGCAATCTATCTCCTTTTATATCAATCTTATCTGTATTTTTGAGATATATCAAATTTTTTTCATTTTAAATTATCGAATTAACATCAATCATTAAGTTTGTGTTACCTCATTAAATAAATTAATCTTTTTAAAAGTAGAACTTTAAATTAATTCACTTTTAATTCAATTTTACAAATTTTATTATTTAAAATATATCAGTTAGTATTTAAATTTAAAGAATGATCTCATAAATATTATTAGAATATCTACATAATTGAATTCATTCAATAGCTTATATTTTATTAATTCATATTTTTAATTATTATTAATCATTGATTTATTAAATTTAAATTATTATTTTTAAGAAAAAGAATTCTTAGAATATAAAATAAAATGAATATGAAAATTAATAATAAATATAAAGAAAGACATTTTATTAGAAATTTGAAACCACTAGAGTAAAAACAACTAACTTAATGGTAAATGGTGGACTAGCCAAATAGATGAATAATTTTAATTTATCTATATGCATTAAATTCTTATATTTCTCTCAAAGAGTAAATTCAGAAAGTGGGTAACTTAAATTTACTGATCCTGTAAGGAAATTCATATTTCAAGCTACAATATATAACAGTTTAGTAGGTTAATATTACCTTTAATAATTTTATCTATAGCACATTCTTAATTATCAAGTGATAGTTTATTTTTATTATAACCTAATAAACAATCCATTTTAAAATCCTATGACTGATAACTAATTTGAAATCTAAAAATATACTTTCTCTTCTATTTTAAATCATAGGCATAATAAGTAAAATCCTCTTTCTAATTTGCAATAATTTGAATTTATTTAATTTATGATCTTGAAGGAGTTAATATATTTAATTTAACTTTGACTTTTTTTATTAAATACTTATTTTGGACAGAATATTTTAATTATCATTAGATATTTATATTTGTTATTCTTTGGGGTCACCCTAATTTTCAAAATGATTTTTTGAAAGATAACTAAACATTCTATGAAATTCTCTTTCTCTATATTAATATTATGAACTTTGCTGTTATTTTAGTAACTAAAACTTATTAAAATTATTAGTAAGTAAAGTAATTAATTAAATTAAATTCTCTTTTATTTTTTTCTTTTAAGTTATAAGACTTTCAAAATCAACTTACTATATCAGGATTAAATTAAGAAGAGAATCAAGAATTATTGAATTCTATTCTTTCTCATCATACTGATATTGATAGAGATCTTTATATTTCTTTTCATTTTTCAAAAAATGGGTTATTTCATCAGTGAAAATAGATATTAATTCATCTAACTTTGATATCTCATTATATTTCTAGAGGATTAATTACTAAGTATTTGGTATAATTTAGAATTTAATTATACTGAAGAGAATCTAAATTTAATTATTTTAGCAGTTAACTTTGAAAAAAACCCATAACAATTTTTGTAATTTTCTATCCTAAACTTAAAACAATTTCATAAGATGTAAAATAAAATTTAATTTAGAAAATAAGATCACAACCAATATTAATTAGTTAATTAGTTTAAAACCTAAGTTTAAGATATCTATAATAATAATTTTTAAATAATAATTATTTTTGCAAATAAATGAAGAGAAATTAATAATTTTTTACCTAATTTGTAATAAATTTAAAGTCAAAAAAATCTAAATAAAATATCTTTAATTAAAATAAACTCAGAAAACATATATTTTTAACTATTGTTATAGAAAGGCTAAAGATATTTTATCCAAATTAGAATTATTATTTCCTTTTTATTTTTAGTCAACCTTATCATTTAAAATCAGTATTCTTTTGCAATTGATAAATTAATATTTGAATTTAATTAAATTAGTGGAGAAACGAGATGTTCGAAGTAAAAAATCAGTGCAGTTTTTAATAACATTAGAAAAGATTGGTTTTAATTTTAAAAAACAAAAGAACTCGAGCAAAAGATTAATTTGTTTGCAAGCAGAATGTTATTTTAAAAATAGCAATCAAATTAACTATAATCGAGATATATCTTTGACTCTTTTTTTTTTGTAGCAGAATGAATTCTAATATCATTAATTCTTCAATTAAATGTTAATGAGAAGAAAAGAAATAATAAAGGCAAACATACAAATAAATAAACAAGCAAACCATTTCAAATCTTGAGAGTTAATTTGTAATTTTTAAATTATATGATGAAAAATAAAAGCTGGTCTCTTTATAATAATTAATTTATAGTAAGAAAGGATTGAAAACAAAAGTTAATTGTCTGAATATAATTCCATAAGAATTGAATCTTTAAAAAAATCAAAGAAGCAAAAAAAATCAAAGAAAGAGAGAGAAATCTTAAAAGGAAAAGCTCAATCGTATAAGATTTTAGAAAGGCAAAACAAGTTGAAAGATAGCGAATATAATTAAAATAGAAGCAATGAATAAAGAAAAGGCTGACTAAGCAGTTCCCTTCATTATATACAAAGAAAAGGAAGGTTTTAAGTTGAATCCTGATGCAGAAGAGTACTTAAAAACTTTGAATCCAAATAGAAAGATTGCAGTGATTTCGATTGTAGGAAAATATCGTACAGGAAAATCTTTCTTCGTTAATCGTGTTTTACTCAACAGATCTGGTAAAAAAGCTGGTTTTTCGGTTGGACCCACCATAAATCCTTGCACCAAAGTAATTTTTTAAACTAATCTAGCTGTATTTGATAGAATTTTATAGGCAAATAAGAAACACGATGTTTTCTTTAATTTTGTTATGTTTTAATATACTTAATAAGGCAGGTGACTTTGAATTTTATTACGTTGATGTATTTTTGAAAATTCATCAAAAATTAAAAAAAATCTAAATAGTTACCACGCGATTTTAACAATGATATACATATTTCCACTGTGATTAGCCTCGCAAATTTAAATATATTAAGATATTATTACTGTCAACTTTTCTTAGACTCTTTTACAATTTTAAAGCGTATTATTAAAATGATTAGGGTTTATGGATTTGGAAGGAGACATTATATAGCGAAGAGTTGTCAGAAGATATAGATGTTATTCTTATTGACACTGAAGGTTTTGGAGGTATGGATGAAAATTAAAATCATGATTCCCGTATTTTCTTATTCTCATTACTCTTGTCCTCCTACTTCATTTACAACTCCTAAGGTAACATAGATGAAACAGCATTAAATAATATCTCTTTGATCATCAACTTATCCAAGGATATCAAAGTTTCCGATAATTCAAATTAAGAACAAGACCCTGCTGATTTCTTCCCCTCATTCCTTTGGGTTGTTAGAGATTTTGCTTTATAAATGGTTGACAATTAAGGATAGAAAATAACATCTAAAGATTATCTTGAAAAAGCTCTTGAAAACTAAAAGGGTGTTTCTGATTCAATTGAATAAAAGAATAGAATTAGAAGACAACTTAAGCATTTCTTTAAAGATAGAGATTGCTCCACTTTAGTACGTCCTATTGAAGCTGAGTCTGATTTGCAAAGGTATTAGCAAAATAAAATTATTTGAATATAGCTTAAGATATAAGAAAGCAAGCAAACAAACAAACAACACTCCAAATTTAAATAAAAATTTTGATTTTGATTAAGATCACTAACTCTCACAAATTAGATTTTATTCTTTACTAACTCAATTTATTATTTTATTATAGATTAAATGAAATGGATAATGACTAATTACGTCCTGAATTCATAACATAAATCAATCAACTCAGAAAGAAGATTTTCAGAAAGATTAAACCCAAGATTATTAACGGAAAGGCTTTGAATGGACAACAATTAGTTGAAATCTGTAAAGCATATATCAACGCTATTAATAAAGGATCTCTCCCCAATATTGAAAATGCTTGGAGCTACATGTGCAAGAATGAATCTCTTAAGGCTATGGATGAATGTATTAATGAAATGCAAACAAATTTAGAGTAACTTATAGAATCTTCAGGGGCTGTTAGTTCTAATTAAATGCATGAAATTAAGGCTAAGGTAAATTTAGTTTTCTTATATATACTTTATTTAATTTCAATCTATATTATTTAGGCTAAAGAAGAACTACTCAAAAATTTCAAAAAGAAAAGTATTGCTTCAGAGGAAGAATTGAAGGAATTTTATGAATAGTTGGATCGCGATTTTGCTGAAAAATTCAGAGATTTCAAAAAGAAAAATAAAGAAAGACTTCAAGTAAATTTTTGAAAAATAAAGTTGTTTAATTAATATCATTATAGATTTTTATAATTAACATTTTGCAACGATGTAAAAACAAGCAATCGTTGGTTTTTGTTTAATCTTAAGATGAGTATGATAAATTAAATTTAAATACCTTAATTTATCTTAACTTTACTAACTTTTTTTTTAATTAAAGGAAAAATTCCAAGAAATGTGCAGTGACAGATTGAGAGAATTTGAATAAAAATTAAACAATGAAGAATATCAAAATTATTATGAATTCTAAAAGGATTTCTTAGAATTTAAGGATTAATTTGAGAGAAGTGTTGGTAAGAGTGCTGAAAGTGAAGAGTACTTTAAGAAGATTAGTGAAAGTATTTATAGATAGGCAGCTGAAAAGGTAAACTTAAGATAAAACCGTGAGCTTGAAAAGGAAAAACGTATTTTGGAATAGAAATTTTAATTAAGTGAGAATGACTTAAAAAATAAAAAATCTTCTTGGGATGATGAAAGAAGAGAATTGCAACGTAAGATTTAAGATCTCGAAAGAGAAAGAGCTTAATTAATGGCTAATGAGTAATTTAACTAGGAAAAAATTTAACGTTTGACCTAAGAAAGAGATAAACTGGAGAAATAATATGATTAATTGCAAGAAAAATATAGAGAAAGCTAATCAAAACTAACAAACATAAGTTAAGATTAACTAACTTCAGTGCAAAGAGAATTAGAACAAGTTAAAAGTGAAAGTATGAAATCCTAATCTAATTTAGAAAAAGAAAATGCCCTCCTCTAATAAGAAAATAAGTTTTGCAATAAAGAAAACGAAAGGTTAACAAACCAATTAGAAAAAGTATAAAACCAAATCCAAAAATACTAATAAGATTATTAATAATCTCAATCAATAATCAATCAACTTAAGAATTAAATGAATTCTCTTGAAGTTTCCAAGAAAACTGAAGTTGAATAAATTAGAGCTGATTTCCAAAATAAAATTAAAGAAGCTGTCTAAGAAAAAGAATAAAGTAAAGATCTTCTTAAGCAGCAATCTGAATCCCTTGTTGAGAAAGCTTACTTAGAAAACTAAGTTCAATTCCTCTAAAACTAACTTGACGAGAACAAGAGACTTCATGATGCACTTCTCTTGGCTCTTTAATGTAATCATATTTTTTTCAAAAGCTTATCTTTATCAACAATAAACAAAATATTTATTTACCAATTAATTTTTAAAAAAATAAAGAGGGAATGTAAAAAGATGATAGCGAAAGCACAAATGAATTGGTAGAAACTAATAAAAACTTATCTGCAGCTATGGATAAGCTGGAGTAAAGATGCGGTATCTTAGATGAGAAGGTGATTAAATTGAAGGAATTCAAGAGAATGGTTAAGAACAGTACTTCTCTTTAATGTATAAATTGCTCTAAATTTATAGCCACTAGAATTTTCTTGTAACATTTGAATAACTGTTCTTTATCTACAACCTAAGCTACTTCTTCAACATAGAGCGGAATCAGTGGAGTTGGTAAACCTTAAAAAATATTTTTTTATTTTATTCTTACTTAATTTTAAAATTATAGGTCGTCATTAATATTCAAATTCTATCAGCTCTGTTTATCAATCTTAAATATTACCTTAAGGGTTATTAAGCGGCTACTAAGCAAACTAAATAGGGTCTCAATCAATGATATCCCAAAATTTTATTGAAAGTAGTTCTTTAACAGTCACCATTGACAATACCGTCGTTCGTGAAACTCATGATAATAAACCCTACACCGATTATATGGTTTCAGCTAATTACAAAAATCAATAAAAATGGACTTTACCTAAAAAATACAAAGTAAAAAATTTAATAAATAAAAAGAAAAAATTATTCTTAAATTAATTATTCTTTCTTCTTTTAATAAATTAGAATTTCTGTGAATTGCATCACACCTTAACTTCTTTATTCCCTGGAACTAAATTCCCAGAATCTTCTCTTGCAATTATCAATGCTCATAATGATTTAGGAAATACCTAAAATCAAAAACGCCCCTCCTACATTGAGGAAAGAAGAAAACATTTAGCTCTTTATTTGAGAGATTTGTGCAGAATTGATGAAATAAGAAACTCGAAAGCATTCAGAAACTTCTTAGAATTCGATATGCATGCAATAAAAAGTGCTTCTTTATAAAATTAAATTTAATCTAAGAATTCTAATAGTTTTATTGGAAGTGTGAATAATGGTAGCAATAATGGTGGAGTGTTCAACAACAATAATAATAGTAATTCCAATATGAATTCTAATTCATTCATAGGTTAAATCAATGAAAAGCCTATGAGCGCAAGACATACTGACTAAGAAAATGATTACTAGGGGCAGAATACACCTAAATCTTATCATTAATAATAATCATCAGGTTCTTACTTTAATTAAAATCAAGCAGGATATTAACAAGTATAGTAACAATAGTAATAATAATAACAACAATAATATGCTAAAAATGATAAAAAGATTTAATCTTCTCAATCTACTAGCTACATCTAGGCTTGGTAAAACAAAGAGAATAAGGTGATTTAAAATACCGTTAATAATAATAATAAGAATTAATACAATGTTTATCAATGAATCAGTCAATTAAGACCTATTAACTAATAAATTAATTGAAACAATTGAATGAATATTGCAAAAGAATTAAAACAATAAACCTCGTTATTTATATTAGAATTAAACTATAAAAAATATAAAATATTCTCTTTAATATATACATTATTTCTAAAGTGACTCATTAAACAGTCAATATGCATACATACAACATACCTAATTAAAGAAACTTTATCTATTCTATAGGTATCATAATACCATTAAAGAAATTAGATAATACACTGGCTGGTTGGTTGGAAGGTTGGTTGGTTGATTGATTGATACAATTCTAAATGTTCTTAAATTCTCTATTAATACTAGGATCATCTTCTCCAGCAATTTATCAAATCAATCTATAATCTATCTATCTATCTATCATTATTCTATATTATATATATCCATGTATTATTATCTTTATCCCTTTTAACTTCAAATTATTCAATAATCTTTCATTTATCAAAGTTATCAATATTATTTATGCTTAATTTATTAACTAAATTACAGATGGGTCAGAGAAATGAATTAAGATTAAATATTATTAGCATATCTCTATTTTTTGTTAATAATAAATTATTTTATTAATAGATTATATTTTAAAGTTAAAATTGTTGATAACAAGACATAATTTAATTCAAAAATTAAATCCAATAGTTATTATTTTATTTTCTTTCTTATCAGAGTTTAGTAGAAGTTTATTTCTATTAAAAATTGATTCTATCTTTTAATATAAAATTCCTACTACTTTTTTCAAATAATTTTTATAGTTTATATTTATTAATTTATTTAAGTTGTAATTCTTTCAAATACATAAGTAAAATGTTTCTTTCAATTTATATCTCTTTATAAAATGAAATTATTTATGTTTAGGAGTCTATGGTAAACATTTGAATAATTAGAAATGCCAATTATTGTTTAAGGTTGATTTTAATTTGTTTGAGAGATCTATTAATGGCAGGCAATAAAGATTTGAGAAAGAATGGATTAATTACCATTAAAAATAATAATAAATTATTATTTTTATTATTCTGTTCACTCGCTATCTTTCTAAATTAATACTTTTACTCAAATTCCTAATATAGATTTATCAAAAAATATACAAGTAAAATATTTAGAAAACTTAGCATTAAAATAGGAAGATTGGGAAATATCTTGTGAGATATTACAAAATAATCTATTATTAAATTCAAGGTGATTAATGAATAATATTAGTGATGATTCAGTAATAAATGCTACAGTCATCCATGAAATCATGGAAAATATTCTAGATTAAGCTAATATTATAAGAATGTAAAATGAAGAAAAAAAGTAGACATATGATGCCACAATTCACTATGGTTTAAAGTAATGTGAGTATTTCTTAAGTCTTTAGTTAATATTTCATGACATTGAAGATTGCTAATATAAATTAACTGATGAGGATGAAGAGCCAGTAAATTCAAATAGCCCATTATTAGATTTCTAAATGTATGATTATTTTACCTAAAATAATAGCAAGCTATGAAGAATGATAACATGCAAAGTTACAGTATTGCAAAGAGAAAAAGAGTTTAATCTTAACATTAAGATGAATTAAAATAAAACTCTCAACAGCTGAATGATTCAGGTATTAATGATGCTTCTAACAGTCTAACTGCATAGTAAATAATGAATATCATGAATAACAAATAAGGATTAGGAATCTTCTTAACACCAATAAAAGTAACTAAATAACTTAATAATATTTAAGAAATTTAAAATGAATAAATAATATATTTTAAGATGGCATAAAATACAATTAAATCTTAAATTTAAATAGGATAGATCATATGTAAGAAGTTTGATAGCAAAAGAGAAAATGAAAAATATGTCCTATTAAGATGTATTAAATAATTCTATCACTTATTATGGTAAAGAAGGATTAGATAAAAAAGCAACTAATTTATTCAATAAATATGTGAAAGGACATTCTTTAGGTCCTTTGAAAATAGATTAATCTGTAAGCCCTTTAAGAACATAGCCAAAAGAACTATAATTACCAAAGAATGTTGCTTTCTAAAGGAGCTACCCCTAAGACATAGTAGAGTAATTAGAGGAGTAAGTATAAATAGAGAATCTTAATTTAGATACCAGAAAGATAAGTTTAGATGTTTCTTAACTTGATTATTCGAAAATTAAACTCCCTCTATAGAAAGCAGATACAAATATGGGATCATTGTTGCATGTTCCTACTTATTAATCTCTATTTTAATAGAATATTATGAAATATGATGCTAGTTAGCTAACATTACCTACTTAAATCACTTCATCTTAACCTTAAATCACAATACAACCGTCAAATTTGAATAATATTCACACCCCTAGCATGCTAAAAATTTAGGAAGAAGGAAATTCTTCAAGTATTTAATATATTTCAGAGAAATCTTACATCCCACAATAATATAGAAAATAAATGTAGAATATGTAAACTAATGCAAATAACTTAAATAATGCTTATAATATTTCAGAGAATCATTATTAACCTAAGATAATTAGAGCTTCTTCTACAATCAAAAATAATAAATATCAAAATGATCACAGTGGCATAACAACTAATAACATAAGAAGAAATTCAGGTAGAAACATTGATAAAAATTAAATTTCTTTTGTTGATGCAAAATCTCCAATTAAGTAATACTACTCTTAAACAGGTCAAAGAAAATATATAGATCAATCATTTGATATATAGCAAGATAGCATAGTAAACCTATCAACCTAACACTAACTACATAACAATTCTACTGAAATAAATGATATATCTTAATAAGATCATATGTTAAATGATTTAGAACCCAATAATGAGCTAAATGAATCAAGTATCCTTCAGTAGAATCTAGAAAACTATAAGAAATAGAAATATTAGAGAAAAGAGTTAAGCTAACTACTTTTAGAAAGAAAAAAGCAATTAAAATATAATACTATAATAAAGAATAATAATGATAAAACATAGATAACAATGTTTGCCCCAGAAAGGTACAAGACAGTAAGAAATAGTACATAAGTTTCACCACTTCCATCTAAATTTATCAACTCATCATAGTAAATAAAAGAAGTGCTAAACACTTCTTAAAATTAGGGATATCATCCCTATCAGCCCTCTGTTTTACCTAGAGCTTCATATAACAATAACCACATTAAATAAACTAGCTATCTTCCACCTCTTAAAACTTAAAGACTTTCTTTCAATTAGTGATTTTGTAAAAATATTCTTTCTTTAACTAATAAAATTTGTCTAATTCTTGTAAATATTCATTCTAATTTAATTTTTAAATCTTTAAATAAAATATTTGTTCTCATTAATGTTATTATTATTATTATTATTTTATACCAAAAAATGCAAATTAATTTAAGATATTAGTATTATTTTTAGCAAAATATTACCTATTAACAATTACTTATTTAATATACATTTTATTTATTTAATTTATATGAAAAATTATTAATTTATTTATTGTAAAGTAATTTTTTAATTTTTTCAAAACTCATTAAATTAATTTTGAGAATGGAAATTAGAATTAAGAATTTAATTTATTTGTAATCTAAAAAAGTATATGATATAAAAGAAATTTTGAGCTTTTAGGAAGGAGGCTAGGCTTCTATTGGTGGGTGATTAGATTATTTTATTGATCGAATACTAAGTAATTGATTGATAATAAAGATAATTATGTAAAGATATGACACAAATATCATCATTATATATAGTAAGCTTTATTGAATGTTTAAATCTTAATATCATTATAATTTAATCAGATTGAATAGTTAATAATTGAGAAATTTTTATAAAAAAGTATTTATCTCATTTAGGTCTTATGAATCATAAAAACACAATATTAGTAGCAATTTTTGCTCTTTTCATTGCTAATTGCATTTTAGCTGATACCGATATTACCAACTACGAGAGGAAAGTAGATTTAAAAGTAGTGAGTCCATAGGTATTGCAAAATGTCTTTGTGAAGTATTAAAATTAGATTCCTAATTTTCTCTCTCCTTTTGGAATTGTTCCTTGGGGCAAAATGTTAAAAGGCCAATTAGAAATAGCTGATCCTCCCCACGCATGCTAGAAACTAAAATATGATCCTAATTAGAATGCATCATAGAGACCTTTCTTATTGATAGAGATAGACAAGAATAACAATTGCAGTCTTGAGAACAAAATCTACCATGCATAAAACCATGGTGCACAATTAGTTATTTTGATACTCAAGGATAAAGATACTCAAATAAATTTAGAAAAAGATTAATAGAAACTGTAGCTCATAAGCATTCCAGTTATTTAAGTAAACAATGAAATAGGATAAAGCTTAACTCAATTCACAAAAGATACTGCAGTAGAGAATAGACCTGTTTTAATTGCCACTTTTCCTACATAAAGCTAGACTTCTAATTATTTAAAATTATATATTGATATAAACTCACATGAAACCTACACACTCCTCCATAATCTTGATTTTTACAATAGTATCCATAAGAATAAATGTACTTCATTTCGATTATTTAATAATTTAGCCTATTTTTATTGATTTAAGATGAATAGCTAAATATCTTTTTCAATTTATTTGACATAAAATACTAAATAATAGAGGTCAATCCTTTATTATAAGATTTAAAGAATATCATGAAATATTTAATAATGAAAATTAATCATTTTAGTTATTTAATTTAATAATATAATACCAATAGACCAATTAAGCATAAACTTCTTTATCCCTGAGAGTATTAAGAATGATATTGAAGAAGATGATACAAGTGAAGAAGCAAAATAAGCAAGATAGCATAAATAGGAATAATTGGAAAAGTTTTGTTATGGTAATGGGTAGTATTGTGATAAGGACAATCCAGAATCTATTAAAGAAATTATTAGATAAACTTGTATTTTCAATAATTCAACTTAAGGATATTTCAAGTATGCATATTCAATTTAACAATCATATGCTAGATATTTATTAAAGTAGCTCAGCGATCTTAATGATAATGGAGATCCTACTCATTTTGAATTTGAATTCTATTCATTGAAAGCTATGAGAGAGGCTGATATAGATCCAAATGTACTTAATTCATGTTTGAACAATTCTTTTGTTGAAGCTTTTGATGAACATAAAAACCCACTTCCTAGATTTAAATAAGACAATTATATTCTTGCCTATCACCATAATGAATTTGAATCACTTAAAGTTCAAAATTAATTACCTATGGTATTTCTCAATAATAAAGAAATTCATTCATAAACCAGAAATTATTTAATTGATGTAATGAAAACTTTATGTGAAGCTGATAATGATACTGAATCTGATTATTGTAGAAATTTATTTAAGGTAAAGAAAACTACTAATAAAGGTTTAAATACTGGCCAAATTATCTTAATTATTATGGGAAGTCTAGCTGGATCTGTTATTCTATGCTATATCTTCGCAAGACTCTATAGTAGATATTAAAAGAGAAGATATTCTGCTGAGCTCGAACGTGTTGATTCTTTAGTTCAATCATATATTGAACTCAACTCTGATAGAGAAAAATAATAAACTAACACATGATTTAAATCATCTAATCAAATCAATCTTAATATCAATTATTTATTTTTCTTTATTGTTACTAATTTTCAATTTTTTATTCAGAACAATTCAAATACCATCAATTTTCATTATTTAATAATATTGTTAATAAACATCATTTTTTAAAAAATTTGAAAATATTAATGCTAAAAATTTGTTAAAAGCTTATGAGGTAAGATCTAATCAAATAGGATTCACAGTAAGATATAATTAAAATAGTATATTTATTAATAGGGAAAAATTAATTCTTAAGTTAAGATTTTTAACTTGTACTATTTATTAGTAATAATAATTCAATAATTAATTAAATTAAAAAGAATTTAAGTTAAAAAGAAAAAATAAAATGAAAATTTTGGAATTAAATTGATTGATAATTAATCAATATATTTTTTAGTTTAAATTCTAATAAAATAAGTAAAAAATGTTTATATTTTAATGCTGCTGAATTAAGTTAATTCTATTAACTATAATTTAGTATAGTTTTTATTATGATCAATAGCAGCTATATATTTAATCTATTTTCATAGAGTAATTTCATTTTAATATAATAGTTAAACCTTAATCTTATATTTTTTTAGAAATTAGTTTGTTCTACTTGCGGTAGGTAGGTAGGTATGTATGTATTACACATTATAGATTAATTGATTGATTAATTATAAATTAAGTAGAGATAAGTAATTATTAAAAAGTAAGTAGAATTCAATAAAATAGTGTATATATAGTTACTTTTTTAAACAATAATGAGTGGTTAAACTATTGAAACAACTACATTGGAAACACAATAGTCAATAGCTCATTTTGCTGAAAAAAATTAAAACGATGATATGAAAGATTACGATAATGATGAAGAGGACATTTGCGAAAATATTTCTTCATTGCCACAAAATAATTAATTTTCTAGTATTGATAATTAAAGTGGCAAATTAAAAAGATTAATGTCAGATGGGACAAAATGTTTTTTTGATAGTAAGTTCTCAAACAAGGATTTCAATCTATCTACTTATGAAGAGCGAAAGCAGTTTGTATGATAATATAAAATGATTAAAATTTCATTAATGATTATAATTATATCTAAAATAAATAGAGATTGATTGAAATTCTAACAAAAGAACCTAATTGGAGAAAAACTGAAGAAATAGACTGGGTGATTCAACAAACACAAGAGATTCAATTTTTTTAGAATTTAATAAACTAAGGAAACTAAGATATCCATAGAAGGTGTTGTTAAAAGATGAAATATGAGTACTACCCAGCTAATTCCCTTATATTTAAGATAGGTAAAATTTATTAAGTTATTTAAAATATGTAAAATACATTAATTAATTAACTAACTAACAATTAGTATTCATATTAATTAGTAGTTTTATTAAAATAGAGTTTAATTATTTAGAAATTATTAAGTTTTTAAAAACATTTTTAAAATACTAACCTCTTTTTAATATTAAAAGGTACATATGGAAATAAATTTTTCATTATTATTGATGGAAAAGTGGGAGTATATATCAGAAACATAATTGACTACTCTAAAAAAAATGAATCAAAAACTCTTATTGAATAAGGTGATTAAAAATTTGATCTTGTAGGAGGCTTAAATTATTTCAAAGAATTAAGTATTGGAATGTCCTTTGGAGAGTTAGCTCTTTTAGAAAGAAAACCTAGAGCAGCCTCAATATTGTGCCATACAGTATAACTATTTAATTATTTGTTTTTATAGAAACTAAAAAGTGTATATAATATAAATAAGGACGTGCATCTAGCAGTTCTAATGAAAGAGGATTTTGATTCAATTCTCAAAAACTATGAAGAATATAAGCTGTATTAAGCTGCCTAATTTTTTGACTAAGTCCCACCATTTTCTAAATGGAACTAAAGAAGATAGATTAATTTACATTTAAATGCAAATAGATAGATCTATAAAATTAACTAAGTTGTTTATGAAGAAGGATAAGATCCAAATGCAATTTATATCATTAAATCTGGAACATTTGCAGTAGATTTAAACCTTCATTTTTTTATTTTAATTATTTCTATTTTTATAGGTTATGAAATAGAAAATTAACAACCCTAAGAAGATTGAAAAAGCTAAAGAAGACCCTGAATATGCAAAGCAATAGATAATTCAATAAGATTTATTCAACTAAAATCAGAATTAAGTTATTACCTTACCTTAATAAGTTTAAAATAAACCTATTACTAAAAAAGTTAATTAAACTCCTTAAACAGCAGTGAGAAAAAAATTATCAAAGGGCAAAAGGAGACCAAAATCTTAAGTTAATTCTAAAAGTGGTACTAATAATAATAGTTTACTGAATCTATCACCTGCTCAATTCTAAAAATACTTAACATAAAAGAGATAAGAACTTAATAATAAAGAATCAAGTGAAGAAGAAGATGAATAAGATGTCTTACTTAAAAAGCATGATTTATTTGGAGTTAAATCAAAAGATGCTAAATACTAGAAACCTATTCAAGTGAAGATAGCAGAAGTAGGTTAATTTTCGTACTTTGGAGAAGAAGAGATAGTTCTACGATGCAAAAAAAGAGTTTTTTCAGTTATTTGTACAAGTGCATATGGCGAAGTTCTTTAAATTAATAGAAGAGATTTTGAGCTGAGAGTTTTAACTGACACTATTTCTAGAAATTATATAAAAGAATAAGTAAGTATTAAATCAATATATTTAAATATCAATCAGTTTAACCATTTTTAATAAAAAAAGATTAAAATTAAAGAAGAATTTTATAAGACTTAGCTTGAGAGAATTGGAATTTCTATACACCACTTTAATAAATATTTTTTTGATTCAAAAATTGAGCTAAATAGAGTAAATCTGATTAGTTAAAATTATTTATTATTTCTCTGCAATATTATTTAATATATTAAAGGAAAAACTATCACAATAATAGATCGAAAAAACTCTTAACAATAGAGATATTGATGCTGTTAAAGATTTTTTAATTGGTGTAGATTATATTGAAGAAGTCGCAGATAATTAATTGAAGAAAAGACACTTTCACTAAAGAATAGCAAAGAATGAAATTAATGTTGATGATTTAATCAATGGATCATTTATTAAGAGTGAAAAATAAATAAGTCCTAGATCTCAAATGAATGAATTAAATGCAGAAAATGAAATGAGCTAATAATAAATTATAGATAGTACTGTATTTGGTTAAGATAAATCATTAATAAATAATCCCAACTAAACTTAGCTGTTTCTAAACCAGAATTCAGTCATCCATCCAGCTAGAAAGAGTAATTAAATAGTTAATATTAGCACTCTATTTCCCTCTAGCGCTAGAAGTGATAACTCTGTTCCTCTTAATAATTAATCTTCAATGTATTAAAGTAAAAGAATAAATACACCAGATAGATTGAGCATAAGTGTGTAAAAAGAATTTTAAATCACTGAAGATCTAATGCACTAAACTATTTAGGAAAAAGTCAAAGAGAAATTAGATAAAATCAAAATGGAAGAATCTATTATTAATAAAACGTCTGCTTTTAGATAAAGTTCTCTTTTAGATTAAAAGTTAAAAAAATACAAACAAAATGATGGATAAATCCAATCACAGCCTACTTCTCCAGCAAATTCTGAGAGATCTAAATTAAATAATATGAGTGGAAGTAACTCGCCTTAAAATAATTAAAAAAACACCAATGAGAATAAATAAGATTAATTCGAAAATAATTTATTTAAGAATAGATCAAAAGGAGGATTTTGGAATGTAACGAAAAATGTTATGGAGGCAAATAACATACTTTAAGATTAGAATTTAGTAACAGCTTAATTACCTAGTGAATAGAATTAAAAGAAATCTCCCAAATAAACTAAAAAAGAATGGGTTGATTCCTACACTATCAGCTTCCAAGAAAATCTAAAAAAGAATTTATAAGAGAAATTTAAAGATACAAAAATTAATGTAGATAGAATAAAGTAACACCTAAAATAAAAAGCAATAAATATGATACCAAACTAAGAATTTCATAACATTCCAGACTCAATTCTCTAAAAGCCACAAGTAGTTGTGCCAGTCATGGATGAAAAAATCAAACTATTTAAAAGAGTGATTATGAAAAGTTTAGGTACATCAAAATCGAACTCAAATTCTACTTTAATACAGGAACTTTAAGATAAAATAAAATAAAAACATGTTCTCTCAATTAGAGATGGTTTCATTTCTACCTTATAAAAAGGCCTTCATACTCCTAATTCATAGGATTAATAAAATGACATTGAGATAAAAAATTTGACGAACTTTCCTAGCTCAACAAAATCTACAGGAGAATAATTTTAACTTTCTACTCCTTTCTCAAGATCTACTTCAATAAGAGGACATAATCTCATTCAATCAAGTGTAAATTTGAATAACTATTAAAATACCAACTTTTCTGTCGCTAGTTAGAGTTCAAGATTTAATACTGTAGCATCTTCTGCTTAAAGTTTTAGACAGGATATGAATTAGATAAATACAATCTCTTCAAATAGAAGATTAAATACTACTAATGATAGGAAGTATTCTTTGCATTTTAAGAATGCAATTCCACCATCCTCTCCAACATCTGCTTTTTTATCGCCAAAATAAAATTCTTCTGATAAAATAAATTTTTCTCATTAAAAATCTAATTCATTTGCAATTAAAAGTAATAATTCTCCTAAAGGATATTCTTTCTATGAGCATAAAAGTAAATAATTGTACAATCAAAGGATGAAATCTAAAAGCATCAATTACCATAATTACGTATTATGTAAATATCCTTCAAATAATTCAGAGAACATCAAAATTTAATAAACAGAATAATAGAATTTTGATTCTAAATCCTCTTCAATTCTATTAAATGAATAAAAAAAAGATGATGTCATTCAAACAAAAGTTGAAGAAATAGAAAAAATTCCTCAAAGTAACCAAGAATATTAAAATGATATTCAAGATTAAAATAAAGAATCAACAAATCTTCCTTTTGAAGAGACTAACTCAAATCTTAATAACACTAATTATAATAGGTTTTAACCAACATTGCATAGACCTTTTTTCTCAAATTAACTTTAATAAAATGGAAGTAGGAATACATTAAGTATAAACACTTTTAATCAACCTCCATTGCAATCTTAGAAAGCTTAAGCATAACTAGAAGAATAGTCTATCAAATTTCCGAGTAATGATACAGTGAAAGAAGAGGTATCAATTAAAGAAGATTCTTAAAAAATAGAGTTGAATATTTAAAATTCACTTGATGAAAAAGAATAGAAAGATGAAAATGACAGTCCTAAAATATTCTCTCCAGTTTTTTCACCAATTCCTTCTTCAGAAAAAAACCAATCTGCTTAAAATAGATTATTAGGATTATTTGCTCCGAGAAGCTAATCAATATTTAAATCAAGCTAAATCAATCCTCTAACTATTTAATCAGAATAAAATTTGAAAAAATTCTAAGTTTAAAATGAAATGTAATAAAAAAATAATACTGAAGATATCAACTTTGATCATAATGAAAAAGAAGGTATTGAAGATTATTTTGGAAATACAGAAGAACTAAATTCTTTGAGGAAAATGGATTTTAGGTTTAGATTATCTGAATTAGAAAGGTAATAATCCAATTAAAATGAATCTTAGCATGAAAATTTATACTAAGTCCCTTCAAAAGTTTAAAAGGTTGAGAGTCAATCAATTTATAAGAACCGTTAAAATAGTTTAAGTTAATAAGAAAATTCGCCTCAAAATAGTTATAATCTTTTAGGAAGATCAGTAATTAAGAAATAATAAGATTCTGAATAAGAGCAAATGCTGATATAGAAACATATATAGCATAAAAGATTCTTCAGTCTAATGACTGATTAATATGACGGAGATTATCATAATTTAAATTTAGAAGAACTCAAAAAGAATTTCAAATACTAAGAATAAAATCCATTCTTCCTTGCATAATCAATAGATATAAGCCAGACTTAAAGTTCTTAAATGGGTAAAAAAATATCAACATAATACGCTCAATAAATAGAGAAACCATTTTAATTTGAGGGAGAGCTTAAATAATAATAAGATTAACTTCTTATGTAGATGAATAAAATATAATAAGCAGAGAAATAAATTCATAGTTTGAAACCAAAAACTAATACAATCCTTTTGTAATCAAAAGAGGCTTAATAACTAACTCTTGAAAATATAATGAATATGTAAAAGAATATGCATAAAAGAAGCAAAACAGAAATACCTTTAAAGCTTTCTACGAAATCAAAATAAGCTAATTCTCCAATTTATAAGTTTTAAGTCGAAAAATTATATTCTGATAAAATACGCTAAATGAAAACTTAATAATAAAATGATGAAATATCAAGAAAAAATGATTTTTTTAATAGAATTTCAATGTAAACACAATCATTTAAGTAACAGTAATAATAATAATAATAATAATCTTGAAAAGATAATTAATTAATTGTTTCATTTTTCCTTTAACTTAAACTCTAATTTCTATTAAATTAGATATTATAAATATTTATTATTATAGTAAATAAAATACACTCAATTTATAATCACTTCTTAAAGATAGTTTTATAATGTCTTTATTTATTTATTTACTTACTTACTTACTGTATGATCCCAAATATCTTCAAAATACTATATTTTTACATACTAGATAGAGTAATAATTTAATTCTTTTTTTAAATTTATTACTCTGAAAAATAATAATAAGCTATGTATAAATTTATTAATTTAATTATTGATTTATGATTGATTAAATTTAAAAAGTAAGAATGTTAATTGATTAAAATTATCCTTCAAATCTAATATAAATACATTCCAAAATATAATTTATTTTTGATATTTAACTTCACATATCATCGTAGAGATCATACAAAACTTAATTTGGATTTATATATAATGAATTTTTTATTATTTTATAAAATGCTATAATTTCCAGACTAAAACATTTCAATGAATTCAACATAAATATTTCTAAAAATGATTAATCTTTGTGTTTTATCCTTTTTTGAGAGAGAATTAGACTAAATCTACTAAATTAGAATCCATTTTGATATCTGTTTAAAATAATATTTAATATAGTTTTATCTGATAAGCTCTAAAGTTTATAAAATATGCAATCAAGAATAAATTCCTCATTAGAAGATATCTAAGAAAAAGAATCATGACATGAACATGATTCATTTGATTTAGTCTTAATTACTTCAATATTATCTTTTATATTCTATGTAATAAATTTATAAAATAATTATAATAAACATTAGTTTTAAAGACCTTATTAGTCACAAATATTTCTAAGTTACTAAGATTAATTTAATACTTTATTACATTTCAATTCAATATCTGAAAGGTTTAGGATAAGATACTTTTTGCAATATTATTTTTTCAAACTAAATGTCTTTATAGCAGAGATAAAATCTTCTTCAGTTATTACTCCAATATATTTTTATCTAAAGAAATTCCAATATAATTGATAAGCCCAAAATGAAGAATATAAAATTGTGAAAATTATCAGAAGGAGCATATTAATATTATTGACTTAATTAAATCGGCTTTCCATTTGATCAAAGCTCAAAAGACTTTCATTAAATGCCAAGGCTACTATAAGTAAGGTAAACTATTTAATAATATCTATTATGAAACTAACTCTTGTAAATATTATGATTGATGACCAATACTACTCTTAAAACATCTACAAATTGAATAGAAAACATAAAAAAAGAAGGATTATTTCTATTGCTTCAGAAATCAGTTTCTTTCCTTATTCCCAAACAAACGCTATTTTAATTAAGGAAAATACAAAAAGCATGATTATACTATAATATCCCATATTAATCCCTCTATTATCTTTACTGAGTAAAAGTTATCCAATAGAAAGATAGAATGTTATGTGATAAAGAATGCTATAAATTATAGTTTTAGGTTAAAACTCTTATGAGTTCACAAACTTTATAGCTGAGTAGATTGAAGGATATATTATAGAAACTAAAAAGGTAAAATAAAATAGAAATACTAGCCACCTACTTATATTAGTATCCTCAAATATCCTAAAGCCGAAGAAATATACCAACTAAAAGGCTAATTAGAGATACATAATGAAGATCTTTTCTATTGAGAGCTCTTCATAGAATAAATAATAGCTATCAGAGTTAAACTTAATTCCTCCTAAATAAAAGAAATCACACAGTAAATAATTTCGATCAATCTTATCATAACATTTACAACACATAATCAAGATTAATATTTTATCTACAGCTTAAATCGAGCAAAAGACATAAAAGTAAATTTTCTCTGCTTCTAAGTAGAAATAGATAGCAATAAAAATATTCACATAGTTAACCCAGTAATAGAATAAAGCTAGTGGTTTAAATAATAAATCTCTATCCATTTATTTCATTTTTTTCTTTTTCTTTTCTTTTTTCTAAATTTTAGTTTATTATCTTTCTATATTATTTGATCTTTTATTCACCTAATTTTCTCATAAAATCTATTTATCGCTTGTAAATGTGTTAGAAATAGCCAAAAAATATAATATTTATTTCTTGTTTACAAAATGAGAAACTCCTAATTATTTATTTAAAAATGCAAAACTCTACTTACCTATTTCATGACCTATTATTTATCAAAAATTTAATATATAATTAAATTTAAGATGTTCAGTTTTATTTGTCTAACAAAATGAAATTATAAATTTCCATTAAAAATTTTTAAATACTAACATTAAATAATAATAATAATAATAAAAAAATAACAATAATAATAATGATAGTTATGTGAAAAAGAATGATTGATTACTTTAATAAATTCTTATTTTTAAGAAAGGTAAACCTTTAAAATTGAAATTTAAGTAAAATAAGTAAGTATATATAAATGTGTATTTCTTAGAGGGTAGGTAGGTAGGTATGTTTGTAGGTAGGTATGTATGTAGGTATGTAGGTTGGTAGGTATGACCAAAGGATGATAATTGTTTAAAAAATATAAAGTTATTAAATTATTGAATTTGATTAAAAAGATTTGATCACAATTAAAAATTAAGGACGAAGATATATTGATATTATAAGATTATTAAAAGATATTAAATATGAATAAATTAGTGAACGCCAATAAAGGTAATTTACGTAGCTGCTGGAGGCTGTTCAACAAATAGCCCATTTGTGCTACTAACTAAATAGGCAATACATCTTCTACATACCAATAGATCTTTAATCCTTTCTTGTTTAGTTAGAAATACATGCAATTTTTGCAAGCAAAGAGTTTGTCAAAAAACATTCCAAGTTATCACTTTTCGATGAAACACTCTTAACACGAAGGTTCTTCATAATACGACGAACAAGAATTAGCAGCAAACATTTCCGATAGCATATTAAGAGAAAGCCAATACAATAGCACTACAAATAGGGATTCAACCTCATATACATCTGTCAATTCTTCAGTTTCTAATTCTTCAAATTAAGTCTAGAAAGATTCCAAGAAATAACAGTAAGACCTACTATCAAAAATGCAAGCCTCCTAACAATAAACTTGCTAAAATGAATAAAATCTATTCTAAAAAGTATCTAATCAGGAAGGAGAGACTTCCCAAGTTAGAAACCTGTAAGGAAAAGAAAATAGCCAACTTAATACTTCTGTATCCATTGAATAATAGTAATTATTTTAGAGTTAATAATCTTAATAGTAACAATAATCTCAGGATCCATCTTAAAATTAATCTTCAGAAAGAGGTGGATAGCAAACAGCATAAAAGCAATTTAAATTTAATGACTTCTGTGAGTTGACCAAGTTCCGTTTATCTGTAACTAACACATTGGTTGCTTTACCCACTTATTTATATTTAGCAGAAAGTGTATCTTCTTAATTGATACCTTTAGGCATTGCAACTTAACTAATGGCCATGAGTTCATAAACAACTAACTAAATTATGGAATAGGATTTCGATAAGTAAATGACTCGTACTCAAAGAAGACCTTTACCTTATGGTTTGATTTCAACCAAATAAGCAAGTTTATTAGCATTATCTCTTTACTTAGCATCAAATGCAATCTTCTTGTCTTACTTTCCTCTTAATACAGCTCTTGTTGCAAATGCAATATTCTTTGGGTATATTGCTATTTATACTCCTATGAAAAGAATGACTACTTTTAATACTACTATTGGAGCTATTGTCGGTGCTTTAACACCTTACATTGGGTATACAGCTGCAGGAGGAGCTATCACCGATTTATACCCCTTATATTATTCACTTTATATGATCTTTTGGTAATTCTAACATTTCTATGGTATTTCTTGGATCTATAAGAATGATTATAAGAAAGCTGGGTATAAGATGTGTGATGAAAAGAACGAAGCCTTATTTTATATGTTAAGTAGTTTCAGCATCAATGCTGCTGCAAATTATGCTCTCTTCTTTACTAATCCAGTCTATCCCTATCTAAGCGTAGCCTACTCTGTAGCTATGGCTGCCACTTATGTACTTTCCTTTGCTCTACCTACATATAAATTCTATTAAAATCCTAATGTTCAAAATGCTAAATTATTAAAAAATTCTTCTTACATTCACTTATCGGTGTTCTTCTTAATTATAATCATTGATATGTGCTTAAGAATCTATGAAAAGAAATGTAAAGTAGGTTTGGATAACACTGCTGATCCTTAACCTCATAAAAAGTTAGATGAATAATCATTAATTGGAAGAGTGCATAAAATTCTCTTTGAAAAAAAATAAGCTTCAAATTAAAACAATTTAACAACTTAATAATAAAACACTCCTTAATAAAGTTCAGTTTAAATTTAACCTAGCAATTGATAAGCTCTTCATTTTCTTAGTTTATTAGTGTTAGTTTCAATCTTATTGGCTTCACAGAATTAATTATTTATTGGATGATTGCATTTATTCATAGCTATTAGTTCGTTTATTCAATTCAATTCCATTCCATTCCACATATTCACTCTCCTATCTGTCTATCTATCTATCTCTATTTTCTCCTATATTTCAATTATTTCATTTCTTATTCACTTACTTCACTATTGTCTTAATTAATTAATTATAACTTTATCACATATCTATATTTGTTGCTTCATTTAAATAAAATTTTTTCTTATAACTCACCTAAATCTACTAAAAAACCATTTTAAATATCAACCATTATTGTTACACTCATTTTAATTAGTAAAATAAAAGAAAGTATATGTGTATGTATATATGTGTTAAATAATTTTAATATTAAAAATCCTTAAACATGTAGAGTAAGTATAGTTATTTATATAAAAATAGTTAAAAAGTAAAGATAATTAATTAGTAAAATGATCTAATGAAGAGTATTATAGGAAATAAATACAACGAAATTAGAATATAATTAAAGAATATGATAATAATAATATTATTATTATTTGTAAGGAATGATAGATATCCTTTATAATTTTAATACATTAACAAAGTTAGACAAAAATCTAATCAATTTTCTTCTTCTCCTTAATCTTAAACTTCTATTTATTTTAAAAATAATAAAGGATTAATGATTAATTTTTACTTAACTTTCAAAAATAAATAAAATTTGCTTACAATCATTTTATTGATTATCTTATTGTTAATCTTAATCTCCAACTTAGGAGTTATTTTGTAATTATGAGTTATTTGCCATTTGAGATGTCTTTCCAAACTTAACCTTGTTTTGAGGAGGATTATATCTCATTAGCTCCTTAGGATCCTTAACAATTTTCTACTTCATCACTTTAATTATTTAAATAATTTATTAGCTATTATAAAAGATTAATAACTTTACCTTATTTTAGCTTTCCATCAGGGACAGCACCTTATTCGAGTACATTCTTTAGAGCTTCATTAACTCCTAGTTTATCATTAGGCAAACCAAGATAATAAATTAAAGCTTCAAGGGTTTTTGCATTTGACTCATCAATATTTCCATAATCATCAATAACATTTTTCATCTTTTCTAGAGTCTCTGTCTTTGAAGATTTTACTGACTTATTATCTTAGAAATCTTCCTTATTTACATCTTTATTTTCTTCATCAGCAATCTTAGCCATTTAAGATTCATTCAAGTTAATTCCTTTTTAGAGTTGTTCAGAGAATTTATTGAAAATCTTCTTGCCTTTGATTGCAATACGAAGCATTGCTTCCTTGAATTATTCTTCATTAATACCTTTTTTTTATTAAAAAATTATTAATTATTGTAAATAATTAAAAAATAATTGAATTTACCTATTGGCTTGAAATCTACAACTTCTTTATTTCTTGTACAAGAGCGATAAATTAGGAGAATATCTTTAGGGTTCGAAATGATTTCTGGGTAAATGTTGAATCTGTAGCAGAACCAATTAAAAGTTTTATAAGAAATATCTGTTTCAGCCATTACTTATCTAGATATTTCTCTGTAAGTGAATTTTTAGAGATACGAGAACAATAATGAAAGTTTGAATTCGTTGGCTTTCATAACAGCTTGCACATCTTCTTTAGAGTACATTTCTTTAATCTTGATATTGTTCACTTTTTCTATCTCCAATCTTTCTTAATCTGTTTTTACTATATACATGTGAAGTTTCTCTTTCAACTTCTTTTGATAATCTTCAAGCTGCTTCTATTTCTCAATTTCCTTTGCAGTTACAAAAATAAATTCATTTAAGATTGTTTAATTTTAATTTTAAGTCAAAAAACTAAGTTAAAATATTTTACTTGAGATTCCTTTTCCTTCAGCTTTTTGAACTCTTCCTGTTACTTTTCGATCTATTTCTTATTAAATTCCTAAAACTCTTTATCTTTTTTCTCCTTTTCTTCTTTCTCCCTTTTAAGCTATTCTTCTTGCTATCTCTTTTGTTCTTCTATCTATTTTTACTTTGCTTGGTCGAGATATTCTTTCTTATCTTTCCAAAAGCTAGACATATCATCTGCTTTCTTCTTTAATCCTTCTTCCTTTTTCTTCTTTTCTTATTATTCTTTTTCTTTCTTCAATTTATCTTTGTCTGCATTTGATTCTATTATTTCTTTTGCTCTTCCCATAACAAAATCATGGTTCTTGCTACGTTTTTCTTCATACTTTTTCTTAGCTTCTTCTTAAACTTCTTCTTCTTTCTTTTTATCTTTTACCACTTTGTTTTCAACCCTTCTAAATCTAGGAGCTTAATTATCTCCTCTTTCAATGGCTCTAATTACATCATCTAAACAAAAAGCTACCTAAAACAAACAAAAAAATTTAAATTATATTTATTTTTATAATAATTTCTTAGAAAAAAATTAATTTAATAAAGTTTTATAAAGAGATAATTTATTCTAATTTACTTGCTCTGCAGTATAACGATCTTTATAAGCAAAAGTGGAGACAGCTAATTTCATGCCTAAGTCAAGTTTATGAAAACTATCAATTTCCAAAACCTTTTTATCAGTATATTTTGGCTTTACAGCAAAAGTGCTTGGAAGAGTTTTAGTGCTATCAGGTTTACCCCAAGGACCTAGAATATCAACAGATTAACTTTGTACCATTCCTTGTTACTTTTTAAACTTCCTTTATTCTAACAATTAAGGTGACTTAAAATGATCCATGTATTAAGATTCTACATCTGTAGCATTGCCAAATAGAGGCTAAGCTTTCACTACTTCTTTTATTGCAGACTTAGGTTCTATGATAGAGAAATTAAGCTACTCTTAGAATAGGTCATTTAGAATTAAGAATGCATATTTAAATGATTCCTTCATTGGAAGCATACCTTTTGGATCTATTTTATAATCAAACTTTATTTCTCTTTCTTTGACCTTTTTGTAACCCTATTATTTTGAATAAATATTATTGAAAATTAGAATCTATAAATTTTTATATTTTATTACCTATGGTAGAGGATACTCAGGGTTTTCTTCAAGCTTTTTGTTAAATTACTTAATAACTTCTGTTTCTCCAAAGAAAAGGTTATCATAATCATCGAATAAAGCAGTACTTTACCCTTTCTTCTTTGTTACTTCTCTCATGAAATCAAATACTTTTTAAAGTGAAGCACTTAATGGCAAATGTCTTAAATCCTCAGGAGGTTTTGAGTAGATGTAACCAGCAAATTAAATTATATAGTCTTAGAACCCTAAGAAATCAAAGGATTTAACATCTTTAATATCATTTTAGCCATAATTCCATTTATTTTCATTGCTACCCTTCAAAAACATATTTTGTTAGCTTTGAACAGCTGGTAATTTCTTTTTTCCATCAATTAATCTATTTTAGTCCTATTAATCCTTTTCAATTTCTACCTTTCTTTTCTTTTTTGATTATTCTTAAGCAACTATTCTGACTAAAGCCTAATTTCATAGTTTAATTAAAATTAAATTATAAATATTAGCCAGTTAAAATAATATTACTTAATGTTCTTCCTTGTTCAACTTATCAATAAATTCATAATCTTTAATAAATTTATAAATTTCTGGAACACTAATAACAGAACTGTGCTCTTTGATGATATCGAAACTATTAACATTCTTGTTACTAAATTAAGCAGAGAATCCTTTATTTTATTCCAACCAAATACATTAATTCTCTAGAGATAATTTAATTTTTTTGAAATTTACCTGAGTTAGAATATTTAACAAACACATTTTTTAAGATTTTATTATATCTCCTAAGTAGAATATTTATGGTATCTTTATCTCTTTATTCTTCATTATCAAGATCGATGTATTGAATAATAGGTAAACCGGATTTATTCTCTCTCTTAAGTTGCTTTTCTCTAGTTCCATACTAGAATAACAAAACTCCTTCGACATCTCTTTAATTCAGATTTGAAATACCCTATTCTAAACTTCTCTTCATTAATTGCTTTCTCAAAACTTCCTTTTCTTTTTGAGTATCTTATTCTAATTTAATTATTTCATTTTTCTTCTATTCTTCTCTATTTTCAAAGTTCACTTTAATTTCTTATAGCTTTTTTAATATCTTAGGATCAGCTTTAGGATTTCTTAGAAGAGCTATGCATGTTAAAAATATAATATTATTCAATTTAATGCAAACAATAAATGAATATTATTTTACCTAAACGAGTTGCTTCTGCTTTAGTTAGCTTTGTTTATCTTTCTTTAAGGCCAATACCATACTTTTTAAGATTTTCTTCAATGCTTTTTAAAACATCATTTTGGTTTTTAGGAGATCCTTCAAAATCTTGAATTAAAGATTCATTCTACTCCTAGTCTTTTCTGTCCCTTTCTTCTTATTTGAGAGTTTATTAGTGTTCTACATATTCCTTTTCATATTTCTCAAGAATACCTTCAGGATTGCCAAATAAAAGCAAGATGCTCAACATACCTTTGTTATTTTATTTTGAGAATTACTTAATCTATATATTAGTATGTGCTACTAAGGGTTTAATCTTTTCATTTAATTCATAGCAGTTAATAGTGACAATACTTTTAATCATTTCAACTATTAAGGCTCTTTTTTAAGCTTGAATCAACTCCTATTCTATTTCTCCAGGAGAAAGATTAGGCTATCCTATTGCACTTTTATTATTATAGAGAGGAAGAACCTTTTCTTTGGGTCTTTTCTTTTTTTCACTTGCATAAAACATGGCAAGAGCAACTTTAACAAATTTAATGACAAATTCATGGAGAGTTTCACTGTCAATAAATCTATTAACTATATTGAGGATGGGAATGCTTGAAACATTAGCAAAGATTATGTTATTTAAGTAAATCTTGAAGAATAAATCAAGTAGTTGGATAGCATTTTTCAATTAGAGCTTTTCATTCTTTGAAATGTAAGTAAAGAAATTGAAATCAAAAACATTGAAGAAGTAAGAAACGTTATCAGTAACTTGAATTTATCTAACTAAAGGCTCAATTAAGATATTCAAAGGAATACTTTCAAGAGTTTCATAAACAGTGATAAAATTATTCATGATGAATTCTCTTACAAGGACATTTTAATGGTTTTCTATAATACTTAGTGTCAAAGTTCTATAATTTTTTATCAAATATATCATTACTTTTAATTTAAAATAAGCAACTGCAATATTACCTATAAACATTGGGAGCAAATTAACTCTTTTGGTTGCCAAAGAAAATGAGGAGTTAAAATAACAGAGTCAAGCTACAAATGACAAGAGATTAATATTTATCTCTACAAGCCTTTATTTAGTAAATAAAATGTAAAAAATAAAAGAAATATTAATCAATAAATAAATAAATTGAATATTAGTTTACTTTATTTAATAATTGCATTAATTAATTTGTCTTATATTCATTATCTTCTATTTTGAAAGGGAATAGCATCCAAACTTCTACCAACAAAGTAAGAGATACAATACGCATATCAATAGTGTTTTTATATTCATCAGTTGCTCCATCCAAAGCATAATCAATCCACTCATCTAAAATACCAGCATTTAATATCTATTTATAATGATAATAATTTTAATTGAATTTCGAAATCCTATAGGCATTTATTCAAATAAAGATCATAATTAAATCTAAATTCATTTACTTCTTCGCAGGCTGAAGTAGTAGATGTTAAAGGCTTAAGAAGAGCTAAATATGTAGCAACAAGGTCTTTAGGATCAGGTTGAGCTTTCTTCATATGAATAGTGAATAACTCAACAAAATTATATCTAGCAAATTGAAGAAGAATTGCTACTACTAATTCTTTCATATCGGGATGTCTTTTTAATCCTAATAGAGTAGTATTTAAACCTCCATTTTCACCTACAAACCATTCCCAAGAAGTAGTCAATAAGTTTGATTCGCTAAATTCTAAAGCTAATTTAGAAAATAATCTTGCAGCCCATGAAGCTACTTCAAAGCTTTTACTTACTAAACCAGGTTTTAAGCACTAGATTTTAAAAAATTAAAAGGTTAAAATAAAATTTCATTTTTATAATTATTAGCATTTTTCTAATAATAATCTTTAATTAAGAGAAAAAAACGGAATTTTATTTAATTGCAAATTTAAAATAAAATTTTGAGCATTTGCAGAATGAGTTTTGGTCAGTGCAACTGATATTATTTTATTATAAAATTAGATACATTCATAGAGAAGTGCATATTCTTTTTGGTAGGATCTTCCTTGAATAATTGCAAGAGGATTGGGATATTTGAATAAACCTCTTAGTAAAAGAAAATGATAGGATCGAAGAGGCCTTTTACACCTTTTGCGAATAAGTGAGCTAAGTATTTGTTGTTGTGAGTAAACAAGCTAGCAGTCTATAATTTAAGTATATAAATTTTTAATGTTGGTTTCTTGATAAATTGCTATTTTACTTATTGAGGAGGAAGTGAGAGGTGGCGAGAAAGAAGCACAACAAAGAATTCCAAGCAGCTCTTAGATTTACTTATATCTTTGTTCATATCAATTTTAGTAACATCGATTTCATCTTTGTCTTTAGTTATAATTTAAAAGAATTAAATATAATATAAAATAGGAGACAATAGCTAATTTTTATGAAAATATAATATTAATAAGGAAATTAAAAGTAATCTTGAGATAAATAAATTCCTATTCTATTTCTTAATAATCTAAATTGTAATAAAGGAGTTTTTCTCTTATTTTGATTACTTTTCTTTCCTTTTTATTGTAACTATGCTATTGTTATTTTATATTCTTAATTACATTCATTCAATTTGTTCTTCCCTTTGCCTTTCAGATTCTTATTATAGTTTTCTGGCATATAAGTTTAAACGCAGGAAATTATATCCCTGATAAAATCGCACAATTGATCTTAGTCTCCTGCAATGATGAGACTCTTTGTTTCTGCTTCCAAATTTATTTATAACTTCTTAAAACATTCTTGTAAAATATTCCAATTATATAATCTAGCTGCAGGAGAATTCATTTCCTTAAGAGAATCCAGGTCAGGAAATGGTTGCTCTGGCTTCTTTAATGCTTAAGCCTATATTTTAGCAACATATCTTACAATCTTAGCAAAGTGCTAACCATTTTCTAATTAGGTGGTTGTGTTCTTGCCAAGAGAATATTTTTCATCACTTATTTTCTTACCTTCAGTTTGGCTGACTAAATTCAGACTCTACAACCAATTGTATATTTCTTCACTAACTTGCATGATAAATATAGATGTATTATTTTAATCAGGTCTTTATATTCTTAGAAATGATATTATGTTTTCCTTGCAACTTATACTGATTCCCCTTGAAGGATTTATACAATTATTTTTGCTTAACTAAAATGAGGATTTGGTATCTCTTTCACTATTTGTAACTTTACTTTATTAAAAGCGCTTATTCTTTTTGCTTATGATAATTAAGAGAGGAGAACACTTTATTTTTCTTTAAAATTATTAAGTAACTATAAAGGTTTTCTATTACTTATCAATTAATTAATTCTTAGCTTTTATCACAATTTAATAAACTTTCTTGATGATCGATCGATGATCATATAGAATTGAATTATCAAAAATACATGCTACTCTCTCTCTTTCTTTTATTAGAAATTAATATTTTAATTGTTATCTTGATACTAAGTTATTTATAACTTTTTTGATAATTAGTTATTATACAAGGCTCATAGCAGCGGTTTCAATGATTAATAGATTGATCATAGTATCTATCTATCTATATTTTGATAGACTCATTTTATTTCTTTTTTAAATAAACACCTACTTTTATTTCTACCATAATTTGATTAACTCTAAATTTTTATTCTACCTATTAACTTTGATAAAAAAGAATTTTATTTTTTAATTTTGAACTCTATAAAATCTAATGATTTTAAATTTCATTCTTTTAAAATCTGAATATTAACTTCAAGACATTTAAAATATTTATGCTTTAAATTAATAACACTTATGAAATAATATTTAAGCCAATATTTTCTCATTAAACGCTAAAAATTCATATCAATAGCTATAATTTAATAAAAGAATTTAAGATTAAATACAACTAATTACTATTTTTTATATTTTTTAGTAGCTTGTTAATTTACCATTACATAAATAATGCTATTTCTTTTGATTTTGATTTTTTTTATTTTAGGATCTTCCCATTTTTTTCAAGTTCAAAAATTATTATTATAAATTTTAAGGATTCTGAAGTAGCCTAGTAAAGTTTAAGATAAAATTAAAATCAACAAACACATAATTTCATAAAAATTATCTTAGTTATTTAAAGGTATATAAAGTTTAAAGTTAATAAATCTAATTAAAATGCACATATTTAATTGTATTTGCAATCAAGAATTTTCTTAAAAGATAAGATAGAGCTAATCTTCTTACTATAAATCTGCATTTCTTACTAAATGAATGAGTAAAATAATTGTATATTTTATCATAGCATTATTTCTAAATTGCTGATTTATCTCATTGTTCTAAATTAATTTAATATCCACGTTTGTCCAAAAGTCTTTAAAATCCACCCACAATAAAATAATTAAATGGAATTTTATTTTTGAAAAATAGATGCTAAAGTTAGGGGGTAGGTCTGGTATGAAAAATGGTCCTAGTCTATATCTCTACTATGTATTATATTATAAATTCAATCTATTGTATTGGTTAGAACGTTTCAATTTTGAACTCTAATTTATAAAGACATCACATTTTCAGTTATTAATTTTTATCAAATATTGAATGTTTAATTTAAATTAGTTAAGTATACAATAGGGTAGAAAAAAATTCTACAATAAAGCATGATAGAAGATTAATTTAAAAATGTATATGCCTTATTATTAAAATAAAATTAAAAAAATATATTATTTTTAAATTAAAAGTTTATTCAACAAAATATTTAAGAAAATAAGTTGACTCTTGAATATAAGTAAATATTTGTTATAATTTTTTACTGATTTTAACAATTTCTTTTAATTTAAAGCTATAATAACATAGGAGATCAAGGCGCTTGCAGTTTAGGGTCTGCTTTAGGAAATTGCTCATAACTTACTACATTAAATCTTTATTTAAGGTAAAATTTTATTTTATTTTTATTATCTTCCACTTTTCAACACAAATTTTTATTCTTTCATCTATGTTATTTTTTTATTTAACTCTTTAAATATAATAGCAATAATCACATTGGAGATCTAGGCGCTTGTGGTTTAGGGTCTGCTTTAGGAAATTGCTCATAACTTACTGCATTAGATCTTGATTTGTAGTAAAATTTTATATTATTTTATTTTCTTCCACTTTTCAACACAAATTTTAATTCTTTCATCTATGTTATTTTTTTATTTAACTCTTTAAATATAATAGCAATAATGACATTGGAGATAAAGGTGCTTGTGGTTTAGGGTCTGCTTTAGGAAATTGCTCATAACTTACTGCATTAACTCTTTATTTAAGGTATATTATTTATATTTTCTAGCACCTTTCAACACAAATTTTTATTCTTTCATCTATGTTATTTTTTTACTTAGCTCTTTAAATATAATAGGAGCAATAAAATTGGAGATCTAGGTGCTTGTAGTTTAGGGTCCGCTTTAGGAAATTGCTCATAACTTACTGCATTAAATCTTGATTTAAAGTAAAATTTTATATTATTTTTTTTTCTTCCACTTTTCAACACAAATTTATTCTCTCTCCTAAATAATTTTTTATTTAACTCTTTAAATATAATAGCAATAATAATATTGGGGATCTAGGTGCTAGTAGTTTAGGGTCTGCAATAGGAAATTGCTCATAACTTACTGCATTAACTCTTTATTTAGGGTAAGATTTTATATTATTTTATTTTCTTCCGCTTTTCAACAAAAATTTACTTTCCTAGTTATTTTTATATATAAATCTTTAAATATAATAGGAGAAATAGCATTGGAGATCAAGGTGATTATGATTTATGTTTTATTTTAGGAAATTGCTCATAACTTACTACATTAACTCTTTAATTAAGGTAAAATGATATATTATTTTATTTGCTATGCCTATTCATTATTTATTTATAGTATCCATTATTTTACTTTTTATTAAATTAATTTTAAAATATTTCAAATAAAAGATTAAAAAATTTAGAGGTTTTATTATCTTAAATAATGAGAATAAAGAGATTAGTGGTGTTAAAGTTAAAGTAAAATTAATAAATATTGTTTATATAATTTAATGTTTTTAATATATAAATTTGATAGAGTATGGTGAATTAATTAATCAAAGATAGATAATTAAATAAGAAATAAATTATTAATTTAAATAAATGGATTAATAATTTATTATTGTAGAATATGTATTAATTAAAATACTTTATAAACAATTTTAACACCACGATTTTGGATTGTATATTTATAGCAAAAAAAAACCATATTTTCTAAATATATTTCAAAATTATTTTTCCATTCACATCTCCGATATTCTATCTCTATCAATCAAGTTTTCTTCACATTTTCACTCTTTTTCTGAATTCATCACATTATTTCAAGGCTAATGAGAGTAACTCAATTCTTTAAAAATTGAATTTTCTATTTACCAATATATAAATCAAATTTAATAATTTAATCTACAGGGATTTATCATTGTTTTAAATTACTTTTGTTTTTCTATGGTTGTTAATTTAGTTATTATAAAAAAGGTAACTTGCTTTATTCTTAATTATTTTAATTTATTTTAAATTTTTAAGTTATTTTAAGAAATTAATCATTATTTATATTAAATTCTAATATTCTCCTTAAGAAAAGTAGTACATTTAATGGCCTACAATATAGTAGATATTAAGTTTAAGAACCTAAATAAAATTTTGAATCATTTTAATGAAAAATCAAACACCTAATACCAAAATTCTATTTATAAAATATCATAACCAAAAAATTAGCTAAAATCTATGCACTAATAGATAATTTAAAGTAAAATAAAAAATTTGTTTTCATTATATGTAATCTGTTTCTATTATTGTTCACAGTTTGTTCTAATTAAATATATTTTTATCCTCTTGCTATTTTTACTTAGCTAAAACTAAAAAAAATCAGAATAGAAAAAAACTATTTAAAGCTTATTTCAAAAGAGGTTAGAAAAGTCTTCTCAAAAAAAGGATGAAAATAATACTTTTCAAGTGGTTTTATTTAATAGGTTAATTTTAATTCCTTTGGAAAATCAAAATTACATTCAAGCAAACATTATTAAATCAAAATTTTATAAATTTTTGTAAGGAAAGAAGTAAAGTAGAAAAATAAGTGCTTTAAAAAATGTTAGAAGAGTAGATATAAAATGTAAAAAGAATATTGGTTAAATATCGCAACATAAGTTTAATATTTTTTAATTAAAGTTAATTCAACAAAAATATCTATCAGATAATTAGACACTCGTTTATAGGTAAGTAAATTAGAAAACTCAATAAATCTCAAAAAATAAAAATTATTTATATTACATAAATTTTATTTAATTATAAAGAGGAAATAGAATTGAAGATAAGGGAGCTTGTTATTTAGGGTCTGCATTAGGAAATTGCCCATATCTTACTACATTAACTCTTTAATTATAGTAGCATTTTATATAATTTTATTCTTCCTCTATTCTTTATAATTTACTCTCTATTTTTATTGTTTTTTACTTACTCTTTAAAAATATTAGGGGAAATAAGATTAGTGATTAGGGAGCCTGTGATTTAGTATCAGAGTTAGGAAAATGCTCATAACTTACAACATTAGCTCTTTAATTAACGTAGAAATTTACTTTACTTTTATTCTCTCCGCTATTTGTTATAAACTTATTCTATCTACTATGTTACTTTTTACTTAATTCTTTAAATAAAAAGTTTTAATATGATTGGAGATTAGGGTGCTTGTGGTCTAGGATCTGGATTAGGAAATTGCTCATAACTTACTACATTAGATCTTTAATTAGGGTAATATTTTTTTTATTTTTCTTTTCTCTATTTTGTTATTATCACTAAACTTATTATTTATAAAGTAATAATAGTATAGGATCTTAGGGTGGTTACGACTTAAGTACTGGATTAATAAATTGCTCATAATTAGTTAAATTTTATCTTTATTTAGGGTAATATTTTACATTATTTTATTCACTTTCAATTTTCATAAAAATTTATTCTCTGCATATTTTTATTCTCTTAAAAAAAAGGAGTAATGAAATTGGAGACTAAGGTGCTAGCCGCTTAGGCTCTACAATAGAAAGTTACTCAAAACTTACTTCATTAACTCTATAACTTGGGTAATTGTTTACATCTTTATTTTATTCTGCGTTTCATTTCAATTAGATTTAAAACTTAATACTTTAAATAGTCAAAATAGCATAGGATATTTGGGTGCTTGTAGTTTAAGTTCTGGATTAGGGAATTGCTCATAACTTACAACATTAAATCTTTACTTAGGGTAAAGTTTATTTTACTTTTTTCATCACTAATTTAATTTATCTCTTTCTTTTATTATTTTTGTTTAAACCATTTAAATTAAAAGTAATAATTAGATAGGAGACTATGGTGCTTGTAGCTTAGCATCTGGATTAGGGAATTGCTAATAGCTTACTTCTTTAGATCTTTAATTATAGTAACTGTTATAAAAATTTGTATTCTGCTACTTATGATTAGAATTATCAGAATATTTTTATTTTTAACTTACTCTTTAAATATAAAGAAATAATAACATTGGCGATTAAGGTGCTTGTAGTTTAGGTTAAGGATTAGGCAATTGCTCATAAATGACTACATTAGATTTTTAATTAAAGTAAAGTTTTATAATTTTATTATTTTCTTCCCAAGTTAATTAGCTTCAAATTTATTCTGTTTATTTTAATATTTTTTACAAAACTCTTTTAATATAAAGTCAAAATAGTATAGGATATTAAAGTGCTTGTCACATAGCATAATCTTTAGGAAATTGCTAACAGCTTACTACACTAACTCTTTATTTATCGTATAAATTTATTTTATTTTTTTTCTTTCATTTATTCATTTCTAATTATTTTCTCTTTTTTAAAATTTTTTTACTTTAATAAAATAATAATAGTGAGATTGGAGATTAGGGTGCTTGTGGTTTAGGAACTGCTTTAGGAAATTACTCATAACTTACAACATTAACTCTTAAATTAAGGTATAATTTTTTTTGCTTTTCATGATAAATTTATTCTCTCTTTTTTTTTATTATATGCTTAACTCTATAAATATAAAAGCTATAATGATATTGGAGACTAGGGCGCAAGTGGCTTAGGATCAGGGTTAGGAAATTGCTCAAAACTTACTACATTAACTCTTTACTTATTGTAAAATTTAATTATTTTCTACAAATTTTCAACACAAGTCTATTCTCTATATTGTATGATTTTAAATCTTTAAATTTAAAGGAGTAATAAAATTGGACCTTAAGGTGCTAGTGGTTTAGGATCTGGTTTAGCAATTTGCCCATAACTTGCTACATTAACTATTGATTTAATGTAAATTTAATATTATTTTTCTTTTCTACCACTTCTTATCAGGAATTTATTCTCTCTAGTTATTATTTTTAAGCTAATTCTTAAAATAAAAAAGGAGTAATTATATTGGCGATTAGGGTGCTAGTGATTTAGGGTTAGCTTTAGGAAATTGCTCATAACTTACTATATTAACTATTTAATTAGTGTATTTTTATTATTTTCAACTTTTAATTTTATTTTTACTAAACTCTTTAATTATAAAAGTGACTGTGATATTGGAGATTAGGGTACTTCTAGTTTAGGGTCTGGATTAGGAAATTCCAAATTACTTAATACATTATGTCTTAAATTTTCGTAAAATTTTTTATTTTCTAGCATTTTAATTACATATTTATCCTCTCTAATTGTTATTTTTACTTAATGCCTTAATTATTTAGGATTAATAAGATTGGAGATTAGAGTGCTTTGGATTTAGGGTTAGGATTAAGAAATTGCTCTTAACTTTCTACATTAACTATTTAATTAGGGTAATATTAAATATTCTTTTAATTTCTTCCGTTTTTCATAAATTTAAATATGTAATACTTAAAGCTCTCTAAAGGCGCCTAAATTGAAAAGAAAAATAATGGGTATCATTGTAAGATTAGTAAAAATAGCTATATTTTGGTAATCTTTTTAAATATTAAATACCTCTTATCTTATTTTGATAATTAAATATTAATAGACTGAATCGAGAAGTGGAGGATAATGTCTTAAATATGGGAAGAAAAAATAGATAGAGAGCTTAATATAAAATAAAATTAATACTCTAAATAAATTCATTAAAATCTTTATATTATTGAAACACATTTTATTTTAATTTCTAAATTTAATTTTAATTAATACAGATTTGCAAATAAGTTTTTCTAAAATTGCAATACTTTTACAATAAAAATAATAAAAGGATTAATTCACTAAATTAGATTTTAAATTAAACAAATAGTTTAATTTTCTAAATTTTCTAATAGTAAAGATAAATTCTTAAATTATTTTTAAAATTATTATTCAAAAAGTCAAAATAATATTATTATAGTATTTTATACTTCTAACCTTCTAAATTAAATTACACTTTCCAAATTACAAATTTCTAATGATTTATACTCATAAGAATTTTTTTTTATTTTAACCAAAAAAGTGATTTGAAATCCTAAACTTAAAAAGTTTATACTAATTGTTATATTAATTTAAACAAACACTTTAATTTAATTTTAATATTAAAAAATATTTACTGTTATTAATCTATCCATTATATTAAGTAACATTTTCATATTTTAGTGAATTAATTGATAATCGTAATTCAATAGATAATTTATGGTAACTGTAACACTATTTTGCATTAATACATTTACATAATATAGGCACATATTACTATTATCTTTTATTAAAGAGTGTATGCCAAGATAAATTATCCATCCAGATAATTCAGCCAATCAAAAATATAGTTAGCTAGTAGTAATTACTATTTCCATCTTAATGATTAATTGTAAGGTTATATCAAAAATTTTAAAAGTAAAATAATGAAAAAAGAAAAGAAAGCAATATTCAATATTCAGCACTGATTTCAAATTAATAAATATTTTCTTAAGATAATTAATAAAGCTCAAAAGATAGATAAATAGATAGACTGTACAACTAAAATAATATATAGAGAGAGAGAAGATTCTTTATAAATCGCAAAAGAATTGTAGAATTAGTTCTCAGAATTGATACAATAGCTCTATAAAGATACAATCCATGTTAAAGCATGTAAAATAAATTGACCTATTTGGGAGGAGAGCAGAATTGAGTATGAATGGGCAAAAAAGCCACAAGACATGGTGTGGTACATTTTGCACAATGTTCATATTCATAGCATGCATGATCTCATCAATATACTACGCGTCGGAGTTCTTTCGCAGAAAAAACCCTTAGTATATTTACAGTGAAGTTTATGACTCTATATATAATGTCTATTAGGACACAGAAATCATTGAGCCTTTTCAGGAAATCAAAATAGGATCAAAGAATTTTTTTGCTATGATGGGTTTTTAGAACGCAGAGTATGATCTAAACAATTATGATATAGAGTTTACTATTTTATCAAAGGAAGTAATTATCACTTAATTTTAAGGGGTTAATTGCAATAATGTAGAGTATTTTAAAGATTTGTTAAATGATATTACAATAACAAAAAAAGATAACTTTAAGGTAGTGAAAGAAAACCCTGAGAAATTTGTTTGCTTAGGAAGTAAGCAGTCTGACCTACTACCATTTGTTTACGAGGAATAAAGTAGAGTAGAAGTTAGACTTAGATGTATAGATACTATTAGTTGTAAAAATATTACAGGATAAAAATTAGTTATTTTATCTGCAGATTATTTATTAATACCCTAAGATTTTTATAATCCCCTTACGTTGTATATAATGGATCACTACGTAGTCCTAGATGAAAAATATCTCACATTCATAGATGTACAATTATAAAAAATTAGAATAAGCACTGATTATGGCTATATCGTAGAAAATAATAGATATTTTGAATAAGTTACCTTTAGGGATTTCAAAAGATATAATTAATTAAGAGACACCTCATAACTATAAGACCCTCTCATCCTTATCAATATCATTCCCTTTTCTAAAAGATAAATCTATGATGTAATATATTCTTTATTAAAATAATTAATCATGGCTCAAATCAGCAAGTTATTACCAATTCCAATTAAAATAATATATTGACTAAATAAATTTTTACTTTGTTTGGTTACAATAATTTCATAGCAATGGGATATAGATTTTTTATCATTTAAATATTTGATAAAAATACTAAGATTGTGTGTGTAATTAATAAATCCAAAAAAAGGTAATTTTTAACCTTTGATTAGTTGTTTGGTTACTTTTATTAATTAAAATGAGCATTTATTATTTACAACCTTCAAAATTAATTTAACTCTGCTAACTGAATTCTAGATCCAAAATAAGCTTCTTAAAGCAACCAATAATTATTTTTAAAATTATCTAAATTGTAAAAAAGGAAATATAACAAAGAGAATAATTTTATTAAAAGTTTATAAATTTTAATACCATTTTTACATTTTGATCAAAGATTAGCCTAGTCATCTATCAATTAATGAATTTCTCCACAACTGTTATTTAAATGTATGTATCTTACCTTATGTAATTTAAGAAAAGAGGGGAAATATTTAATCTAATGAAACCAAATATACTCCCTTTAGTTTTTTTGTGGTAAATATTTGAAATATAGATTTGGTACTTCAAAAAGAAATTTATTTATTTTTAACCAAATTCTTTTTAATTTTGGAAATTTAATTATTTTTTTATTTAGCCTTTAATGATTACATTCCAGAATAAAATTTCTTTGTACAATCCTAAAATTTTTATTTTTAAAAAAATAGCGAACATACCCAAAAGTAATAACTCTTATAGGTATAGTTGGAGGTTTATTAAAATCACTGATGGTTGTAGGTCATTTCTGCACCAAGCCATTTTCAAAATTATCCATGAGATCTGATTTAGTGAACTAACTATTTACATTCGAAATTATTAGTGAAAAAAAACCTGGAAATACTCATGAAATGTAGGATTTTTTAAGATTCTATATTATTATTATAATTATAGCAACTATATATACAAGTTGAATTAATAAGTTTTATTTATGTAAACAGAGATTAAGGAGGGTAAAATGAAGAAGAAGATGAGGATGAAAATGGAAATAAAAAATTTGTTCCACGTTCAAAATCGATGACATTTAGTAAATTCAAATAAGGAGATAAAGCAAATAAGCTATAAAAATTAAAAACTTAAGTAAAAGAGAATGAGTAATAGCAACCAATATCAGTCGATTAACTAAAATTATAAGTTCAAAATAGTGAATAAATGATGAGTATGAAAAATACAACTGCATTTACTACCAACCTGTTTGATACAAATAATAATCTGGAAACACCTTAAAATACTATTTAAAATCTAAAAGGAGATTATTAACAATAATAATAGCAACATTTCTTATATCCACCACACTTTTATATCCAAGAAAATTCGCTTACAAATCATATTGATAACAAATTTGATAAATAAACATAATTGAACCTATAATAAGAAGAATTTAATAAATATTCTCCTGCTCAGAGATTTAATAGTACGAGCAGTGAAGTCTAATCAGACGATTAATATAATGGTATCTAAAATACCAGAGGGCACTTTAATAGAGATTCTTACAATTCAAATAATCAGATTACAGTGTAAAGGCAATAACCTGATATATAATTCCGTAATAAACATCTCTCTGGTAAATTCAATAATATTTTAGGAAAAAAAAAGGAATCAATTATACTCAACGAAACCGATATGCAATAAGAATTAGAAATTAATTAGAATTTGAAGTAACTTAGATTTAATACTATGAATACTATGGAATATGGCAGTCAATAATCGTGTAACAATAATTTTATTTAATCCCCATCTTAATCTACTCCTCCAAATTAAATAATCACTCCAATTTTCAACCATTTAGATCTTGATACTGCTACTGATAAAACAAATATAACTATGTCCACGAGAACAAGCTTAAAGAAAGGAGCTTTAATAAAATCATTTAAACACTCTTAATCTTAATCTGAAGACTGTAGATCAACCAATTTAGAGATCTAAAAGGAATTAGAGGAAAAAAATCTAATGCAGAGAAGAAATGCAAATTTTGATAGAGAGAAGAAAACTTTTGCAAAAAAAGAAACCAATAGAAATGCAATCTCTGCAAACTAAGAATAATAATAATCTAATGATGAAGACAAAAATATCAGAAAACAGTAAAGTATTAAAAAAGAAATAACAAAGAAAGCAACTTTACAAAAAAAGGATTCTTTTAGAAAGAAAGAAACTATTAAAAATTAACCTGAATAGCCTTAAAATGAAGGAGATACCTAAAAGCTATCTTCTTCGAGAAGGATTAAATCTTTTTTCTCTTCTAGGACTAAAGAAATAACAAATCTAATTCGTTTTAACATTAAATAAAGGTAGTAGTAGAGCAAAGATTAATAAGAAAGTAAAGGATAAAGTTAATTCAGTGATCCCTTTTCCTAAGATTAAGAGAGTAAAACTGAAGAGAAAGGTGGAAAGAAATTAGAGAATTCTTAATTATTTAAATAGAATACTCACAAACAATTTGAAGGAATAATAAATGAAAAATAGGAGAAATCAATAGTACTTACAATAGTAGACTATGTTAAATATTTCTTTAAATGCTTTAAAGATACCCCAAAAGTAAAATAAATGAAATATACAAATAAAAAAGTTAAAAAACGTTTAGATATCATATACATTCTTGAGAAACTCATTGAAATCGATAAGTTGAAAGTATTATTACTTAATCCCGATTAAATTAATCTATTCGACTATATGCCTAAAGAGTTTGTATAAAGTGATCTAAATGATTAGGATAAATTTGAAATCTATGATAAAAACAATAAATTCGCTACTTGGTCTCTATTGTGTGCAGAGAGATCACAGTTAGACAAGTATTCCAATGCATGTATTGCATATCATCATATCCAATAAAACATCAATAAAACTAAAATAGATAAAAAGTTAGTATAGATGCTTGACCCTCAAGTCAAGAGATATTTTAATAAAACTTTCATTTAGCCAGAAGATATTTAAGAATATCGTAATTTATTGTCTAATTATTCTCATAGTGAGGATGAAATTAATGCTTAACTAAATGGAAATAATAATCTCAACTATCGGGATTCTTAAACGTAAAGCTTTGATATCAAACATTAAAATAGCAATTAATAAAGCTTACATTAATCCTAATAGCTATAATACAACAATCTTTTGAATTCTCAATAAATCTAATAAAACTATTTCAACTTTGGCTAATTGCCTTAAATTAGTTATAATAATTTAGGAGCTTCTACTTAACTCTCCTAGCTATAATCTTCTGTATCTCCGTTACAATCTTTAAATGATAGAAGTAGATTGTCACATGAATAGAATAGCATGAGATAAGATAAATTCCTATCTCTCCATCTCCCTGAAAGATTAAACAATGAAAGAACCTTATCTTAGTTATCTTAGTAAACAATTTTCACTAGCTCACCGTAATCAGAAGCTATAAAAAACTCTCCTCCTATGAGTAATTTTAGTGACACAGATACTCTTGCTATGAGTATACTAAAAAATAAAAGGAATAATTACATTTCATAAAAATCTAAATTAAATAATCTGAATAAGGAATACTGTTGGTAAGCCCCAATAATAGAGGAAAGTAACAATATGTTGTCTTCCGAGAAATTCGGAGAGAGTTCATATCCGAAAGTAATGTCCAAGGGATAAATAAGCCCAAGTATTCATGCTTAACTTGAAGAGAAGAAGTCTTAATTATTCTTATCAAGACATTAATCTATCATAATAAAGAATGATGAATAAAATAACATTAGGAATAATACTCCTAGCAATAGTATGAACAATTAATAAATTTAAATGTAAACAGAAGGAGAAGAAATCCTTTAAACAGAACCTGCCTTCATCACTGACAGATTGAATGATGATGTTATCAAATTTGAAAATTCAGAAAACTCTTCATTTAATAGAGGAGTATAATTTATGGAATTAGACTCACCTGTAAAGTAAGGTGATGATTAGCATATTTAAAATTAATTAAATATTTTAACTGACAATCATTAATAAATGTTAAATACTCATGAAGACGAAATCTAAAGCAAATTAAATAACAATAACTAATACCAAAATAATTATAATTATAATAATAACAACAACAACAATTGAAGACTGATTTAAAACTTCAATATATTTTAATCAATTTGTTTCAATCTTTTTTTAATTTATAAAATTCTTATTAAATTAAATTAATTTTAGATAATATTTTCTATTTGCTGGACAAACTCTATAACTTTTAATACTCAGCTAATATTTTAACAATTCTCGAATTCTATTTTATTTAAGTGAATAATATATTATTAACAACCTTTTAATATCAAGTTTTATTGTAATTATATCTAGAGTACTCAAAAAACTTACCTTAAACTATAACATCATCATATGATTTAAGATAACTATAAATACAACTATAATATTACAAGAGATTATCATTTAATTGATCTATCGATTATAATTCATTGACATATCATATACTCTGTCTATCTGTCTTTATTTTCTAACTTATTTCCTGAATTTTGTCTATTTATTTAAATAGAAGAATCTTTAATAATAGTTATAATCGTATGAGTTTTTCTCCAGTAATATATTTAATTTATCTTTTTTATAATAAAAGTTGTAAAATAATTATTTAGAATAGATAATAATTAATGAAATAAAGCTCTTCAAAAGCCAATTTATATGAATTAATTTATTTTATTAAAATAGATTTATTTCTATAATAAATTAAAATAATAATAATAATAATATTTTAAGAATTTAGTTTTTATAAAATGCCTATATAATTAGTTATTTTATAATATCAACAAATTAGATTATAAAATATAGACAATTCTTTAAAGATTCTTGCTAATTTGATTTTAAAATTGTAAATTCTTTTTAATTTTATAAAGAAATAAATCATAATTTAAACTAAACTGATAAAGAATTAAAATATGAAAATTTAACAGCTTATATCTTTAGTTTTCTTTATGATAACTATCACAAAATGCATTTGTTAAACTGATTAAAATTAAAATGCTCAGTATAAATAATCTAATTCTACATCTACCTAGGCAGGATAAATAGTTAATTAGCAAAATCTTAAAGTTAATAATGGAAAAGCTATGAAGAAGGTAGAATAAAGAGAGTAAATGTCATAAATTTAAGGAAATATTGTTTAATAGCATAAGAATATGGTTAAATAGATACAAGATTAATTATAGTAATACTAATCAAATAAGGCTAGAATTCTCTATCATTAAATAGATACCTAAAATTAATAGAGTTAGGGATAGCTTTTCCATAATAATCTAGTAAATGATGGAAAGAATTTATACTAAAATAATAATTAAAACTTAAACTAATTAAATTAATAATAAAACCACTTTATTAACTCACATTAGTCTTTATTTAATTTTCACTAAAATTAATTTAATAATAATGATTAGCAATTTAATTAATTTTAAGATAATCAAAATTAAGGATTCTTACAATAAAATTAATACAATTAAAAATAATTTAAAATAGATGACCATTTAAATTAACAATTTAATATTAATAATTCTCTTTTAAATCAATAAAGTTAACTCTAAAATAAATATGGATAGAAATCTAATTATTATTCTCCATTCCAAAATACCTAAATCAACCATTTTCTAACATAAACTAATCCCTATCACCATTAACCTTCATAATTGGCATTTTTAAATTAGCAAAGAGGTGGTTAATTAGGATTAAATTAATTTACAAATTAGATCCATTATCCAACTCATCCAGTACATATTTGAGAAAAAATAAATTATATTATGTAAATATTTTTCTTGTAACGTAATTATTAACTTAACTTTTTATATTTAGAAATTGAATTTTCTTTACCTTTATTTCGCTACTTAAACCATAATTTCTAAACCAAAATAAATCAGGAAATAATATATTTATTTAGTAGTAATATTCAAAAATAATTTATAAAATGAAAGAGTAAAAATAGATCAATAGATGATAAAAGTAGTAGAAAGAAACAAACAACAAGAATATAATGAAATGGATACTAGAAAAGTGTGCAGATTTATTTAATAAATTGTGTTATAAAGAAGAAAATTATAAAAAGAATCAAAGTTTAGGAGCATAGACTTTGCCAACAATAGGAGCAATAGTATCATGCAAAGCAGACTATACTTCAGGCTTATTAACAGGATTTTTATTTTGGACCCAATCTAATAAGGTTTCATATACGTTGCCCTTAGAGCTACCAATAGCACTACGGAGAGTGTTGTCGTGGAAATTCCAAGATTCAGCAAGTCCAATAGCTTCAGGACGTAAATCAATAAGTAATTATTCACGAGCCTCACGCATAAGTTTTAATTGTTCACCGCTAATGTGACCACCTTCATACAAAGCATCAGGTCTTTCAATAATCTTACCAAGAGCGTACAAAGCGCATAGTTTGGAGAGAACTTCTCTAATAGATTCATCATTGATAGAGATAATTTTTTCAAAGAAAGAGTTGAAGATATAATAATGAGTATGAGAAGTAGCAGCATCACATAAAAGAGATCCAGCAGCTGTATCAAAAGCTTCCTTGGGGTGCATCTTCTTCACCTTAACGGCATCTTCAAGTTGGCTAGCGGCCTTAACTACTCTGAAACAAGCAGTAAAACGCATCATCTTTCTAAGGGGTTCAAGTAATAAGAATTCTCTCATGTGTTCAGCAGTGCACTTAGTAGAAAGTAATAAAGTATGATCTCTTAAATATTCACATTAAGCAGGGAGAACGTTACGGCTTTCAGGGCGAACTGACTTACGGAACTTCTTGATTAAGTAACGAGCAGTCTAGAGAAGCATAATGGTATTTTCACCTTCAAAAGTACTGTAAGGATACCACATTTTAAGACGACCGACTAAACCACTATAAGTAGAGAAACCATGACCACCGCAGGATTGACGAATCTTCTCCATACCAAAGAGAGTAGTCTAAGTGCTGACTGACTTGTGAGCACTAAGTAAACCGTGGAGGTCTTATAATATAGAGAAATCATTCTTAGCACATCTGTCTAAGTTGTCTTAAAACATATCATAAGTTTTCTTGTAACTGAAGGTCATAGCATAGCAATCAGCCATCAAAGGGAGTAACTTATCTTGTTAAGTTTGATAATCTAAAATAGTACGTTCGATACCATTCTCATCCTTAAATTGCTTACGAATAAGAGAATAACGGGTAGCAATAGTTAATTAACAAGCTAAGAATTAGAAAGCTTGCTTCAATATTCCCATTCTAACTCTCATCATAGTGGCATAGACTATCTTGGGGTTACCGGCAGGAATGAATTCTCCCTTAGGTGTTACTGAGACGTATCTGTTCAACATATTGTCTCTAGGAATTTTAACCTAATAATAATGATATTAAAAATTGATATATTTAAACAATTAAAGATGGTAATTATCAGAATTATATTGTTAGCTTAATTTGCTTAGACAATGATTAAATACATCCTGTCTTAGTATCAATATATCTTTCTTTCTTTCTATCTATTTCATTTCTTATTTTTTATTGATTCTTATTTTAATTACATTCAAAACAAATCTGAATTTATTGAAATACAAGCTTGTAAGTGTAAATCAATCAAACTAGCATTTTTAAGTAACTTTATTTCTCCTAAATATGCAAATTTTAATAAATTATAAAAATTACATTATTTAAAACGAGGAAACCATTGTCCTTGCTATTGTATCCGTACTTAGGACCAATATCACCAACGTCAATACCTAAATAATATTATAAAGATAATTTAATACTATAAGAAAAATCTTAATTTGCTATAAAATGTGTATGCTTCAAGAGTTAAATCTTTTTCCAAAGGTTTTTTAATTAGATATCTGGTAGAAACAAAATTACTACCTACATTCACCAGTTTTAAATTAATATTTTTTAAATCTTTTAACTAAACATCATAAAATATTCATACCTGGTAAAGGCTTGTGGGTCTTAAGGTCACGTAATTGAACCATGAAGGGTTGAGGACCAAATCTTTTGCCATTGATGATAAGTTAAGCATAAACGATAGCATGGTTGGCAACAAGACCTAATTCTCCTACCCACCATTTAGCAGCTCCAACTTCAGGAGTGTTTAAAATGAAACTATCACTAGCGGCATCATAAGTAGAAGTAGTCATCAAATTTTGGACATCTGAACCATGGGCTAATTCAGTCTAAGCATAACAACCAATGATCTTCATTTGGATAGCATCTTGCAACCATCTTTTCTAAATTTTATTAAAAACAATAGATGTTAAGCTATTTAAATATTAATGGTACTCTCAAATAAATATTAGAAATAATATTAGATAATAATAATGTTTTAAAAATTCATTGTTATTATTAATAAGTTAACTGTCCATTCACCATGATTAAATCATAGGTTTATAATATTTTGCTAAGTTCAATGGACTTTAATAAAAAAGAGTTCAAAAGAAAAGTTGTTTTTCTTCATGTTAATAACAATATTACTTATTGCTCATCACTAGCAAGGAGTTATATACTGGGAATGAACATGGAATGATGGACGGCACCAATCAAGGGTTCATCGAACATGATATCACAGTATTAGTTGAGGGGGTTAGTGGATTGGTTGAATAATTCATGATATCTATAAGTCTTTCTGCAGTACTCGGCGAATAATTCCTTACGAGAAATATCGATTTTGGAGGGATCAAACTACAAAGTGGGATCATCTGCAATGATTTGTTGATATTTTCTAAAATCTTTCAAGTGATCAGGTCCGTTGTAGATCAATTCAGCCATAGATTCAACATTGAATGTAACTCTTTCTCTTTCGGCTTGGAATGGGCTAGTGGTCATCTTTTTTACTTTTTTTTATTCAGTATGTTTGTTGTTTGCTATTATGCTTTGTTTTTTTACTTTAGATTATGTTTGTTTTTGATAAAAATTGTTGGGTTTATTGAATTTTTTTGTCTGACAATATTGTTTTAATAGGAAATAATAATGATGATATTAAAGTAGGAGAGAGGGTGTGAGTATTTTTGCATGTATTTATGAATGAATGAATTCTTTGAATGGGAATATGTTAAATTAATTATTCTTTCAAAGACAACTTTTGCATGCATTCATTCATTTATAAAATACATATAGTTGAATATTGATTTAATTTTTGAAATACTGCATGCTACTTTAAATGATATATGATTCGTTGTTTTTATTTCTTGAGAAGACGCGAATGACGTCGCTTATACTTTAAAGCTAATGCGCAATACTGGCATTACTCATTTCGAAGAGGACTAGAAAAAAAAACCTAACAAAAAACAATAACAATCGATCTCTCTGCCAAAATTTATCAAAACAGGAAAGATCATTTGTTAAATTGATTATCGTCTCTTGTGCAATCAAAGAGTTATTCGCTATATTTTGTGTCTCAAGTACTCTTTTTAACTTCCATTTTCTTTTTAGAAGTATTCTCAGATTTTTCTAAGTTCCAACACTCTGCTTACATATTTAAGTTGAGTTACACGTATACGTAGAAGATTGTTCTAGAAATAAAAAGTAATAATATTATGCAAAGACAGAAAGATCTTTTGAGGAATTGAGCTGGAATAGCACATATTAAAAATTTAAGTCAATGAAGATTTGAAAGTAATTTATAAGAATTAAAAAATTGCTTTCCACAATTAAAAAATTAAGAAGAAGTTTATTTAAACAGTTTACTTTTCCACATGCATTTGTATTAAAATTTATATATTCTTAAAAAGAAATCTTTTGGGCAATATATAAAATATAAAATCGGCGTCATTTAAACGCAACACAATTGTATTTATTTGTTTATTTATTTATTTCTATTTATTCGATGAATGAATGAAACGTAGCTAATTAATGTTTCTTCACGATTAAAGTTTATTATTCTAAATTAATCATACATACATAGACCTCCCCTTTCTTGCATCAAAGGGATTACATTTATGATTTTTTAACTACGCTTCTTACTTTGCATTTTTTATAAAGGTGTTAAAGTGTATATAGGTATTTTACTTACTGTTTTAATTCTAATTTTCTTTCCCTGCAAATTTTTTAAAGTGGTTTCCCTCATAATAACTAACTACAGATATATTTTTTTACTTATTCGGGGAGAAGAAATTAAAATAGCAATTAAATTAATTTTTAGTTGATATCACTCTCATCATTTACTTGCGTCAACAAATACATGATTCTTATTTAACTTCATCATATCAGCTTCTAGTTGTTTCAACATTTCCTCACATCTTTCTTTCCTATTTTTTAGTTTAGGTAAAAAAATTTAACCATCAAATTAATATGTAAAATTGTGAAAAAGCTGTTATTTCTTTTAAATTTGCCAGCAAAACTAATTATATTATTTGTAGTGAAGATATTTGTATTTTTAATTTATTATTGGGACAAAATAACTTTACTATAAATAAATAAAGAAAGATATGAAATACCCTTCTTATCTTTTAATTATTTTTTATAGGAGTAAGTATTTTAATTTTTAATTTAAAGAAAAGCATAAATAAGTATTTTTCAACCTAAGTTACATTATTTTATTCTTTTAATAAACTTAAAAAGTTATCTTTTCAATATAAATTTAGTTGGGTTTAACTTTTTTGCATTATTGAATTTTTATCTTTTAAAGAAATTTTATGGTGAAAGAAATATTTATTTAATTCTTAATGAGTATTTACTTTCTTAATTTGTGGATAGTATCTACCTTAGTAAGATGAGTTAGCTATTAGTATTCTTTGAAAACTTGATCCCACTTACTCTTTAATCCATCTCTCAATCCTTGTAATTCTACTTAAGAAAGCTAAAATCTAGATTATTAAATGATATTTTAATCTTTAAATTTATTATATTAATTGATTTTAAATTTTAAAAATTGTAGATTAAAATCCATTCAAACCAAACAAATTAATTAAGAAATTTCTATATTATAGATTTCTTTTTTTTCATTGAAAGTTGAAAGAGTATTTTTTATTAGCAAATAATAAAAATAAATAAATAAATTACAGTTTCTTTTATTCTTCTTATTCTTAAGCTTTTACGAATTCTCTCATTATTTAGCTTTCCTATAAAGTTCTTTCTTTGATTGATTAAAGATACCTAGGAGTTTGTCCATATTCTTTCTTTTTCAACCAATCAGGTTATGGTTGAGAAGCAGTAGGAGCTATTAATAATTTATTAATCATAAGAATACAAATTAAAGGTTATTATTTCTATAACCAACATCTAAATAAAGAAGATTATTATTTTTAATAAGATTTATTTTTGTGGGTAGTTTTATTTTTAATACTTAAAGCAAAGTTTACCAGACAGAATATTGTTCACTATGTTCTCCATGATATAATTTCTATGCGATCCCTTCAATAAGATGGGAGACTCGCTCTTTTTAGGAACTGGAGGTTTTATTTTTTCCTAGCTGTGAGAGTGTTACAAATAAGAAGAATTTTCTAAAAATGATTATTAAAATAAAATTTGTTGTTATTTGCCTTGCTATTTTAAATAAAATTTACATATTTTTGGTAGAGAGAATATAGATTATGAACCCTATCCCTTCTTTAAGAATTTATCTGGAGATTATTTATAAGAACCTTTTAATAAGATAATATATTTACCATTATTATTCTTAAAAATTATATTTTAGTTTATTATTCTGCCAAATAAATCTGAACAGAAATAATTATGCTAGTCTAATTTTATGTCTATCGACCAAATAATTACCTAGAGGTCTTCCAAGAGATGAATACTTGCAAATGATAGGATGGTCATCAATAATTTCTTCAAAATGACCCCCACAATTTCTAACCTATAAATTATTATTGAATAAATTTAATAAAGTTTGAAGCTCTATTATTTTGGAGTAGTCCTAGTTGTTGTTGCTATTTTAATCATAGTTTTTAATATAAATATTAAATTTTACATTAGGTTTCTAGCTATTTTTTAGTCCAAATGTAGATCCTGTTGGGACAATAGTGGCAGGGTATCTTGAATGATATCTAGCCTATTTAGGCGGAACATAAACCTCTTTAGGTATTATATTGTAAATACTCTCTTATTCTTAAAACATTTGACTATCCTTTAAATTATTTATCTCAAATTTTATAGTTTTTTTATTATTTTTAATATTGAATGATCAACCTTAATCCTAAATATTATAATATCTCTCTCCCCCTCTATTGATTAATTGATTAAATGAAGAAGAAGAAGAAAAGCTAAAAACTTAAGAAACTGTTTATTTCCTTTATTTCTGAATACTTGATACCTATCAACAAACACATTGTTAAGTTATTTTATTGATTGTCAGATAAATAACAACTCTATTTAAACTTAACCAAATTCATTCATGTTTATATAACTTAATTCATTATTTATCTCAGAATAAATTCAGAAAAAACTTATTTTTTCTTTGATTATTAAGCAATTTGTTTTTTATGGATAATTTACAAGTAAACTATGAGATGAATTGATGAAGATAATTTTGTTTATAATTTACAATTAGTTAATCTTCTTTTAAAATTTAGAAAAAGTTAAATAGAAGTATTCTTTAAAGAATTTTATTTTAAGTAATTAATAAAGTAAAAAATTTATAAGTAGGTAGAGTAAATAAATGTATTTAGTTTTAATAATTAAATGTAGTGTTCAATAGTAAAAGAGTTTTTGATTAGACTCAATCAACTTCTTCAGGAATTGGTTCTTGCTCAGGAACATCAGTAGATTGCCTAACAGGAATGAAGTTAATTAGTTTCTATTCTATCTATTTCTTTACATACTTTTCAATGTAGTTACACTCTGTTTCATCTTTTCTAGAAATATAACTCAAGAAGAATACCAAATGATAAGCATTGTGATGCAAATAGATATGTTAATACCATCCTTCTTCACTGTTACTATCAATATAGCCTCTTGACATACTCTGATATATTTTAATAAAAAAATAGTTAGATTTTAATTAATTAAGTAAGTAAATAAATCTCATTATAAATTGTGAAAAGTATATTCTTACACAAACAAAGCACTTGTTGACAACTTCTTCCCTGATTTTATCTTATTCTTTTCTTAATTCTTCGAATGTATCGAGAATAATACCGAATATAATTTGAATGAAAAGCATATTAATTAAAATGAAGAAAGATATATCATAAAAGTATCTTCCCCAGAAATAATTTCTTGTAACGTTTTCATCAGATGTATAACTTGCCAAATTCTTCATGGATTCAGATATACCACCACCATTTCTTAGACCCATATTAATGACTGATGCAACAGTTGAAATAAATGTATTATTATAAGCCTTATTTTCTTATTCAAAATCATCCTTGAAATAATAGTAGCCTCCAATACCATAGATATACATAACAATTATACCAAGATAGGAGAAGATGAAAATATTCCATAAGTTTTAAGTAATAGATTTAATAATTTATTGCAGAGAGTGACTTCTTTTGACTATATCCAAAAGAAGAATGCCATACACAAGAGGTCCCTTCAGGAAGAAACCAGCTACTGTAATAACCAAATAGCAAGCATGATAGAAATTTTCAATATCGGATACTATCAACAATGTATAAATCAAGAAACGCCAAAAGAATGGTTTCTTTTTGTAATTACTTGGATTCATATCATCCTAAAAGTATGACACAGTCCTTTTGTTAAAAATTAATATTTGTTTACATAGAATTTGTTTCAATAATATTACTTATAAATTTTATTTATTATTGTTTCTGTTGTTAAACCTGCATTTTCTTTTAAGTATTGAATCTTTCTCCAAGAATCAGCATTTGTGAAACGATTAATTGAGATTTTAAATCTTTCAATACCACAAAATACGAGTACAACAAAAGTCAAAATGAGTTAGATAACTGTTAATGCCTAAGTGAGATCATCTAAATCCTAAGATCCTTAATTATCACCTATCGAACCTTCTAAGAAGAAAAGTTCTATTTTGTTTTTTAAAATGACTTCTTTAATATGATTTATTAAGAGTTTTGATAAATTTACATAAGAAAACGATTAATAGTAAGAAAAAGAATTAAATATCTTTAATAATTCTCCAATTTTCCATGAACCAAGAAATCTAATTTATAATTATTTTTAAGAAATTTAATAAAATGAAATAAATTAAGTATTTTTTCAAATTTTAGGTATTTTTACATTGTGTTAGAACCAATATTATTTGTAAATCATTTATTTATAATAGAATCCAAAGTTGTCTAATAAGAATAGAAGTCTGTCTTCATCAGATTCTCTATTAGATTCGTAGATCTTTTTTTAAATTATAATTATTTAGAATCTATTTTACAATCAAATTATTGCTTACCAAGTGATTCTTAATATAAGGACTTAGGAAGTTGGAACAAAAAGGTTTTTAGAAGTAGAAAAGCTAGATCTTGTCTTTAATCATAATTTCAGTGATACCAACTTGGTTTTTGAAGAAGAAATAATATCTAGGAATTGCTTCCATCATTTCAGTATCAATGATAGATTCTAACAATATTTTTAATAGACTCTTGGGTTTCTCTGAAGGCATTAAATATTGATCATCATCATCTTCATTTCCTAAAGTTTTTTCCTAATATAACTATCTTTTAATATCTTGAACCTTTTATTTATTGATGCTTTCTTGATCTAATTTTATAAAATTAATGTTACATTGATGAAAAAAAACTGTTAATATTTTAAAAGTTAAAAGAATTGAAAAAACAATAAATAATTAAATTACTGATTATTCTGTTAAAGTTAACATCAAATTTAAAAGAGCTATCTAATCTCTCGCCCTTATCTACCTTTGTAAAAATCCTTACAATTAAACTTTTTTCTTTTTGCTTCTATATGGGATTTAAATTTATTTCCCTTGCACTCTTCATATTATTGTCTGCTTCTAATAATGGCTGACCAGAATCTTTTATTGCTCCATTTTATTCAATTAGAATTTCATTTTAAGACTTGTTCAACAAATTCTATTATGGATTTTAGATTTATGTGATTTGTTGTTGAACTTTCTTCTCTTAATTCTTAGTTTTATTAGCACTTTAATTCCTTAATTAATCTTAAAAGTTAGAAATAAAGTTATTTCTTCTTCTATCTTCAGAAGCAAAATCAAAGATGCTGAAATCGTATTTAGAATCAAGCAATCTAGTGAAAGGATCTAAAGCATGCTCTTCTGGGAATACTTCCATTAAGTAGCAGAACATAATAAAGATCTAGAAACCAATTTCATATAAATATGTATCGTAATCAGTTGTATAGCCTTTAATGCAAACACTATCGTTGCATAAAACATGATTTTTATTGGATTTACCTGGACATTATATTTCTAAAATTAAATTCTTTTGGATTGGTTTAATTCTCTCTTTATATATCTTATACATCAAATTTAACATCTATTCGCCTTCAATATGGTTGAGAATATGTATAAGGGTCTCAGGTTCATGATTACCTTACACCATCGACATGAGGAATTTAATACTACTAATAAACATATCAATTTTACTCTCTTATTTATGAGTGATATGAGGTGCTTCGTCAATTTTTGGTTTATTAAAATCGATCTTCATATTTAGAATTTTATCTTGCAAAAAGCTGAATAATCTTTTATTTTAACCTTTTTATATGAGAATTTATATTTAATAATGAATCATTAATTTTTTGTAGATGTTAGATTAATAATAGTTTAATTTACAGATGATTGTTTAGTTTAAACCTGCTCCAGTTGAGAAATCAACTAGTGTTTCTAAGCATTGTCTGATTAATTTACTTTTACATTCCATAGATACAAAAGAATCTTCTAAAAGGAAAGACAAGAAATTAGATGTTTCCATAATAACATTTGTATTGGCGGAATAGATACCCATATTATCATTTTGTTATCTCAAGAAATTCTAAAAGCGTTCATTAACATTTTCGCAGCAGAGTTGCAAAATTCTCAAAATTAAATAAGAGTGAACTTCAAAGTAAACTGTTTACTTTGGAACCTTTCTACGAGACTCTTTGATCTAAATTAAATTATAGGATGATTTATTCTGGAAGAAATCTCTCAAATATGAAAAGAAGTCTAAACAAATTTCTTTTTCTTCTTTCAAATAATTAAGCAATATTGCTTAATTTTCCTATTATAATATATTAGTAAAAGTTTATTAATAGAAATCATTTAGCTTTTAAAATTCTTACCACATTACCAAAGTTTAGGAGTTAATTTAGCAATACCAAACTTTCGATAGATTCATTTTGATAATTTGGTTTAATAATTTTATTAATGACTTGCTCGTGAATTTTCGATTTTCCAACCTAATTAAGTTTTTATATTCATATAATTAGAATAACTTTAAGTTATAAAAAAAAATTTACGATTGTCTGTAAAAGTTTATATTCTTAAACAGCTCTATTAGCATTCTCTGCAGTCACTTTGTCTTTGTTTGTTTTATCTTCAATTGTATCCTAATTGATTTACTTAAGTTCTAGAATGACTCTGACAAATTTAATCAAGTAAATCTATTTGATTTTTTAAGTGAAAAGAATAAATATTTGGAAGTAATAAAGACAGAATCGTTACAGATTTATTTTCAAAAATCTTTTTAGTTGCTTCGATATATTAAGTAACACTATCAGTTAAGTTCTTGATATGATTAGTATCTATCTCATCATTTTATTTTATATCTTTCTAGCAGAATAAATCAATTTCTGGTTTCTTAATCATTTCTAATAGAATTTGAGTTATATAAACTTCTTCCATAATTCTATCACTAGATTCATAATTTGTGAAAGGTGTTTGTTCCATTTCTACTGTATTTAATGCTTCTCCCATTATTTTTAAATTTATTTAGGCTTACTTTAGCAATTTCATCTTCAAATTTTCCTAAATTTTTTAAGAATTGTAAAACCAATAAATTAATGAATAACTATTTTACTTTTAGACCAACAATATCTAGATCTGATACTAATTTTTTAGGAGGAATAACATCCTTATTATGATGATCATCTTCCTCTTCCTTATCAAGTTCTGCTATATCTTATGGTCCTTTCTTTCTATCTAGATTTTTGGTAACTTTACTAATAATAGTAGATATGTTTTAATCAATGAAATCAGTAATTTCCTCTTATTCCTCATTGGTTGAAATCGTTATATACTGTCTTTGTAATACTTTAGCGATCATGCACTCTTATTCCAAGAATTCTATAATTTGCAAGTCAGTGACATATTGCTTATCTCTATTCATAATTGTGGAAATAACATCCTTAAGTATGGGTTTAGTACTTTCTATCCTCAAACCCTTTTTAATAGAGACTATATTGTTGCAAAAATCTTAAACATTTAATCTATTTCTCATTAAGAATAATCTTAAAAATTTATAGAATTCACAGTCATTCTTATTGTCATCTTCTACATCTTAGAAGCCCCCTCCTTAGAGATCTTCCTTTCGTGTATTGTAAGTTTAAACTAGCACCTTTCCTTAGGTAGTAACTCCTATTATTTCCATAAAGAATTATTAATAAAAGAGAGTATTTACTATTAATTTTTATAAAATCTATACCTATTTTATAGCTTTCACCTCCCTTTTAGCTCTTATATTTAGGAATAATATCATTTACACGAAGCATTATTTGCTTATAATGATACAATTAACTAATGAAATCTTTCTTAGTTCTGTATGAAGTCTCAAGTTTATTAAATAAATCTATTATGTTGGCAAACATCTTTTTGATTTTGGCATATTATTCCTTTAATGTAGTGCTCTTTTACTATTAGCCTAGTTCATAGATTCTTTCATCAAATGTATCAGTTAAAAATTAAATCACACCTTCATCTAAAAGGAATTTCCAATATTCTGAAGGATCTTTTAAAATACCTTCATACTCACCATTAACCCTTTATTTTAATAAAGAATTAATTAATCAATTTTTATAATTTTGAATAGTAAAATATATAATAACTAAATTATAGATTTACGCTGCACTTTTATTGATTTTATTATCCCTAATTAAAAGTTTTTTAGCCAAAGTAGTTACAGTACTAAATTCAGCTTTCTTTTCCTATGCTTTTTCTTGCAAGATATGAGTTCTTAAATCCCAACACTCGTTTTATAATTTAGGATTTATCTTAACAAGACCTTCTAGATACAAATAATTATTTTTATCATCTACAATCTTATAAATGAGTTCGATAACTTCAGCAATTTCATCTGAAGGCATGACATCAAGATCTAAGCTAAATTTAGAGGAATCATCTTTCTAAATATAAGTTTCGAACATAAGTTTTAAGTAAGCACGTTTTAACATGTAAGGTGTAGATGGAAGGGTAAAATTGTTCTTAAGAGAATCAGATGAAACCATTCTATGAATTTCCTAAATCAAGAGTTTGTGATTTTTGCAACAACAAGCAAGAACAGTTAAGCCTAGATTAAGTATTTAATTAAAGAATTGAAGAATTTATAAAAATAAGATGATTTTAATTATTTATTTATTTACATAGTTCATGCATTTTAAAGATGTAATAAGTTTAGGTAAATTTCTTGCTATTTTTCTTTCTGGCTGCATTCAGCTTTTCAATTTATTAGCTAGTGAATGGTTTTGATAGATTTTTCAATGCTTTGCTATTGAGAATATTGTCCATAATCTTTTATTGGTTTTGCTTGATACATTTATTATAGTCTGAAGTTGTCAAGGTAGTTAAAATCTTTAAATATTGGCAGATAGCTTATTTTCTCATTATTGATTTCTTTTAGTCTTCAGGTTTTTCAATTTTTTACCCTATATCTTCTGGCTTATTTTCATCTATATTTTCGAAGATAATAGTAATGTATTGCTTAATTTGATCAATTTCTTCTTTCTTGTCTTATAATAATTCAGTACATAGTTTATTTATCTAATCATATGAAAAAATATAAGTTATTTTGTTTGCAGGCCTAACGTTAGATATAAATTACCTTCAAGGGACGATTTTTGCTCTTATCTTCAGTAAAATCATGGGTCTTAGAGGCTTCATATTAGAAGAGAGCTAACTCAAGAACCTTGTTGAAGTAAGGAAGAACTTCTAATCTATTTTGAGTATTATCTTTCACAAATAAGTATAAAAACTCTATAATACTGCTGTACAAATTTTTGTATGTTCCATTATCATCATCCTTTACTTCAACTGTTTCTTTGAAAACGAATACTGAGGAGTTTTGAACTAGTAAAAGTACACTCTATTTTTTTAAAATTCAAAAAGAATTTATTAAGACATTTATAATAAATATGGATGTCTTTGGAAAAATATTCAAATTGTATTTACTCTATGGAATCCTGTATTTCTGAGAAGATTTTAGAGTTATGAGAAGTAATCCTCTTTAGATTTTGCTAAATTCATTGTTTTTTTACACTCTTCATAGCTTTCTAGCTTAAATAGCTCTAAAATGTGCTAGAGACCATCAGAGAAATCCTATAAATAACCTTTTTGTTTGAAGTGAGAGGAGTTTAAGTTCGTGAAACTCATTTGATTATGAGTTGAATGAGCAACCGTATGTAGACTTTACATTTAATTAGTTTACAAGAAGGGTTGAGAATAATCATTTGCTTCTACTTTATTGTTTTTCATCCAAGTTAGCTATGAAACAATTTTATTTGCAAAGATAGCCATATCTTTTGCCGAAATTTGATCTTATGTATCACCACAGATGTCACGAAGCAATTATAATTCAAATTCATCATCAATAATTTCAATTTGGTCGAATAAATTAATTAATATCTTATTTTATTGGATATAATTTATCAACTATTCGGAGAGTTAATTTTGAAGAGTAGGATTATCTTGAGAATACTTTAATGTCTCAAAGAGGATTGTACCTATACTTAAATCCTAAATTTTGAAATTTTAATCCTTTGTTTTCTTCAGCTTTTGCATGTTGGATTATCTAAATAAATCGAACTCTAATTGATCTACTTAAACTCTTTTAAATTTCTCCTCATAGCTTTCTCTGTTCTTCATACTTTTTCCTTATCCTTACTTGTTTTAGCTTTATTTTTCAATATCATTTTCTTCCTTCATCTGCTTTTCTTCTTATTCTTTTTACAGTTTTTCTTCCTCCTCTATATTCTCAGTAGTAAGAATAATTACTTACTCATTGGATTCATTTTTCAGTAAATTAACCATTTCGATTTCGATTTAATTATCTCCCATATCTAAAGCTCCCTTTTACACCTTTGATTATTTGAATTTAATCCTCAACTTTTTACCCATATTTTGTTAAATTTGTGAAACAATAATAAGATTCCTTTACAAAACATCAAGCACTTAGATAATTTTAGATGCTTCTAGTACAACCTAGTTTTTATTTTATTTTAAAAATGTTATTGAATTGAATTTCTTAAAAATAAAACTAAAAAACAAAAAGTAAATAATTTAAAATAAATACTCTAGTGATGAGGAATGCATCTTTACATCCTTTAAAGGATTCAACAAGTAAGTCAAAGATCCAAGATTAGTTATTCTTTTCAGATTTGGTTTCAGGAGATTTATAACTAATATAAGCAAGGAATATTTAGTGGATGCTCTTAATAATATGAGAATTAGTGTAAAGATCATTATAACCTAAATCAATACGAGAATGAACTATCTTGAGCATCTAAAGTATAGTTTTTAGTTAGACATCTTCTTCATTTTCTTTGAAGATAGATACGCTTGACTTCAAATCATTAGAATTATAGCCTTTAAATAATATGTTCATTATTTAATATGATATCTTATTTGTAGTATCCTCGCTATTTACAATCTCGTCTGCAAATTTTCTAATTTCTTAATATTCTTCCTCGTCATCGTTATCTTGTTTGTCAAATATTCTAGTATTTGGTTTCAATTATAAACGAGCAGTAATGTACTAATTTAATTCAAAAGATTTACATTAATATTCCCTCAATATTATTCACAATTTTAAAAAGCTTATAATAATAATAAAATAATTATTAATAAATTATTAAAATATTACTTAATTTCTTTCTTCACTTAAAACGAAATCATGGAACAATTTATATGATTTATCAGAAATCTAAAAGTTTTAGATATCTTTACGGACCATACTATTCACTTTACTTTCCGAAATACGAAGCAAGGGATCTGTGTCAAGGATAGTTTCTTGATAAAGAGCTAAGAAGCATCTATAATATTCTAGATTTTTGAGTTTTTTAATTTAAGGAGATTAATCTTTTGTATCAAAGGGATTAAATAGTTTAATGCATGTTGTGATGAATTCATCAGTAAGGCCTATTTCAGGAGATTTTAATATACGAATGACTTTAATGTTTCTGCCTTTGCACATCTAAGCATAGAAATTCAGAACTGAAATAACATATTAATCATACTTCTTTAATTTCTTCACCTTTACTTGCTACATCTCTTCATATTCATTCTTAACATAAAATGGGAAGGGGAAAGCACTACTTTAGTTTTCTGCTGTTATATCTCTATATTGTTGGATCCACTTTAATTTTTAGTTTTCTTTTTCAAAGTCTACTTTAGTTGCTGATTTTCCTGATTAATTAAGTAAAAATAATTTAATTAGTAACTAATTCTTTCAAAAATGTAATAAAATCCATAAAACTTTAAGTTTAACTTTAAAAAAGATTGATAGCATTTAATATAAATATTTTACCTGTTAAATTATATATGACACAAGGAATTTTATTCTATGATTCTCTATCTTCATAAAGAATAAATGAAATAAGTTTTTTCTGTTCTAATTTAAGATTGAAATATTAATTTTAATCAACTCTTGCTTTTCCTATCTAATCCATGCTTGAAACATTAGATTTAGATTCTTTCGTAGCCTTAAATAGCAACCTTTTACAGAACTTTTAATTCTCTTCAATTGCCTCCTCCATAGGATTTACCATAGATAAAGAAAGAATTTCCATAACAAAGATTTAAATACCGAGCTTCTATGAAGTAATATTACTAATTTTATCACACCAATCTCTAATATTCTACTTTTCCTTTTCATCACTTTCTTCCATCCACTTAATAGCCTCTCTAATTAAAGATTTAACATCCTAATATTAAACAAAATTACAAAAATTAATAATCCTTTCCCAACCACTCAATCTAAAATTACACTAGAGTATTTGTTCAACTACAGAAGGAAGAAGCTTAAGTATTATTTACCACTAATTAGGAATGAGCAAGATTTTGAATTACCTTTGATGCAATAAATCAAAATCTTATAAATTAAAGTAATACTTTTCTTAAGCTTTTATTATGCAATTTTTTAGGCAGAACGCTCGGAAATAATTTAATTTCTTTCCTAAGTAGCTTTATCTCTGTTCAAGAATAATTTACCATAAATTTTAAAATCAATTTGTTAAAGAACGAGAATGAGAAGGGTTAATAAACCACTTTCACGAATAACATCTTATCTCATTAAAAGTGTTGAATCTTCTACTTTTAAAAATTCTTGCAAATTGTCTATACTTTGAGAGAATTCCAATACTTTATTAAATAATTGCTTTTAATTATCAAAGGCTTGCTTATAAGTGTATCTTATCTCTTTTACATCGTTTGAAGATGAATGACCCCAGTCTTGTAAAAATATATAGAAGTCAAGCAAAAAGGGGAATAAACTAGAAACTCTGTCAGTTGTTTACCTTTATTATTTATTTTTAATTTAGGGTTATAGTTATTAAATTTAATTCAAATAATTTAACCAGCTAATAATTGGCTTAAATTTTATTTTAATTTAAATAATTAATAAAATAATAATGAGAATTTATTCAATTTTTAATTTAATTGATAAACTTTATTAAGTAAGTAAATAAATCGCTTAAATTATTAAATGATTTAAAAAAAGAAATCTTAACTTTAATCTATTTTCTTGTCATGAATTTACACAAATTTAAAAGCAATTTATGATAAAATAAATGAAATTACCTTAAATCTTTGTTAACACTTAGTATTTCATAGGTATATTTTTCTTTTGATTATTTTTCCAATCTTGAAACGCACTCTACTGATATTGATGTTTTATCTCCATCTTTTCTATCATATAAAACCAAGGTTTTAATGTTCTCTGGAAGAATTGTAATTTATTTCTTTTTATTCTTTTAAATATCAGCAAAACCTTAAATCATTATACTGTTATTGTATTAAATAGACTCGTCCCTTATTACTTTTTTAGTACTTTTAGCTGATGGTAATCTAAACAAATTAGAAGGACTTGTTTCAAAAGTTAGAGCAAAAGATGAATTCTCCAAGGTATTCCCTCTTTTATAGGTGTACATGTTCGAAGTGTTGTGTCCGACAGACAAATAAAGCCCTGAGGCAAGATTTTTAAGATAATAAAATCCTTTATGAGATGGAATCTGAGAAGAGAAAGAATCCTCTTTCTGAATTTCCCAAAGAGTTTAAATATCGACATTAAATTATTTCTCTTATGATATTTCATCGATTTCTACTTCTTTCTCTAAAACTCCCATTTTTTTAGAAAGATTTTTAGATAATTTGGATGATTCTCTTGATTCATTTTAATCTTCTTTTTGGTGAACATAAAGCACAAAATTTTTTTGAAGACTATCAATAGATTTAACTCTATCAAAATATTCTTACTCCATCTTCAATTCACTATTATCTTCTACGAATGTTACTGTTCTTTTTTGCAGAATTCTTACTAAATTTCTGCTTCTTTTTACACCTATGTATCCATTTAAGCTCCTATTTATTATAAACAAAACAGTTAGTTAGTTAATTAATTAATTATTGGGTTACTTTAATAGATTTTATTATAATTGATTAATTTATAATTTTCTAATTTATATAAATCTATTATTGATTTCCAATATTTTACCTATTAAAAAGTCTTACAACTTCTCCTGATTATAAAATTTTTCCTTTAAAGGCATTATTCTCTCTTTCCTTTTGATTAATAAGATTATTATTAATATAAGTTATAATTGTAATGCTTAATAATTGAATATACTTCGCTAGTCTTAAAATCTAAATAGTTGCAAAGCTTTAAAGGAGTATTGAATTCTGATGCATTGACTTCTAATGGAGTGTCCAATGAACCTTCAGCAATATTATCAATATTTAACCAATAACTCTTATCCATTTAGCTTTAGAAGTGGATTTAATCTCCATACAATACTGGCTCACCAAATTTCTTAGTATTTTTTAATGAAACTATCATAAAATTTGACCATTAATTATCAACTTCTTCCAAACTCATCTATATTATATTTTAAGGAGAGTCTTAATAAATAAAGAATTTTATTAGATTTAAATTTAAATATTTATCTTGATAGAAAGATAGATTCTCCCTAACCCTAACTATAATAATTAAGTATATATTTGAGGAAAATATTTAATTTCCTTATCAATCATTTATTAAAAATCCTTACTTCTCTACAGCAATTTTATTAGGCTAATACATTTGGATTGAGAGTTAAAGTGCAGTCACTGTAGAGGTGAACTAATTAAATAACTTAACCATAGCAAATATTTGTACCCTTTAAACGTTCATAATTCTAAAGATTTTCCTTCTTTTCCTCTTCTACTTTAGGATCCAAATGTTGTGTGTCTTATTCTTGTTAAATTTATTTAGACTTTTTCAATTTCTCCTAATAGAAGTATTTCTTTTCGTTTATAACTCTGAATAAGCATTTTCTAAATTACTATTCAGCGCTTCTTTTAAAGATAGAAGAATCTGAACTTTCTTATTACTTCAAGATCTTTGCCATAGAATCCAAATAGTCTTTCTTCTATGAAAAGCTTCTATTGGAATCAAAATCATCAAATTCCTTAGTTTCTTTAACTTTAGCATCTTCGCCATTTAGCTTTTAAGGAAGACACTCTAATTTATTACTTGCTATACCATCACCTTATTAATTTTGATATAAAACAAATGAGTCAAACAAATAAACAGAAATAAACTTAAAATTAAATTCTTCTTTCTATAAATATTATAGGAGGTTAATAATATCTGTTATGAACTAAAAGGTGAAGAAGCGACTGCCTTCAAAAATTAGAAAAACAAGTACTTTGTTTGAATCATTATAAGCTAATATAATATAATTTTACCTGATATAATGCCTTTCTATCCGTTGTCAGAATAATACTTTAAATAAATAAAATCACCAAATTTTAGGTTCACAATTGGCTTATTTTAACTATCTTTATTAAATTTTTCTTCTTTCTCCTCCTTCTCATTGACCAAATCTGAAATTTCTTTAATTTATAAAAATAATAAGTTTAGTTATCCAATTTCCTCTTTTTCATTGTCATTTATTATTAGGTATTTTCATCAATTTAAATTTGTTATTTTCTCTTTTAATCAATCCCTTAATCATTGATAATACATCAATTTTGCTAAATATTTTAATAAATCAGTTCACTTTTTATTATTATTTTATAACTTCCCTGCTCACTTTTTAATCATAAAATCATCAATTTATTACCATATTCTCCATCTTTTATCTTTTCCTCATCTTCTTCATTAATATCTTTGAAGGCTATATGATTTCTTGATTGTTTTTCCTCAGCCTTCATCTGTTTAGAAATCTTTGCCCACTTTCTAAAAGCAACTTATTTCATAATCCTGTAAATGAAGAGCTACTAGAGCTTCTTTGCTTGCTCTTCAGCTTCGAAATACTAATACATTTGTAATAGAGAAAGAATAAATAGTTTTCTTCTTCAGCAATCCTTGTTTTATATAGGTAACTAACTTGATTTATTTCCCTAATGTTGTTTATTAATACTTGCTGTATATATAAGTTTCTTTCTTTATCTTTTGTTTTGTTGGTTTTTTGAATTAGAGAAAAATTAATTAGATTATTTTAACAAAATTGATAACAAATATAATTGAAATTAGCTTTAAAGGTTTAACTTGTTAGAAGTTGATGATACATATCTTTTATCAATATGTTCATTGAAATAACACTAAGAATCTATAAAGTTATGTTTATTAAAATAATCCTAAATAAGCTTTTATAAATTTGAACGTTTTAAAAATGCTTGGCTGATGACAGAGAGATTCATTCAATGAATGTATGAAAGCAAGCAAGCAAGAAAGCATTGCTTATTTTAAATATATTTTATGTTTAAATATATTTCTTTATCATTTCAATAATTATATAACACATTAATTAAAAATAGAGTAAAGGAGATTCTACTTTGAAATTTAGAATTACCTAAAAAAGTATGATTAATAAACTATTATACATCGTTATAAAGATTTAAACATAAAAATTACAAAACTCGAATAAGAATATTAATTTCTTATTAATTGTATATCTTAATTAAAATAGATAGGTCTCTTCTCAGCTTATTTATAAAAAGCCAAAAAAGATTGATTGTACTTTCTTTAAATCAATATACTATTTTTAAATAATTGATCTCAGAAATTAACTAAGTAGTTAAGTAGAACTTAAGCGAACTATTTATTGGGATTCTTAGCATATAAATTACTTTTTTAAATCAAAATTTTAGATAATAATAAACTAAATTTTTGGGATGATAAGATAACAATAAAGGAGAATAAAAGAGTGGATGAATTAATGAATTAATGATTGATTGAATGAGTGATAATATTATAAATAGTTTGAGGAAAATATGAATGTATTTATTTTTTTGGTGATCTCATTGATAAAATTCCCATTCAATTGATTGATTGTTGATTGTTGATTATTTTGTTGGTATGTATATACATTAATTTCAAAATTGTATCTGGTTATAGAGCAGCCTTATTTATTTATTTATTATAAAAGAATTAATTATAATTTGTTTTGAGTGTAAATGCTATCTATTTACCTATCAAATAAAGAATATAAATCATTGAGTTCAGATATACTTGTCTTCTTTTTAAACTGATGTATGAAATTATGATATACTCTATATTTCTACATTTTTTGGATTATTATTTTCCCAATTTAAGAATCGGGAACTAACTGTTATATTGAATAGGCTTATCTCGCGTACTATATATATTAAAAAGTCCTAAATAACCTAATAAACAAATAAAAACTATTACTTTAATTATGTCTATATACTCTTGGTTCTGTCTTACAATTTACTTTAACATCTCTTAAGGCTGCAAATTCAAATGTCCAAATGCTTTTATAAACTCATTTTTCAGCTATTGATATATTTAAGATAATAATTATAGAAATAAATAAATAAAAAATATATTTAGCTGAATAAATTACTAATAATGACTCTTAGTATTTCTATTTAATGATGTATTATTAACTAATAATTCTACTCCAGTTTTCTAAAGTGGGCAATACCATCTATTTATTCATGATTACAAAAGATTGATTTTTACATTTTAATTAATTTTTAAATAGATAAGTACTTGCATCTTTTAAGCTTTATCCTTATCTTCATTGTTGGAGGGGAAGACTATCTCAAATATATTGTCTATGAATTTTTCTAATTTAGGAAGCTAAATATTAAATATAAAAACAAACAATTAACATTTTATCTTTCGTTCCTAAATGTATTTCTTACTATCTTAATGCATTAAGTATATTTTTATGCTATTTCAACTAGTTAATTCTCATTCTTTGCTCCCATAATTTGACAAAGCTTTATTTTTGAATACATAAATAAATTTAATTCATTATTGAATTTAATGAGATTTTCTAATATTTTACATTCGGAATTACATTTTGAGAATTATAACTTGAGCTAAAAATATTGCTACTAACTCCAGCTCCAGCATTAGATCCTGAAATAGAGGGAGAATGAGGGGATTAATTAATATTTTTATTTGATTAATTAATTTAGTTTAGTTAAGGATCATTCATTAATTAATTACTATTGATCTATTATTGCGAGCTATCAAGCTGATTAGATTAAATATTTTAAGGCTGCTATTGCTATTAAGTAGAGGTCTTTTCAGTTGAAAATTAATATTATTTTTTGAGAGCAGATGCCTTATTAGAAGGAGTATTTCTTTAAGGAGTTAGTAAAAGTTACTATGTGGCCTATTAAAGAGCTAAAGTCTACTAATAAATAACTGACTACAGGCTTAGAGCATTATCTTCAAGAGATTTAATTCTTTATAAATATTAATTATTTCTTGAACGAAGTAACTAAATCTCACTTTAAAGAGTTTAGTTCTCTACTTCTAAATTATATAATTTTCTTTAATCTACATTTTAGAAAAGATACTAAGAGCTGAACATCCCTGAATTATTTGGATTAAGTAGAGTTGAGTTGAACAAATTATTTCCTTAATTCAATTACTTTTAACTCGATTAGCGATTCAAGAATTCTCTGTATTAATCTTAAACCATTGAAACTCTATTCTTTTAATCTGATCCAAATGACATATTTTTTTCATCTATTTATATTTTTAATTTTGTTAAATATTTAATATACTCCTAGATTCAGACTTTTCACCAATTAAATCAACAATTTCATTAAAAATAATAACCAAATTATATTTTCTTAAAAACTTACTTTTAAAAATTAAAATTTGAATACCTAAATTAATTAATCTACAGTTTAATCAATAAATTTTATTAAATAATGCTAAAAAAATAACCTAATGTTTTTGATTAACTTGTGAAAGACATTATTATTGTTTTTATCTTAAATTTAAAAACCTTTAATAGGTGAAGATTTAAAAAAGCTAATAAAATTGAAAATAATATTATCACTATCCCAATTAGCAATATTACTTTATCTATAAGCTTATTTATGAAAATGGAAAGATATTAAAATTTGAATTCTTAATTAATTGAGTAAGCAGTTGAAATAAATTTTATTATTAGAATAGAAATAATTGCTAATAAAAATGAATTATAGAAATACCATTAAGAAAAGACTTAATTGGTATTAAATTCTTATCTATAGAAGTGGTAATGGATGCTTTTAAGGTATCATGATGAAATATTTATATTCGGTTTTATCTTTGCTTTTATTGGATAGTTTGTGAAGAGTCAAGTCTTATCTAAATCCTATAAAGGAGATGTACTGAATCATATAATAATGAATAATTACTTTATTGATTAGAGAAAGACTTTGGTGGTGATGAAATTTAGGAGTCAGCAATGGATTTCTATTTATTGTTTGGAGAACGTTTTATTTTAATATCCTCTATTTGCGACTTGAATTAATTGTTTATCTCCTTTTGCTTTTGGATATCCTTTTCTATATTATGTACTGTTTGCATCAGATTCTCAATTTTGTACTTGTTTTAACCATTGCCCTTTTCTTAATTTTCTTATTCTTAGTTCTAATTATTAAGATGTTGGTGCTATTATTGCTAAGCATTCACCTAATTCTATTTTTCATAAAAATTAATTTCATTCCAAGTTTGCAACCTTCAGAATTTCTTTTTAAAAATGGTTAAAAATGAAATTATAATCGCATAACGATTATTATTTATGTTTCAACAATAATCATAAAAGGAGGTAAATCAACTAAGCATCACTCCTCAATAATTGAACATTTAAACTACTAATACTAATAATTATTTTACTGGATTTCCTTCACTATAAACATTCATTTCTTGGAATTGTGAAATGGAATTCCGATTTAATTTGCTAGCTTACTTAAAGTTTTATTCTTTGTATTTTTTATTTGAAATAATTTATCTATTCGTTGCTATATTTCTGTTCCTTTCCCTTACTACTCTCTCTGCAAAATATAGTGATTGAGTGAGTTATCTCTAAAACTAAATTGTAGATAATTAATTAACTTCAAATTTGTTTGTTATCAAATAATTTATTATTTCTTCATATATTTTTCGAAAAATTTTAAAAAGATATTTTCATCAATTTTTATAGAAAATAAATCTTATTTCAAGCTATCTCCAAACAAATATGGTGTGGTGTTATCACGTTAACCAGCACTAAATAAATCATTAATAAAATTTATGAATTTACATACAATTATTATCTCATTTTAGTATATGCAATGCATAAAGATTAAATATATTACCCAAATGATTCACACCTTACAGTTTAAGATTATTATTTAAATCTTTTTAAGTAATTAAAACAATTTTGTTTCATCTAGTAATATCATAAAACAAACTATATTTTTAAAATTACTTTAAAGTTTATTATTTAAGATTTTAATAACCCATTTGATTTATAAATTAATAATATTTTATTTAAAATGAAAAGATAAAATAATCCATCTGTAATTTTTAGATTTAATATATCACTCATATAATATAATTCAAAATATTTACAATAAAAATCAATTAATCAATCAATTAATTAATGGTCTTTTCATTTTCAAATTAAATTTTTCTAATATTTTGATTGCAAAGTAGCTTCTCCTACAAAATAACCAAAGTATTTTAAAGAAGATAATTTAATTTAAATGCCTAATTAATTTATTTTGTACTTATCAATACCAACAACTATATATTTTTCATCTATTCATCCTGTGTAGATTTTTTATCGTATTTAAAAACTTAAAACTTACATTTAATACTTTCAAATTTATTAAAATTTGGATATAAATACATTTTAAAGGCTGATAATTATGATAAAAAATGAATAATTTTGGAATTGAATCATAAATATATAGTAAAAGATAGATAGATATATTGATATATGTATATTGCTTTTGACTGACTTCGATTTGATCAGTAGTCAGTCTATCTATCAATCAATCAATCAGTCTTTAATTCAATTAATTAATTAATCAATCTATCTATTATTATTTAAAAGAAAATTAATTTTCATTTTTTGAGTAAAAATATCAAAAAAGAATAGTTTTTATCAAAAGATAGAAAGTTAACATATTTGATAAAGAGTAGAATCAAACAAACAAAAATGGTAGATTAAATGAAATTAGTTGCTTTTAATCTTCGAAGAATCTTTTTTATATAAACCCTAGCACTTATTTTTCATAGTTTATTTATTTTTAATGTAAGAGGAGATGAATATACAACTCAATATTCAATGGATTTAATCAATAATTCTCATTTTATTGATTTGAATCCTGGCTATTCTCTAATAATGAACATAGATTTTACTTTCTATCTTAAGATAGAATAATACTACTCTTATGGGACTGACTGGTCTTTGAAATTTTGTGAATTTGAAGAATCAAAGAAGCCAACAATAGCAACAACAACATTTTGTAATTTAAACATTTGCTCAACTGGCACAGAGATATAATTGCCTAAACAATATTTTGAAAATTCATCTATTTACTAAGAATACAAACTGAGATTATACAACTATTCCACAGATAAGATAATAATATTTCCATATATTGATTGCTCAAAAGAAATAGTAATTACTAAGTTCCCTCTATAAGGTAATTACAGACTGCCAATTACTTATACAAAAGTTACTTCCACGAGAGCATAATACGGTTCAAGCAAAATGTTCTTCTTTGTTCTTAACTAGAATAAGCTCTTAAACTATCTCCTTCCTTTTAATATGCCAACTGATGCACCTTTCTTTGATTAAATCAATAAGGAGATTACATTCCCTAATCCTTCCACATATCAATCTCAACCCTTTGACACAACTTACTGGTAGACAATTAATACAGTCCTTATCCCCTATATTCCTTTTTTCTCATTCTGCAATGGTAAATAATTTATTTGATTACGGAGTTACAAATGAACAAGCTATAACATCTATTTAGTTTTTAATATTTAAATAGAATTTTAATAATAATAATAACTTATTTGGATTTGTTATTTGTTTAAAAAATAAAAAAATAAAGGATTTGGTAGACATATCTTATTGAGTGAAGTATTTGAATCTGAAGAATATTGTAATTTAATCACTCCAGATAAAACAAAGACTGTAAACTACATTCCTACTACAGGATTTGATCCAATAGCAGATAGATGTCATGCAGAAATAGATTGCAAATATGAAGAAGATTTTACTTAACAATACAAAGGAACGTAATGGTATTTTCCATCATCTTCTGATACTCCTATTTACTTATCAACTGATCGTACATACATGAATAAATTAATTAATTAATTTAAATGAAGATAGCTTTAAATAATCTAAAATTCATAAATTAATTAAACTTTTATTGATTAATTGAACAGCAATAACGATTGACTCATTCATAAAGAATAAAAAAGATGACTCTGGTATATATCAAAAGAATATTATTAATAATGATAACACCCTAATTAGTATACCAATAGTATCTGAAAATACTGGAACATCTACTTAACACCCTACAAAAGTTACTTTTAACATTAAATATAATCAAGTAGATAAGTACACCAAGAGAATTATTTGGGCAAATATTGTAGTCTCAGATTATGAAGAAAATTCCAATGTTGCAGGGGAAAATACATATAAATTGATAATTAACTTAGACCCTCTAAGCTATGCAGATCTGGTTAACTTTTTCTAATTCGATTAGCTTGTTTATGCTATTCTTTTTATTTTCTTATCACTTATACCAGTTATCTGTGTGCTGCTAGTTTGGTTTTTTAACAAGTGTATCTCCAGAAATAAACACAAACCACCCCTTAAAATCTGGAAAACTATTCAAATTGCCTTTTGGCCAGCCTTTGAAGGAAATGTCTACGGGATTTTCCCTTCCATTTTGGTTATTGTATTTGTCTACATCTTATAAAATAATAGTAATCTTTTATTCAATTTATCAACTCACTTAATTTGTTTATGTAAATTAAAAATCTAGGTGAATTATTTAGCAACTCGAGTATCTTCTTCTAGTATGATTAAGGTACAGTCAGTATTGAACAAGAAATATAAATTAAAAGAGGTAGAACTGGTTTGATTCTTAGTATTGTAGGTCTCTTTTTTATTTATTATGGTTCTTGCCTTCTTATACCTACACCTACAAAGGAATAAGAAGATACTATTAAAATATTCCTCTAAAAACAACTTTAAGACAAATCTAATTAGGAATTAAAAGACTTTAATGAATTTCATACTGTTAAGAACACTCCATCAGAAGAAGATGAATAAAATGAAATGGAGAATGATAACAGTTATGAAGAAGATTAAGAAGGGATGGATGGAAATAATGATGATCCTAATATTAGTAATTCTAAAAAGAAGAAAAGTGTTGTTGGAGATGATAATAGTGTTTAATAAAAGAAGTAATCTAATTTAAATTATAATCTCAAAGTATTCATTATATTTTTCTTCGTCATTAAAAAGGAAATCAGATTATGAAAATGAAGAAAATAAGAATCCTCTTAATTAGAAAGATGATGATTAAACTAAGCTATTAGATGGAGACGATGATAAAAAAGAGGAAGAAAACAAATAAATAAGTGAAGACAATAAAAGCTAAGAAGAAAAAGAAGGAGAAGAAGGTGAAGAAGAGGAAGAGGGAGATTTTGAAATTACTCAAGTAAGCAAATAATTTTTATAGAATTATCTTTAGATAATATTAATAATAACTAAATGATTAAAAATAGGTTTTCATTTTCAAGAGATATCATTTCTTTGTGGTGTGCTTAATTTCTTCAGTTGTATTTTTAGCTCTACTAGAATTTTCTTATACAGATTCCTTCACTCAATATTTAGATGCTTATATCTTTTTACTATTCTTGATTGAAGCAGTCTTCATCACTATTTTGCAAGAATTTATTTTAAAAGAGAGTTTGCTAGTTTATCCCATTAGTGCTTCGCTTGAAACGATTTAATTCATTATGTCAATTGCAGCTAAAAATTTCTTAGAATTTATCAAACTCTATCTCATTAGAATGTTAGCAGTCATTCTCTATCGTTCTTATTTAGATCCAGTTATTGCAAATAAATAAATTTATAAAATTAAATTCATTGAATGGCTTCTCTCTTTGAAAGCAACCCACAAGATTCTACCACATTCATACATTTAAATATTACAAAAGTAACTTAACTACTTAATACTATGTTAAATAACTCATATTTTAATTAATTAAATAGACATGTTAAACCAAATATATTTGAATAAAATTTAAAGAATTACATGGGAATAGCTGACTAAAATTAGAATTTACTTTCAGGATCTAAAACTCTGGAATAAGTTCTCAATTAATTACTTACTTATGCTTCAAAAATGCACTCAATTTTTACCAAGCCCTGTGCTCTGTTTTTAATATTAATCTTTTCATAAGAAAATATGATACCCGATTAATACTCAATTAGATAATAGGATTTTCAGAGTTATCTAATTTTTGCATCAATTATTATTTTCCCTCAAATAATGATAGATGTCTTAGTGCTAAATAGTTTAGAAGTATTGTATGGTATAAAACTGTATGATTATTTCTCTTATTGTAAGTATAAATATGAGAATAGAGGTGTGGCTTGGATCGGCCAGAACTATGTCAAAGATAGAACCATAGATATTAATTTCCGTTCATTGGATAATATGTGTTTCTCTGTATAATTCTACTTTGTTGGTAGTGTTACTATATCGGGAATAATCTTTTTGGTTTTAGGTATTTCTATTATGATTAGATAGTAGTATATCTTCTTTTCAGACCCTGCTATTTATGCTATTTTCCCATTCCTTTACTTTGTCATTATGCCCTCTTAAAGATTACTTACTTGGATTTGGGTGAAGGTAATTTAAATAACTTCTATCAAAAGAAATAATAAAATAATTATCTAAAAAACTTTTATTTTAGGTTGATATTTGGAAATTAAAAGTATAAGATAAAACTACCCAACCCTTGGATAGCATTGAAGATGTATTAAATCAAGAAAGAGATAGTATTGAATAAATAATGGAAGAAGATGAAATTAGGGAACATTTTCTGAAATGTAACAAGGAATGGCTGATTAAAAATATGAAAGAATTTTTAACTCCTGAAAGTTTTTTGGAGAATAATGAATATCTTTTAAATGAAGTGTATAGATAGCTTTTAGATGATTAAAAGAAAGAAGAAAAAGAAATAAGAAGGTAGCAGATGCAATAAATTAAAGTAATCTATCAAATTATTATTCTCATTTTATTTGTTTTAAAAGTTTAATCTGACTTGAAATGATTTAAATTTCATCCATGTTTTTTGATTAAACAACAGAAAGAACAAGAGGATAAAAAGTAAGTAGACAAATAGCTTAAAAAGATAGAAAGTAACACTATAAATGGAACTATTACTACCAAAGATTAAGAAGATAATACCATTTATCTTTATCCAGGTACTAAAGAGCATTCTGTTTTAGTGAAGATAATTTAAATTTGGTATTACAGGTCCAAATAAGTTTGCTTTTTAAAAGATCTTGTTAAAAGTATTAAAGAGAGTAAAATTTAGAATAAGTGCTAAATTTGTGATATTGATATCGAACTTAACGTTGTTGAATTAGAAAATATAAACTAACTGATTGCTTAGTTTAAAGTTAGAAATGCTGCACGTCCTTTTAATAAATACTAGTGGATGAGCTTCTATGAAAAGAATCAAAGATTTTAAACTATGTGTATCGACTGTGAATATAAGAAAAAGAAAGCCTTCAGAAAGAATAATAATTATAAGGCTGATAATAATAATCAAAATTAAAAGTAATACAACTCAATAGAGAAAAATAATCTCCAAAGAATTAATGATCTTACTTAAGATGATATTAAAACTATTAGAAAAATTATTTTATTCTGGTACTAAAAATCAAGATCAAACTTATTAATTAAATCTATAATGAACCCTTGATATCAATCGATCCTCTTAATTAATTAAATATTCTTATCTATGTGAAAAAGAAATAAAATAATGTAGCTTCCATTTTAACTAGCTTCCCTCCCTCCTTATCTAAAAATTTTAATTTTTATTCAAATTATTGCTGAAATTTTAGAGAGGTGGGGTGAATATTTTGCAATGAATAATATTTGCTCTATATTTGAATGGAGAATAACTAAATAGCTACATTATTTCTAAATTTAAAGTATATTAGATAAATTTATGTAATCAAATATCTACTTATTATTAAATCCATATTTATTTTATTTTAATACCTCTTTAACAACTAGTTCTATAATTCACATTTTATCCTTAAATAATATTTTTTTATGGTTTTTTGTTGCTGATTAGAATATCCTATTTAGTAGAACTTTATTTAAAGGTATTATTGTAATAATTATTTATATGAATTTGTATGATCAATAAGTGAACAAAATTTAATTATTTAATTATAAAATCAAATAATTGAATATCTGAAAATTAGAAAATACTTTTTTTAACGAATAATACACAAGAAATGGATTTGATATCAAACTAATAGCCTATGAAGTGTATAAGGCACGCCAAAAATGAAATTATTTATATTTAGGTGAATGAAATGGAAGATAATAAAAGTATATTCTATTGCGAGACTTGTGTGAGCATAGATTATAATTTTAAGCCATAGAATTATGTAAGAATTAAATAAGTATTGGAATCTAATGATGAGTCTACAGTATACAGCTGGCCACCTCTAAATGATAATCTTCTTTAATAGCAATTAATTTAATTAACAACTAAAGATCAGCTAGAGACTTTTAGCCTTTCAAATGAAATTAAGAAATATTTTGAAGATTTAAAATCTCAGCTATTGTATAAAATAAATGAATCATATAGAAAGGCTATTAATCTAGTTTAAGAGTTCCCTAAAATTGAAAAATAAATCATATTAGAATACTAAAAGATATCAAAAATAAGTAAATTTAAAGAGCTACTTTTAGATAAAAATTCTAGCATTCTTTAAAAAGAGTAATACATGAGAAGATTTATAAATGAGTTTTTGCTATAGAAAGAAAGGAATTCTTTACAGTTTTAGCACATTTTCAATGAGAAAGATAAATTGAAATAAGCTATAAACTTAGATGCACTTGATCAAATTAGGAAATAAATACTCTCAATAATTGACCAATATTTTGAATCTAATGTATTTTCCCTTTAGGAATTTAATAATAATTTATAGAGTTTAAAACAAATTTAGAAAGTTAAAGCTTCACAAAGCGTAGAAGAATAAATATAAGTAGAAAATAAATAAATAATAATAAACAATAATAACTTACCTATACAGAAAGAAGACTTTTTGCATAAATTAAATTTTATTTAATCAATCTACTGTGAAAATAAATACGATTAAGTGAAAATAGTAAAAAATTAATTTAACAACCATATTGAGTTTACTCCTTTTAACATTAAAATTGGTTGGAGTGGGTGTTATTATACAAATATTATATTAGATAAATACAAAGAGTATACATTTAGATTTAAAGCTTAATAGAGATCAAACGAAAGAAAAGCTGAAATTCAATTTGGGCTAGTTAGTAATGCATAGTATGATAAATTCTTTCCTTATGATAACCTTTCCTGCATTCTTTAGTATCAGGATAATAAAGTATCCATTTCTGAAATTAATCAAGCAATTTCTAAAACTGTTAAGGGAGATTTCAAGAACCTATCAATAAATAAAGAGTTCTAACTAAGGGTGAACATCAATCAAGGGATATTAGAATTATCAGATCTGCCTGAATAGAATCACATAGCTGTTTTGTTAGATAAATTCTAATCTAATTTAACATCTTACTAAAATTTAAGATTTTTTATGTAGCTAAACTGCTATGCAATTGTTACTTTAACAACAGCATTGAAAAGCTGATCACTTTAAAACAAAGAGATAATACAAATAATCAATAATATATTAGTTAGAAAAAATAACTATTTTAAATATACTACTTCTTCACTCAATAATCTATCAAATACTTTGTAGTTTTAAATTATTAATAAAATAATATTCTTAATTAAAGAAATTATTTTTTAAATTAATTTTAAATAACTTAATTCAACCTTTCTTTTTTTATTCTTGTTAAATTTTCTTGGCTCTTAGATAAATTGTAAGACTTATTAAATAAAATAAAGTAATTTCTTTGATACAAAACAATAAATAAAAATAATCAAAACTTCTTAAAATAAAAGCATAATTCAAATTTATATGCTAAACTAAAATTAATTTGAATGTAAATAACATTAAAATAGTATTATATTATATTCATATTAGTAAATGATTTAGTAGACGAAAAAAACATTTTCTATAAAACTAGTCTCCCCTTAGTAATAAATTATGATAAATCCATATCCTTTACTCATTTAGAAATATTTATTTTCACATTAAGAAATTTTTTATAACCTTTTAATTATAATTATTTTTTATTTATATTTACTTTATGATAACTTTTGAATACTTAATTTTAACATCATTATGAAAAGAATCTTTTTCTTAAGTATACCATCAATTTTAATATTTCTCTAATAATTAAAGACAATTTAATTCAAAAACTTAACAAACCTTTTAAAAATGTATTCTATATTTTACAAGCGAACTATGAAATAATATATTTATTAGTACCTAAAATAAAAATGGGAAAGAAGAACAAATAATTAAATTCTATAAACAATAATGATCCTTGTCATAAATTCAGATTATGTGAAAAAAATCTTTTCAAATTCAATTAGTCATAATTTTCACTTAATATTAAATTTTCTTCCATCTAAAATAAAATTTTGTTGTTATAGTTTAAAAATTAAAAATTTGTGTAAGTAAAAATGATAAAGGAAGTAATTGTAAGTAAGTCATATAAAATATAGTCACTTATCGAAATAAATTAATAATATAATGACATTATGCAAAGATATTTGTGGAGTTGAATATTATGTTTAGATTAAAATAACTATGAAAAATAAGATCACACGAAGTTGGGATTAACAAAAAGGTGTGTTAGAATTCTTCTATCTATTAAGTAAGAAAAGATATTACGTAATTTTAATGATACTAGAAATGTAGAAGATTTAATGTACAAAAAAAACCTTATAATATTTTTGAAATGTCATCAGTTTACCTTTCTAATATTCTTAATTTTCAAATAAGTTAAAATAAGTTAGATATGCAGTCACTATGTGGCCTATTTCGAGTATTAGACTTAATTAAAATGAATCATATCATCCATCAGTCTCAATATTATTGACTATTATTAGTTTTATCTGGTGATATCATTTCAATACATATTTGATCAGAACTATCTCCTCAAATACATCTTATGATTTCATCAAAAAATTTTAATTGAAAAATTTATAACATTAACTAAACAAAAAAAAGTAAAACAATCAATCAATTTAACAACATACAAGAATTAAGCAAACATGGAGATTGTTCTAGCCCAAAAACAAATTAAAAAATCTGTAGAAAATATTAAAATGAATCATAATCTTGAAGAAGAACGTAAAAAGTGTCCTATTAACGTCTTCGAATTAGCAAGTTTCCTCCACACTAGTACCGATTCATTGGACTAATTCCTTATTATCCAAAAGATCTTTGAAGAAGACTCTGTCTTAAAATTCAAGCCCGAAGATATAGGTGCTTCTTCAGAAAGAGCACACTCTTTGATTGCTCAACGCAATGCCCGTTTAAGCCAAATTGTATATATTTAATTAATAAAAAATTTAAGATCTATGGTATGAAATTTTTAGTAATAATTATTTTTCATTTAAGTTAAAAAGAGAGAATAATATATGGACTGAAAACTATATGAACTGTATTGTTGACTTACCTGTTTCTAGTAGCATTCATAGCAGTGTTTGCATTCCTTATTTGAAATTACTTGCAAGTGATGAGCAATTAGAAACTATCTTACCTAAAGCAGAAGCATTTTAGATTTAGATATGCTATTGCTCTGCTGAATTAGCCCATGGTTCTGACATCAATTTAGTACAAACCGAAGCTCATTACGATGAATAAAGTGATGAGTTTGTATTTAATACTCCTACTCTTGGAGCTACTAAATGGTGGATAGGAGATTATGGAAAGTTAGCAACTCATGCTATCGTATTTGCTAAATTATACCTCAACAAAGTTAAATAAGGAGTTGCTGCCTTCCTTATTCCAATCAGAAATGCAAGCCAATCACAACTTCTACCAGGTAATACAAAATTATTTGTGATTAATATTAATTAATGGGTGATTTAGTAAAAAAAATAAATCTTTTACTGTAGATTCTATTAAATTCTATCAAATTAATCTAAAATATTTAATTAAATTCCAAAGCAATATTACGGAATAATGTAAATTAAATAGGATCTAATTACTTAATTTATCAATTAAATTTGGAATAAATTACTTAATTAGTCATAATTTTTATTCAATTCAATCGAATCCCATAATTAATTTACTGAATTTGTATGATCATTAAAACAACTATTCTCATAATAATAATTAGGAATTGAAATAGGAGACATTGAAACTAAATAATAGGGTGGTCAAAATGATAATGGTTTTGTTAGATTCAAGGATTTTAGAGTCGCTAGAGAAAGTTTACTTTAAAGATACACATAAATTAACAGAAAAGGTTAGATTTAATTATCAGGTAATACAAATCATATTATTTGTTATAAAAATTTTAATTAAAGAATTTGAAAAATGTAAATTTGAATGATAAATTAATTTTAAAATAGAAAATAAGAAGGTATTATTATCAAACATGATACAAAAGAGAGTAGGACACATTTTAGAATTAGGTTTGCATTTAGCCTAGGCTTCGACTATAGCTGTTAGATTTAGTTTAGTATAGGATAGATACTACAATGATTAATATGGCACAAAGTATATCAAAAATTTAGACTACTAGGCTATTTAATAGAAGATATTGCCTCAACTCTCTTAATCTTACTTAACTCTTCTTACTTGGTTTGAAATCAGAAATCTTTCACAAAGAAACATCGATTTGTGCTAAAAAGGAGATTTCACTCTTTCTAGCGAAGTCAAAGCAATCACTAATGGTTTGAAGGCTTTAACCTCGAAAGTAGCTTATTTTGGAGTCGAAACCCTCAGATAAGCTTGTGGCAATGTCGGATTATCTCAATTTGCTGGCTTCAACTAAATTCTTTCTAAAATTTCTGCATTCCCTCTTTATGAAGCTGATTCATCTAGTTTATAAGAATATACTGCAAAGTAATTTTTTATTAATTGAAATAATAATATAATTTATAAATTCTTAATTTAAACAATAGGTATCTTTAAAAGAAATTGAAAGATAAAAATGACCAATCAGTTTACACTAAATTCTTAAACTCTTAAAGAGTCCAACAAAAATGTGTTTTATTAGGTGAACATGAATTCGAAGATTTAACAAACTTATTGTTCATTTTAGAATAAAGAGCTCAATTCTTAGCTTTAACTTTATAAAAGAAAATAGAATAACAAATAATTGCAAACTAATAAAAATAAACCAGTATCGAATCTACTGAAAATTTAACTGCTGATGTTTCTGATGCCTTCATAGACACTGTTTTATTAAGATCTTTCATTAAGAGAACATAGAAAATCCATCATGGTTAATTTGACATAATTGACTCATTCAAATCTATGGGTATTATTTATGCTCTTGGAAGAATAATTAATACTATTTAAGATTACATTCAACATGAATACATCTCAGTCAGATAATTAAAGGTCATTAATTCTGTTTATAAAAAGCATTTACTCTTACTTAGAAAAAATGCTATTGGTTTAGTCGATTCCTTTTCATTCTCAGATAATTCTCTAAAGTCTGCTATTGGTGTTTTCTCTGGATAAGCCTATGAGACTTTAAATGATTGGGTTTAGAATAAAAACCCTCTTAATTCTGAAGACTAGAAAAGAATCCATAATAATGCTGTGATTTAATCTAGAGAATTATTAGCTAAAAAGCAACCAAAACTTTGAGATTGAATGAATGAATAAGATTTCATAAAATAAATTAAATAAAGTACTTAAAATTTATAAAATTAATTAAACTAAATTTTCATAAAAACTATCAATAAATAAATATATAAAAACTGTATCCCTAATAACTATCTATCTATTTTCATTAAATTTTAAAATTAATTCTCCAAAGGAATAACTAAAATAATGTTAATATTAATGATTAGTTTAGATTCTAACTTAATGCAATAAATTTATTAAATAACAAGATTACCTAAAAGGAACAACTTTAGAATTCTTAATAATATTTTAAAGTAATTTAGAATTTAATTAATTCTCATATAAATAGATAAAATTAATTTTGCTTTTTTCTAATTTTTTTTGTTTTTTATTTATTATTATATAAAAAAATAACTGAATGTAAAATAAATATGGTGTTAATTAATATATTAAATGATAGAATTCAAAAATAGATAATAAGGCAGTAAAATTGTCTTAATAATAGAGGTATGTTAACTTAACAACTAGGTAGATTGGTGCAGATAATAAATATTCGTTAATTAATTTAAGTGAATAATATAAAAAGAAATTATTTAAAATTATAAAAATAACAACAAGCAACTAATAATTAATTTGAATTTACTAAGATATTAAAAAAAGATAGAAGATAGATTTAATATAATAGTTGTGTTGAAATAAACTAAATAAATTTATCACAGACATATTGAAAAAAGGTTATATCAAAACTAAAAATATAGAATTAGGAGTACATGAGAAATAATACAAGAAGTTCCTTTGGTGTAAATGAATACTACGATAGCAGTAACATAAATCATAACACCAATGTTTAAAAAACACCTCCAAAGAGCATGGTCAATTTAAGAGGAAATACTAAACTAAATCCTGCTTAAACAAGTCAAACCAGCGCTACTTTAAAGCCTCCAAAAATGGTAGTTGAAAGCGATAAAGAAAATTATTAAAGATATGGACCTCCTCTTTCACCAAATCGTGCAAGATTCGATATTGACTAATTTGCATAGCTAAATTCTAATTTTTTGGATTTGAATAATATGAATCTTGAACAGATTAATGATGAGTTAGATAATAATAGTAATGATCGATATTTAATTGAAAATATTCATCACTTTTATTACAATTAGAGCAATTCAATTAATAAATTTTATAAAAATATTAGTGAATAGCATGATTATTCTTATGAATAGAAGAAAATCTTTAATATAAATGAAAAGAAAAAGAATGCTGTTAGAATTTGACGAAAAGAAAGAATTAATGCAAAGAATGAATGTGCCCTAACTCCATCAAGAATTAATTACTTTAAATGGTGAAACGGATAATTAATACTTGAAGAGTTTATTAAACAATACTAATACTGCTCCAAAAATGCAAAGAATTATATAAAATATAGCAAACGATATTAATCCTGATGCTTAAGAGCGTAAAAAGCTTGAGCTTTCCAGAAGTCAAGATTTTTGGAATACTAATAGATCTTTTGAAAATGAAATTGATTCTCTTCTTACTAGATTGAGATTCTTTGATTCTGAGGTAAAATAAATATTTTTTCTTTAAAAATCAGTTAAGAATGAAAGATTTATAAAGCAAATAAATAAATAAATTAATAAATAAAATGATTTAAAATTAATAAAACAAAATAAATAAACTTTAATACAAGAAAAGATTATTAATTATATTAATTGTCTTTTTTTAATTCATCTATATTTCAAGCATTATATGCTTTATATTGTTTAAAAAATTGAATTCATTTTCTTTGATTTAATAGCTTGAGAAGAGTAACATTGAAATTTAGGAAGTGTGCAAAAAATTAGATACTATTGAAGACAATATAAGAGATTTGCTGCTATAAAAATCTGAAGATCATTTAAAGAGGGCAGAGCCTCTATTTTAGCATAAGCAGAATCAACATAATTTACTCAAATAACTATTAGTGTAGAGAAATAAAATTAAAGATGAAAAGATTTAAGTCATTTATGCTATTATCAAACTATTAAGTGAATTAAAGGCTTTAAGGTAAATATTTTTTATGTTCAAACTAATCTTTATATAATTATTTTAATTTATGTATAGATAAGAAAGATTAGGTGATTTGAGTGGTATTTTTGGAATTGAAGATATCGATGATTCGTCAACTAAAATTAATTACTACATTGACTTCGTTGACCAACTTGAGAATGTAATTAAATTATCTATTCAAAGTATTTTTTTAAAATTTAAAAAAATAAAACTAGCTTGCTAAGATTAAAGAAGGTATGGTAGACCTTGAGAACTTAGAAGATGAATTACTCAAAGATATCGATACCTGTTCCAAGGAGGTAAAATACAATTTAAAATTAAATTACTTAGCAATTATTAATGGTATCAAATGAATTGGATTCATTTAATTTAAACATGTAGATTTAAAAAAAACATTTTCACTAAATTTAAATTCAAAACGAATTTTAAAATAAAACTTTAATTATCCCTTTACTTATTTCTTTAAAAAGACAGAAGCTATGTTCTCTGAGTTTGTTAAGAGATCAAGTGATGAAGCTAAGTATTTTGCTGATTTTGGGGATAATTTGGCAAAGAGAATTGGCATGAATGCTGCTATTGAATATTTCTTAGCTTATTCTAATTTAACAGGAATTGATAATCTTGATATTAAGGATATCCTCAAAAAATTCAAGGATAGTATTGTATTCTTAAAGCCTTTGATCGAAGAAGATTAGGCAATAAAATAAGGACTTAAAAAAACAAGTGAAACTATTGATACTTTTGCCAATATCTTGAGGTACATATTACTCTGATTAAATTTTATTTATGAAATATTGATCAAACGCATTCAAGTAGAACTTATTAAATTTCTGATTAAATATATTTTATTAATTTAATAGGGCTATAGAAAATGAAAAGGAGAGAAGAAAAGAACTGCTTAGATTACTTGAAAACTGCTAAAAGCTAAAGGATGAAGAAGAAAAGTAATATTTAAAAATAATAATTTTCTATGAATTTTATAAATATCCTATTTATTTTAAAGTATCTCTAAAAATAGAAAATATTTTTACATTTCTATTCTAATTATAAAAGTAAAAACGAATTACATAGAGAAATCGAGCTTGAAATAACGAAAAAGAAATAACAAAAGAGCCATTTGGAAGAAGACTTGGAGAATATTTTAGGTGATGCCGATTTAGAGTAATATAAAAAATTAGGAAGTATCTTAAAATAACACGAGCTGGGGTTGCAATAACTTTACAACTCTTAAAATAATGTGATTTCTGATACAAATTCAATTTAGAAAGAAGTAAATCAACTCTTTAATTATCTTTTATCTTAAATATTGTGTTGAAATTGCAACAAATTTTATGAACTGCTTACTACAAACAAATTTTATTGTAAATTTTAATTATCTTTTTTACTATTCAATTTAGTTCTTAAGATAAATGGACTCAATTAAGAATGAATATGATGATATTATTAAAGAAATTCTGCCAAATAATATTATGAGCACATTGGATTTCAAGAATGGAAAGGATATCAGACAAGTTAAAAACTATTTAAAGAAAACTTTCAAGAGATTGGGAATTACTTTTGAAGAATAAAGTGTTTGAGGCTGATAACAGACTGTTACTTCATAATAATTCATGCAATTCTCTATTCACACTTATATAAATATTCCTTCACAAATTTTAATAAAAAACTGCTTGCATATAGCTCTTAAATGAATGATTATAAAAGAAAAAATAAAAGTATTTTTAAAAAATGGGAGAGAGAGTGAGAGAAACAATGATGTTAATTCATTTTGTTTCAATGAGAGAAATTAGAAGGTAAGTAGCATTGATTGTTAATAGAAACAATCATATTATAAATATTGATATCTTCTCTATAATTTTAGTTTGTACATATATATTCTCTATAACTTTAGCTTTTATTTCACTCATTTTTATATCGCTTCGTTTTCTTTCTCTTTTCTTATACTTTTATGTATTTTTATGTATTTATTCTAGCTATTATCGAATTCTTTAAAGTAGAACAAACGAGGTTGGAAGTGCATTATTTCCTAATCTTGTTACAAAACTATAAATAAACAAAACTACTTTTCTCTAAAATGATAAATGTTATTTACAATAAATACGACAAGATCAGAAAATAAACTTTTAGAACCTTTTTATAAATCTATGAAAAAGACATTAATAATTTCATAAGGAATTGCCTTTAATAAATCTTATTAAAATGAGTTTAAAAATATTAAGTTTGTTTTGTTCAATACTTCTACAATCGAAATTTATTTCATAAAATGCATACAATTAAATATAAAATTGATAAACTCTTGTCTCTCCACCCTCTCATCCTTCATTGAAAAAAATTCATTTATCAAATGTAGAAGTCATAATATAATTTACTTATTTATCTATAATATAAATTAATTGAGATATCATTTTACTTTCAATTGTAAAATCAAAAGAAGATAAAGCTTTTACCTAGGTTAATAAAGGTTCTTGTATTATGAAAGTAACTGTCTTTTATATTCCTTAATTAGAAATTAGGTAGAGTTTTATTAAAAAGGATTATCTTCCATTAGATCCCTAAATTGTTTTATAATTTTAAAAGAAGTGAATAAATATGTATATTTGCAACAAAGAAGAACTTTGTGCAACATGAGTCATTTATGATTAATTTAATATTGCGTTAAAAAGGACTTATTTGATTATTAAAAGCATTACCTATAGATTATTTGATTGGCAAAAAATAATTAAATTTTATTTCTACTAATATTTTAATATTCTTTTATTCTACTAGGGAATATGCAATTAGTATAGAAGAATAATATGTTAATTAAAACACAGAGTTAGCATTTTGAAGGATAAATATTAAATGGTTTCCTATCTAATATATTTAATGAATAGTGAATTTAATTATAAATTCCAAAAACATAACTATTCTTTTTTGCTCAATTATTTTATTATTTTGCATTCTCTTTAATGTAAGGAAATTGTGTTGATGATGGACTAAAAAATGATCAGACTTTATACTTCTTCGAACTTGCAAAATTAAAAAAATGCATAGCAGGAGAAAAAGATGAGAAGTTATTAGGAGGGAAATTAATAATTTAATCCAGATTAGTTGAAATGAAAAAATAAATTGATAATAAATAAAATTAAAAATAATAAAATCAACTTATTTATGTAAGATTACTGAACAAACCTGCAAATAATAAGAAATTGAAAAATAAATAAAAAATAATGAGATCTTTAAGAATTTTGTTTCTAGATGAATGTATGTGGTTGTTTTTTGAGATGACTTTATTTATGTGATGAATAATTAAATTTGAAACACAGATTATATGAGAAAGCACTGAAAGAAGAATCTCACTAATAGTTTTTGTGTTAAAAAATGCTTGGAAAGGGATAAGAAAGTTTAACAATAAATGAATAAAATAGTAATTCTGAATCGCATATAATATATTCAACAATAGAAGTAGGTAAAAATCACACAAACAAACATACAAATAAACAAACAAACAAATAAATAAAGAAACAAACAAAAAAAGAAATAAGAATTATTAATTAAAACTCAAATTTATTAGCTTTATAATAAAAAGCAGAACAAAAAACTTTTTGATAAAAAATAAATAATAAAAGTAATACAAATATAAAATACATTCATTGCTGAAAAACAAACATAAATGAGAACTTCTACTTTATTAACCTCTTCGTCTTAGAACCCACAAGTGAGCATCTCTCAAACTTAATACAAAATTAATGAATCTCTACCTTAAAACCTTGTCTCAACTATTTAATAGCAATCAAAATTAGCTCCTGCTTAGACTTCTTCTGCCTTATCCTCCTTCCCTTCATCTTCTACTCAAAACTACCTCAATTAATTTAATCTCCTTCTCCTCTCTAACCAATTAATGTCTTTCTCTCAAGATAGCCATCTTAACCCCTAATAGCTACTGTAGCAATCCTCTTCTTAAAATTTGATAAATGAAGAATATCCCATCTTCAATGAAAGAGATTCCATAGAGTAGGAGGAATAGATTTGTGAATACAATGGCTTTTAAAATAATAAAATAGTAGAAGGAGCAATTAACAAAAACAATATGAATAAAATTAAATAGTTACAATTGTAACAAAGAGTTGAGTAAGAAGATTCAAATGACCATAGCTCAGATAGCCATCAGGCAAATAATAATAACTACAATGAAGAAAAAAATAGAGCATTCTCATTCAATTCTAGTAATACTTAAAGTAATAGTGATAGTAATGTCTATTAAAGCTAAGAAAATTATCAAGTAACACGTTAGTAGCTTCTTCTTGGATTAATGGGTTTAGAATAATAATTAAAGAAACTATAAGAAGAATCTCAATAAAGGAACTCATTGAATTGTAGCAGTTCTACTTCCTCTAATCATCGCAACGATGAAGAAGAAGATCTGTCACCTGTTTCTCTCAAATAGCCTTAATTAGTCTCCTTCTGTAATTTCCCATCAAATGACGCTGATGCAACCCCAATTCGTAAGAGATCTGGTAGAGTTGACTCTAAGCTTTATCCATAACTGTAGAGACAATAATCAAGCGCAAGTACCCAAGTAGGATTATTTTCTAACTCTGATATCTTAACTCCTTCAAAAAAGGTCAATGTTGTAAATGGAGGAGGCCTTACTTATACTCACAATAGCCTAGGAAGCGATCTAAAGAATATCTCCTCTTTAACAAATATTAACAACTTCAATAATTGTCTCAACTAATTCAGTGATTTAAATGATTTCTGTTTAGATGATGACGAAGACAATCCTAGAATAGAGACCTCTACTATGAGTGAATCAAAATCAAGAGAATTCAACAAAGTTAAAGAAATTGTTTATTTCATAGTGAACAACTTAGATAGAGATGAAGAGGGATTAGCAGCAAAAAGACGTTTTGTTTCCGAAGATGAGCAATTTGCTGATAAAAAACCCTCTTTCTTGTTTATTTTTGATTAGCTAGTCAAGAAATTCAAGCATTTGAAGAAGACTAAAGAAGAAAAGACTAAATTCTGTATGAGAAAAGCATTTAGATATCTCTTTGCTCAGCTAAAAATGAATTGCAATTCTAAGATGAATTTGAAAGAGGCTAATGAAATTTGCATGAAACATTATTTCTCCAAACATGTAAATGATTCGTAGTTTGTCCTTCCCTTCAGGTAAATTTAAAAACTCACAACTTAATTATATATTTATGATTATTTTTCATCATTAATTCAAATCAAACCAAAATATAAAATAATCATATCTTTTAACAACTTCGAAATATATTCGTTGATTTTTCAAAAAAATTAATCCATCAGCGCAAATTTAATAAATTTCCGATCTCCTCCAAAATCTAAAATTTATTTTGAAATTAATTATCATTATTATAGATTTATTCTACTTCAATTTTCAACAAGAGGGAAATATTGATAGGTTGGTAGGTTTGTTTTCAAATCACTAAATTGCTAAAAACTCAAACAAGCAAAAATTTAATTTTGAAAAATTAGAGATTGAATACTTACTTATTAATAGGATTAATTTATTTATTTAGAGGTAATAGAATTTTGAATTTTTGTTGATCCTTTTATTAAATCAAGATAATTTATTAATTATTTAACATGATGTCTAAAATTTTTAATTTTAATATAGACGCAACTCATCTATTAAGACAATGAATGCAGCATTCCTAAAGAAAGTATTCTCATCAGAAAAGTTTGTGCAAGACTACAGAGAATTCTTAAGTAAATAATTTGCCTTTTGATTTTACTTTATTTTAAGATGAGGAAGATAAATAAACAATAAAATTCTTCCCAAATTTAGCAAGATATAATAATTAATTTTATAAAAATTATAGATTATTTTGATAGACTTGCTTTAGATGACAACTCTAAGAAAGTTGATTAGCTTGCATACTATATTCTTCCTATGCTTGAAGAAAGTAAATTTGAGGTATTGTTATTTTCATAATTATTTTTACATTATTGGCAACATTTAAATGAGCTTCAATATAATTTTATTATCCAATTAGAAAATAAATGGACTTAGAAGATTACCTTGGACTATGAGTTTACTAGACTCCACTAGAAGTCTTGCTTATCAACTTTTAGATTTTGAAGAGAACCCTAGTGCAGGAAGTTAAGCCTCTTAATAAACAATTCAAAATAATTTAAATTATTCATAAATTGAAACATTACGTGAAAGTGTATCCATTTTCAATAGCCCCACCCTTTGTGCTAATAATATTTCTTGCCAAAATGATGAAAATCTCTCCAATATAGATACTCTCTCGATCTAAACTTAAAATCGAAAGGTACATAATCAGATAATTTTTTACTCAGTTTAAGAATATTTTAAATTGAATAACAATATTCATTAAAAAATTCTTAAATAATAATCCTTTAAAATCTATTTCTAATTCAACAATTTTAAAATAAAAAATTCTAATTCATATATTTTTTATAAATAGATAAGCGAACCTTTCATTAATGTTGATTTAATCTCACGTAAGTAGAGCATTAGTTCAAATGGTTCTTAAAATAATCGAATGAATAGTTCAGATATTGACAGTAAGGAATTCAGTGAATCTTCGGACTAGCATATTAGCTACTTAAAACAGATAAATAATGCCCTCTTAGAATTCTAATCAAGTTGGAATAACCATCAATTATTGCTTTAGAAGTAGAAAAGTAAAGAAGTCAAAAGAGAAGTAATCATACTTTCCCCACCTCTCTATGACTTAAATGAGAACCCTCATAAAAAATTTTAATTCAATTTCTGCAAATGAAAATTAAAAAATAATAAGGTTTATTTTTCACATGATCTACTTACTATTTAATCAAATTCTTCCTCTAATAATTTATACTTACTTACTTACTTAACCTAGTCTCAGATAGTTCTAATTGCTAAATATTAGTTCCTTCTTATTACTATAATAGCCCTTAATAGTTATAATAGATTTCTTAATTAATCCTTAATAAAAAAATTATTTATTTGAGATATTCAATCTTTAAATTATTTAATTAAGGAATCAATTATAATAATACAAAAGCACCTATTTTAAATTCTAATAAATTTTCTATATTAATTGCAATCAAATTGCCCAATCATTAATCAATTTATATCTTCTCTATATTCCTATGATACATATTATTTATTATTATTCATTTCTGCTCTCAAAAGTATTGTATCTGACTTTAAAATATTTATTTCATATTATTATCATCCCACTCTTTTTATTTATCATTCATTTTACTTGCTTTTTATCTCCTTTAATAGTAATTTAATAAATGAATTACTTAAAATCAAATAAATTATTACTAATTGTATAGAATTATATCTTATTTTAGAATAATATTATACTTTTCTATATTATTTATTTGTAGTAATTTAAAAAATTTCAGAAATAGCTGTTGAATAGAATATACTATCCTCTCAAATTGATACAAGGCATAGAAGAAATTACTGTATTAATTCATTAAACATAATCAATTTAAATATTTATCACTTTGAAATTCTTAAAAAAAGAAAATTTAATATCTAAAAAATAATCTTTAAGGTAACTTACTACTACAAAAAGAATATGTCAAATAAAGAAGGAAGCAATATTTTTTTTTAGTGTCCAATAGAAAAATGTGGAAGGAAGTTTGAAGATTAAGAAAAAATGACTACTCACATCCTTAGAAGACACCCTGAGAATGAAGGCTTAAATATAAATTCTAAATAAACACAAGATAAAAAAGAATTAATTCCCTCTCAAATATAAATGGCAAATCCTTCAAGAAAAAGGAGCATTAGTAAAGATACTAACAGCCAGATTTAATAATAATAGCCAGTAATAATAAAGAAAGAAAATAATCCTTCTCAGTCAAAGGAGAGAAATGATTCAATTTCTTCATCTTCTTCCTTTTCTTAATAAATATCAACTGAGAGATCTTTGAGTAAAGAAGTTACCTCATCAAGACTATAGTAAAGGCCTCCTACTCCAAAATCAAGTTTGAGCATGAAAGGTTAATCTGGATAAAGTGAAAGTATGAGAAGATCTTAGGATTTATTCAGGAAAACATAAGAATACAATTAATTAATAGAAAAAACAGGTTAATAAGCATCAACATCAAAAGAACCTACTTCTAGATAGTAACAATAAGGCACCACCAATACAAATAAATAATAATAAATCACTTTAAAATCATCAAAGCCATTGTAAAAACCTATTACTTCTATTAAAGGTGATCAAAAATCTCCAACTGATAGTAAACCGGAAGATAAAAATGAATAAATCAAGAGATAATAATCAAATATTGATTAAGAATTAATCTAATCTATTTTACTAACTATAAATAAGGCAGAAAACTTAGAATCAGCTAAGAATTAAAATTAATTTGAATCTGCTTTCCCAAAAGAAGAAGTTAATTCTGAAGGGGAAGACTTTGAAGAAGGATTATCAATTTAGAGTAGTTCAAAAGGGGTAAGTAGACCTTCAACTGCAAATTAATAGGCAAGTTCAAGCGAAGGTTTGAAGAGAAGCTAAACAGATTAATAGTAATAAAGTGATAGTAGGAGTGTATCTAGTTTAAATGAATTAAAAAAATAAAAATAAGTTAGTATTTAAGAGATATTGAGCTGTAAGAAAAGAATTACTTGTGAGTATTTACTAGAAAATTCTTCTAATTAGACTAATGATATTGGTTTCATCGAAACTTTAACTTTAAATGAATAAAATTTGATTGTTTTTGAAGATGGTTTAACTGATGTCAAATTTGATCTTATGGTTAGCCTTCAATATCTCTCTTTGTCCAGGAATTAACTAATAAATATTGTTTCTTTGAGTAAATTCTCAACATCTTTGCTTGAATTAAATATTAATTTTAATTAAATTGTTGATATTAATCCACTTTACGAATGTGTTAACTTATAAAAACTATGGGCAAGTCATAATATGATTTCTAGCATAAATTGCTTAAAAAAACTAAAGAATTTGAAAATATTATCTTTATTTAATAATTAAATTACCACATATATTGACACCTTAAAGGAATTATAAAACTTAGAGGAACTGGATCTTGCAGACAATCCCTGCAGTAGAGATGAATACTATAAATATGATGTCTTGAGTGCTATAAAGCCAATTAAATTAACTAAATTAGACTCTTCTAACATTACATAATAAGATATTCAGATATCTAAAACCTTTGCAAACAATAAAAATAACCATTCAAATAATACATAAAATAGACCTGGCTCTGCTCCTCTAAAGATTAATCAAAGAACAGGGCTATCAGCTTCTATGATTGTAAATAATCAAATTAAAGAAAAGTAGTAAAATTAATAGAATAACTAAATAAAAGATAAAATCAAATAAAACCTTAATAAAGAGAAGAGTACAACAAGCAGCGAAGATTATTAAAAATAAATAAAGTTATAAGAATTAGAGAAGAAATTAAGTGAAATTTAAAGCAGATAACAAGAGTTAAAAGATCAGATCAGATAAACAAAGAAGATAAATAAATCAATAATGTAAGATATTGAAGAAAAAGAAAAGGAAAATATTGTTCTTAGAGAATAGAGTGGGTAAATTGAAGGAATTCGATAAAATAATAAAAGTTTAATGAAAAAAATTTCAGCCTATGAATCAACTCTGATTTTACATACAGAACCTCCTGAAGAATTGAAAGCTTATATCAAATCGTTAAAAGATTAAGTATAAGAATTAAAAGAAAAGAATGAAAAATTAAATCAAGAGAACAATTAATTGGAAGAGGATTTTATGGATGAAGATATAGATGATTAAGATTCTGATGGGAGTGATTACAATCCTGAAAAAATTAATGAATTACTCAGGAGATCAACTGCAGCTTTCTCTTAAATTAAATAGGATCTCAAGATGCTTAATAAAGCCAAGAAATGAATAAAATTATTATATTTAAGTATTTCAAATTATCAAATAATATATTTATTTTTGTAAGTAATATAAATAGAAAAATAAGGAAATTAATTATTATTTCAAATTAAAAATAAAATTGAGAATTTAGCTATGATAAAAATGGTTAGAAATCTAATACATACATAAGTACATACATGCATGCATTTAGACTGTATAGATAAAATGATAAAATGTATAATGAAAAGAATATTTTAATAAGATTTTATTTAGTTTTTATATAATAAATTAATTAGAGAAGAGAATTAAAGAGAAAAAGATGCATCTTATAGTAAATGCTTGTAGTTATGGTTCTTTCTTTCATTGATCATCAGAATCAGCTACGTTTTCCTTATTCTGATTTTATTAAAAATAAATACTTTAGCAAAAAGTAAATCAAATAAATAGAGAATTACCACAAAAGAAGATTAAGAAGAAGTAATATTAGTTGTAATAACTGTAGTTGTCAATTTACTGTAAGAAGAGAGATCAATACTTCTATTTTTTAAGTTTGATGTGTTCGAATCCTTCTATTCGAGAGGATTACGGTTAAACATCTAATGATATTTAGCCTTAATTTCACTACCCTATCTACTATTTGTTTGACTTTGTTTCCTTTAGTTAATAAAATTAAATTATTTAATATTTTAATATTATTTTTTTTTATTGCTCAAATAATTTTTAAAAATAATACATTGTATCTTGAGGAACAATTTCAGATTTTTTAATAAGATCTGCTTCAAGTTATCTAATTTATTCATTTAATTGAGTAATCTTATCTCTTTAATCCTGAACTTCTTTAGATTTCTTATCATTTTCTTACTTTCTGCTTTCGAGTAGCTCATGAAGATCTCCTTTTTCTTATTCTAAAACTCTCATTTCTTATTCCAATTTATTGATGCAAATTTAGAGATTGCCATACATTTCTGTTTTTTAGATTAATTTGTCTTCTAAGTCATGAATCTTCTATCTTTATAGTTCTACTTCTGCTAATAGTTTTTCACTATCTTCTCCACCTGCACATGCATATTTTTCCTAATTAAATGAATAAAATTAAAATAAAGAAAAATGCTATATTAATAGTCAAGATTTACACGCCATTCTTATAATTGTTTCATACGTTCCTTAGCTTATTCAACTAATAATTATTTTTCTTAAGTAAGAACTTCAATGTTATTTTCAAGCATTCTAATAACTTCTTCATATCCTTGTATTTCTTTTTCAAGTTGATTTTTCTCTTAAGATAATTCATAAGTAGTTTACTCAAACTATATTTAAATGGTTTATATTTCATTCTTATATTTAGTTTCTGCGTCTTTACTATCTTAAGCTGATTTCTATTTAACATCTTCTAGTTCTTATTCAACAGCTTGGCAATATTATTTTGCCCTAGTAACTTCATCATCCTTAGCCTGTAATTACTCCTCTAATTCTCTATATCCTCCTTGTAATTATTCAAGTTCAGAGAAGAGATCTTATTATTGGTTATTGAATTCATCTTCAGCCATCTTCTTAGATCTCAAAACATTTTCAGTTTGTTAATTAGCTTGTTAGAGTTCGTTATGAACGTTTCTATAATCCTCATTAAGATCTCTATACTTATTTTCTAAATCCTTAATACAACTAATTAATTAATCTCTTTCTTCATTAAGATCTTCCTTTTCCTTTTCTAGTTGATCTTTATCTTTATTTAAGTTATCAATATCGGATTTGAGTTGATTAATCATATCATCGTTCGATTTTTTGCTACGTTTTACTTTATCCTATTCAGTAGCCAAATCTTGTTAAATTAAATTATTTTCTTCAGCCAAACGATTGAAATCATTTTGCATTATATTATAATTATTAGTGATGCTTTGATATTCAATATATAGGTTTTAGTGATTTTCTTCTAGAGTTTTATACTTATTTGTGACAGATTCTAGTTCATTGGTTAAGTTTTCTATGTTATTCATTTATTCTTATAAAACTAAAGAGAGTTATTCGATTTTCTTTTAAAGATTCTCTTCCATTTATTCTTGAGAATTTACTAAGTAATCTATATTATTTTAAAGCTCTTCATTCTTGTCTAACTATCTTTCTAATTCACTACAGGTAATTACATACTTTAAATAAAAAATATTAGATTTTTTCTTAAAATAATTTAAGATTTTACTTAAGTTAGGGAACTTATTTATCTGTTTTCGAGCTCTTCGAGAATTTTTTAGAAGTGATGACTATTATCTTCAATAACTTTTTCATAATGTTCAATTTTTTCTTAAATAAAAATATTTTTTTCATTTCTTGTTGAATTTAGTAAGTTCTCATAATTGGGAATAACTTCTTCAATTAATTATTTGTTTTATAATCTTAATTCCTCATAATCTTCAACTAAGGCTTCTAAAGAAGCAGAAGTGAGCACAATCTATAATTTATGGAAATAAGAAATAATTTTCAATTTTATCTTTAAATTATTATTTACTTTTATTAATGAATTTTGTAGATCCGTTTATTAGGATGATATTACTAATTCTCTTTCTTTAAGAAGAGTTTCAAAGCTCTAAAGTTTCTTTTCTAAACGTTCATTTTCTAATTGAGTTAAGTGAAGCTATTATAATTGTATTGGAAAAGAATTAAAAAATTAATAATTAGATTAATAATGCTTACTTTATTCTCTATTTAGATAGTTTTTTCTCTAAGATTATTAATTTCAATGTCTAAAGAATTTATTTTTCTTTCTTTTTCTTAATTCATGAAATGGAGTCTGGTATTTTCAGTAGTAAATAATGCAAGCTAATAAAATTAAAAAAGTATAATCAATTTATAATTGATATGAAAAAAATAATAATGAGAACCTTATTTTCAAGTTCTTAAATGTTAGCCTATTATGATTGATTTTGATCTTAAACAGCTTATAATTCAAGTTGTTATCTATTCAATTCCTCACTATATTGTTATTATTAAGTTTCAATTTTATCATATATTTCTTTTAATTCAGCTTCAAGCTTTTCACGATTAGCCTTTTCAATTTCTACTTTATATTGAGTGAACTCTTCTTAGAATTCAATTTCAATTTACTTTTCTCTTTATTGAAGGATGCAATTATCTTCCCACAATTTATCATTTTAGTCTTTAACTCTTTCTAGCTCAGCTAATACAAAAACAATTTTCATTAAAACATCTTCATAATTTGTTTAAACTTCATTCAATTTATTATTAAGCAATCCATATTATTCTGCAAATTCTCTCTTCATTTCTCTTTCTTGTTATTCCTTTTTAAATGCAAAAATATTTAAATGATATTAAATTTAATAACAAAAATCAAATTTACAAGCTCAATATGTTTTTATCTATCGAATTATTTGCGAAGTTCCTCTTGAATAATGACATATTACTTCTAAGCATCTTGCACGTCATTTGAAAGTTGTTATATCTAAATTTATAAGTTTTCAATTTTGTGTTATTGTAAAAGTTCACTTTGTTTTAAGTTCTCTATCTCATTGGTCTTCTTATCACAAAGCTGGCGAAGTCTATCAGTTTCAGCAGTGATGATTTGCAAGTTATTTTCTAACTCCTTGTTGTTTTGGAAAGCATTAGAGATTTAAGTTTCAAATTATTTTCTTTCACTATTGAACTTAATTGTTAGTTCCTAAACTTCCCTAGAAATATGAGACTATTTCATCATTTCGAAATGAGATTTCATTTCATTTACCCTCTATTCACCTTCTCTTTCCAAAGTGCGGATTCTTTCTTGTAAAATTTCAATTTCTCTTTATTTACTATTGTTCATGCATTAAAGATTTTCTATTTCTCTATTTAAAGCTAATTCAGCACTCTAAGCCTTATCTCTTTCCATTTGAGCATCATTTACTCTTTCTTGAAGTCTTTAGATTTCTAATTAAGCAAATTAACGTTCGTTTTCAAGTTCTATAATACGATGATTTTATTTACTTTAAATCAACTCAAAATTAGCACGTTCTTGATCTAGGATATCTTTATGAGAATGTTTTGATCTCTTAACTGTTTCTTCAGAATCTGCAATTTATCCTTCAAGTTGACTAATAGCTTCTAAAAGTCTAGAAATCTCTTAAGTCATTTAGCTAATCTTTTCTTCATATTTATTCTACATTTCATTAATAGAATTTGATTTTTCAGTATTGAGGACGTTTTTTATTTCATTCAAGTGTTAGATTTCAGTTGTAAATTACACAATTTTTTCTTCAAAGTGAGATGTCCTTTGTTAAATAAGAGTGTTTAGCCTTTCTATTTCAACAGTTAAGTTGGTAACCCTCTCTTCATATTGATTTTATCTTTATTATAACTTAGTATTGAGTCTTTCGATTTCAGTTGTCATGTTAACTATTCTTTCTTCATATTAATTCTATCTTGATTGAAGCATTAAATTCAATCTGTCAATTTCTGTGGAGAAATTGGCTACTTTCTCCTCTAATTTATTGTTTATATCTACTAATCTTTAATTCTCTTAGGTTAATTTATGAGTATCTTGCAGAATAGCCCCTCTCTCTTATTCTAATATGTAGATTTTCTCTTCATATTAATGGATTTCAAGAGAAGAAGCTTCTTGAGCTTATCTCTAAGTAGAGATATTATTTTGAGATACCAATTAAAGTCTAGAAATCTCCTAAGTGAACATAGCACACCTTTCTTCTAATTTTAAATTTATAGTATTTTTTTCATTTAACATGAGAGAAAGTCTTTCAATTTCTTAAGTAAACATTGCACACTTTTCTTCTAATTTAGAATTTATTTAATTTTTTTCACTTAACATCATCTAGAGTCTTTCAATTTCTGTAGATAACATTGCTACCCTTTCTTCTAATCTATCATTTTCTTATCCATTTTTTTAAAAATTTTATTCCTATAGATTATTGATTTCCTTCTCTTACTTTAACAAGATTTCTTTATAGCTTTATATTTCTGATTCAATTTTCATTCTAAATTCTTATCTCTATTATTCAATTAAGCTGTTCTTTTAGCTTTCTTAGTTCTTGATTTCAATCTAAGCCTATTTTTAATAAAAAGTTTGATTTTAAATTCAAATATAAATTGCTAAGTTATTTATTTGATAGTTGAAGTGTTTTTTAAAAATCTTTTTTCAATTTCACGAAATCAACCGTTTAAATATTTATTCAATAAATAATAAAAGTTTTATATTCTGTGAAATAATTAAAAAAATAAAATTATAAAATGATTCTTTGATTATAAATAAAACTCTATTTTAATTCAAAGACTTTCATAAATCATTATATTACCTTCTATAATGCTTCATATAACGATTTAGATGCTTCCCTTTCTTAGTTAAGTTGATTTCTTAGCTCTTTATTTGAAACCATAAGTTCATCATTTTATTAAGACAATAAACTATGCTAAGGAGTACTACAAAGAAGTCCTCTTCCTGAGTTTTCAGGAAGGGCAATACTGCTATTGCAAGATGCATTTCTTTAATGGATTAATGATCCGCTTTACATTAAAGGGTTTATGAGGTTACCTTATGATGATTAAGAAGCTAAGAAAGGAGCTCTTTAAGGTTAAATTTAATGTTGGCTGGTAAATTATTAAGATGAATTAGGATTGAAACTACTATTGAAGCTAAGGGTACGAGTAGTCCTTGTTATTGTTGTTGATTAAATATTGCTACCACTTAAAGGTTATTGTCTTTGTTGTGATTAGTTATTGCTATTGTGATTTGCTATCTCTACAAGAGGTTTAGGCATCATTAATAAATTAATTGGTTCATCTACATCAGGCTAACATTTCTTTGGAAGCTCTTAAGAAGGTATGTTCTTTTGCTTCTTATATTAGCTTTCAGTAAGATGCCTAATATTTATCTTCTATCCTTATGGCTTTTGCTATTACATCATATTGATTTATTTAAAATGAGATATTCAATTCTTTTTATTTGATTTTTCAAATTAATTATTATTTAGTATTACTAGCTTGATGATTTATTTGAAATAATCTTCTCTTTATTTGGCTAATTTTTATTATGATTATTACTGTTTTTCATTAATAAATTCAAATTTCACTTGGTGAATAGTATTTTAAATCACAGTTTAAAAACATTATTTGTGTGTCTTCTAAAGCAAATTCCTCTCTATTTTGAAATTCAAACAAACCCTTTACAGTATATTTTTCTTTTAAATTAACCATTAATTTTTCATTTTATAATTTTTCTTTAGATTTCTTAAATAAGTTTAATCATTATGATCCACTAATAATACTAAAAATGAGCTATTAATTTTTATACAATTAATTAATTATTTATCTTCTAATTATAATTAATGAGTTTAGACTATTTTCAAACATTTTTAATTTAAAGATAATCTGATAATTAATTATTTTATTCAAATAAGTCTATTATTATTATTTATATTTATAAAATAACCTATCTAAAATATCAAATTAATTTTAAAATAAAAATATTTTGAGCTAATATTGATATTAATATTTTAAATAAATCGGGGTTGGGGTTGGGGTTGGGGTTGGGGTTGGGGTTGGGGTTGGGGTTGGGGTTGGGGTTGGGGT